>CM068584.1:35568849-35911349 GCA_035048485.1 Pteria penguin
AAAGATTCCAGAAGTTTTTGACAAAGGCAATGGATGGCAATAAATATGAAGATAATTTAATACATATATATGCGTAAACCTAAACATAGGATTCTCAAATTTCCCACTACTTAACCTTATCAAGCAAAAAAAAAAAAAAAAAAAAATATATATATATATATCGTTCAGAAGTACTTACAAAATAATTTAATAAATCATTATTAACAATAAATGACTTCATAAATCGCACATAGACATAATTAGCGCGATTCTGTTATCAGCATCGAATGAAGGAAATTACATTAATAATATAAAATATAAACCGTTCAAATGCACATATTCAAACACACATTAGCTTATATATAAATAATATCATGTTTGAATATTAATTCCGTTTCCTCAATTACTTCCATTTCTGCAAAGCATCATCATTTATTAATGACTTTTACAATGCTGCATCTATATAACAAACGTTCATATTGGCTTCTGAGTTGTCAAAAAGGACTCATTCCCATAGTGTTTGCGCATATTGTGAGATGCTGAATCTACAAAATCTTATTTTTGGGAATTACTCTCAAGTAAACTATTTTGCTCTTCTTTCGCAGAATATTTCGCGGAATAATCATCGGCTTTTATATCTCTCATTTTATCGTAATTAAATGGTAGCCAGACATGAGTCTATGGTAAATATTCAAACTACGTACAAATAAAACCCCAAACAACCAAACAAACCAATAAAACAACTAAATAAAGCTTATTACTGATTAGACAGAAAGAGTTCATTAATAGATAAAATAGTAATTATCCTAATATTGACTCCGTCTGCACTCATAATTTTACGTCATACGAATGATTTAAAGGAATCCTTTTGTTATTCATTTCATTTCAAAGTGTACTTGTCCTTCCGGCCGATAGCACATTAGTTGTTATTTCTTTACAGGAAGAATTTATAATAACCTACAGTTTTCATATATAATAAACATCTATTATTTCTTTTATACAGATAATTTTCGACTACATCTATCGAGAGGTGGACCCAAAAAGGTGTGATGCAATTCTCAAAGGGTATCTTCCTTTCAAAACTTTTTTTGTTTGTTTTGTTTTTGTTTGTTTGTTTGTTTTTACTATTATTATTTTATTTTATTTTTATTTACATTATATTTTATTTTTATTTATTTATTTTATTTTGTTTTGTATTTTTTTTTTTTTTTTTTTGGCAAACTATATAGATCAATAAACAGAATACATATCAGAGGATTTCTTGATTCCATTGCCTTATTGATGTATTGACGTCTACAACGTGCTTTTTTGGACTTACTCATCTATGGGCATTTCATGTAATATATATGATTTAAAAGATTCTACGTAGTCCTCCAAAGGGAAGTCCGGTACATTAAAAGTAAAAGCCTTTATCAATCACAGAAGAGATGGCAAATATAAAGACATCTAAAATCCATCTGTATGCATTTTTGCAACATACAAATTAATTTTACATGCCACATCTTGTTTTGTTAGATCAAGTCCGTCAGACCGTAAATCTGCAGTATAGAGTGTTTGTGTTCTTTTACTTTATATAATTTTAGCATAGTACATTATTTATTATTCTTTACATACATGAATGTTCTCTTCCTTTACCAGTATAATATTTTGAAATCTTAAAAAAAATTACATTTTGATTATTTTAAATTTGATAGATGTGTTTAAGAGTTGATCTAGAGTGGAACACTACTACATACAGAAGCGTACCCTCATTTGTGAATATAAATCTGAGGTAAGCTGCAACCGATCACACGCATTTCAGTAAAATATATCTTTTTTCATATCTTTATCATGTTAAGCAGAATGTTTTAAATAATAAAAAATATTATCAATAATAATAATAATGATGATTATTTTTAAGATAATGATCATGATGATGATTGGTTTCTTACATTTTGAAGGTATATTCCGAGGAATCAAACATAATTCCTGCAAAATGCCAAGGTCTGTTAATCCACAGTGATATGACAGCGGCTTTGTACATGTGAGGAGGCGACTTCTTTCAATCCATACGGCTTTATCCGTTGGACAAGTGGTTGACATGAAATTCTTAGTCAGTAAAATAAGAACAATATATATATTACTACTACAAATAGTTCCACACACTTTCATTTTTAGTGTGTCAAAATAAAATCTCACATTCCTTCACACGGAATGTCTATTTTCAATACCAGGAAATAAAGCAAGTATTTTTAGCAATTTCATAATTGCAATTCATATCAGAGACGTGCGCATTAATGTTGAGAGGTATATAGTGACAATCATAAATTTCCATATAAGGTGGAGGAAATCAGATTTTTATGTACTCTTTATCAACCAACAATGTAAATCTAGGTACAAAACAATCTAAATCCACTGTAATGTTGACGTGTCGGAATCGTCACCAGTGTAAACATGATTTTCATTTAATTTGACGAGTAATGGCACGCAATCTTGTGTGCTCAGTTTGAGATTTTAACATCGCCCACCCACAACGTTGATTAACCGTTTTCTCTCTACTGTTTTGAAGAGTGATAACTCTTATAGTAACATGTATTTTAATATAAGACGCAGAAAACAGTACAAATCTTCTGCGTTTAGAAAATAAAATAGCTGTTTTGTTCATAATGTTTTCTCTTCTGTATATATAATATTTTCTTTATTCTAATCTAGAAAATTTACAAACTGTTGATGAAAGTTTTTATAGCACCAATAGTTCAGTATTCTGTACTGCTGAAATATTTTTACATGATGTCATATCGTTTAATTCAGCAGAATAAATTTTTAATAGTTGTTAGCGTAGTATTCGAAGAGTTCAAATTATAGACTTGTTGATTTAAAAACAGCTGATGCCTAAGACTGCCGCAGTCAATGTACGATCTAGCTTGTAAAACTTGATTTGATGTAGTACCGACATAGTATCATTTAGGAATCGCAACAGTATGTTTTAATTAATTCTGATTTTAAGAATTTCTTACTGGCCGTTTCTATAATGTATTGGGGTGAGCTTTCCAGAAGTTAATACAAGAGGGGGAAACTATTACAATTTGTCCTGTACTCTACATTTAAGAAATGAAACAAAGAAAGTGTTGGCATCTATAGGTGGTGTTTAATTATATAACATGAAATACACCACGTCTGAAATACAAAGCAAAAACGCATATAAAATGGAACTATGCAAATACGCAATAGACAATACTGTAAACACCACAAGCACCTATAACAGGTAATATTCCATATCTGAATACATTACCTGTTATAGGTGTTGGTGGTGTTTACAGTTTTCAATTGCACTGAAACGCATACTTTGCCTAGTCATCTGCGAACCATTTGACAATTTTGGATGTATCCATCCGTCTCGACCTCGTCGTGGCGCCACTTTCACTTTTAGCTGGAGTTGAGGATAGTTTGTCAACGGACAATGTATCAGGACTCTGATTACGTATGTCAAATCAAAATTCATACAAACTATTCCCGGGATATCTGAATCCTGTAGGCCCTCTGTGATCGACAACTTTATGCCCACAAAAACTGCAAATCCTTCGGGACATCAAACGTTAGTATACCTTGAAAACATAGGAAATAAATCTATCTCTGAAATAGAAAAGTAATTAAAGGTAAACACCAATATAAGTAAAACGAACCTGAACAAATTAAACAAAATGACAAGCCATTATTAATCAATGATGAGTAGAGCTACAACTTATATTGACAAAGGTGACTGCTTTTCTTGTATTATATTTATGTTACTGTGTGTATTGAGGGTGGAGAAGGTCGTTTAGATAAATAGGGTTTACTCATTTACTTATTTTGAAAAATTGAACCAATTTAATGAATTTCATCTCTCTTCTAATTTTTGCCACCTACATTCTTGGTACAGATTTCGAAGTCCAATTTGGTGACAATAGCGACGATGCGAGCAGCCCCAGTGTTGATTTGTTTAATTTAGTCTTTATGATATTTAAGACAATTGTCACAAATTATATCCGCTGATTCCAAAATGGCTAGTATAAACGAAAAACTTTGAAGGTTGTTTATCAAGACTGACTTTCAATGTCTTAAAATGTTTAATTTATTATATGCTTTAGTTCTCATTAAATCTATATAATCAGACCATCGGTATTGTTTATCGAAAACTAGACAAGATACTTATGAGTGTCAAATTCTTGTACTTGAATGTTATTTAAGACATCAGGGTATGGAAGTTACTTGGAATTGCTTCTTGTAAATCAATAGACTTAATATCAGGGATTGAAATTAACAATCTACTTTTCGAACTGGGAATGTATTCTATCTAACTTGGAATTTAAAATTTGGGCTGAAACATTACGATGATCCACAGTAATATAAATTTTGTGTCGTCCGCAATAATTTGATCGAGAAATTTGTCTCGTATACAATATCATTTAAAACATTTCTAAAAGAAAAAAGAGGAGTTACTGGCTCAATTATGTGGCAGAAATCACCAAGTCACATAAAAATATACTTGTGGACCGACTATGTATCCTTGTGGAATGTAGGCGTTAATTTCATATTGATAGAGGATTTTTGCCATTGATAATTACTTTTTCTTTGAATGAAAGATAATTGGAGATCCAAAGTAAGAAGTTACCATAAATACGAAATTTTCAACTTTTTCGAAGAAAACCTAGATACTAAAACGCGATCAAGTGACATGCTTATGTCACAAATGATGTATCTCTTTTTTTCGTTGTCGAGATCCTGAGAAAATTCATTTCTCTAAAATAACGATTTTATTTATAATACTCGATAGAGATATTGAACGATGGTTCTCCATTTTGGAGGATACATTTGTTTAAATACAACTGTTATTCAGCTAGTAGGAAACATATTTAACGCAGAGGCTTGCTTCTTCTATGGGACTGTCACACATTGACGTATAGAATCGGCATATGCCGATGTATGAGAAATTTAGCAAACACACCAGTGTACCTTAAATACGTTATAGGTACATTTCAACAAGTTACGAGCATTTTGAAATACGCTGATATAAATTGTCATATGCCAAACTCTGGCCAGACTTGTGTGCAGGTATAACATTTTCAGTGTATTTCGGCGTATTTTTACTCGCTAGGCATAAGTAAAAAGTACGCCACAGGTTCGTTATCCACACGTACAGGCTCGGTAGGTGTAACTTATTTCTAACCGATAAGCAACGTACTTCTGAGGCCCTTATATGAGACTTTGGCATTTACGATCAGCTTATGGTAGAATTAAGTGACGAGGACCCTGGGTCATTCAAAAAACGTTTTCTGCATGCCCCCAGAGATGTTTGCTAAGTTGCTAAGGAAAGTGAGTCCAAGGATAACTAAAAAGCATACGTGGTACACAGGGCTCCTTGAACCTGGTTTGACGATTTCCCTGACTATGTATCATCTAGCCCGGGAACAAGTATTCCTCAATGAAGTTTGCCTGGAGAGTCCCCAACAATACCACTTTGCTAATGGTTAGAGTATGAGAATCACCTCGACTCCCAGATCGAAATATATCAGTTATGGACGACATAATTCATCATATCGTTTAGGATGTCGGAGCATGTCGCCAGAGACATCTCTTTCGATATGGGACGAAAGGTGATTCTTGATACTTTTTCTTGATAATAAAGCCCGTTTACACCCTTTCAGTGCTTCTACATTCCTGACACTTTACATATCAATTTTACGTTAAAAATAGTCCTACATAATAGTGTGCAACAGAACTTGGTACCAAGCAATATGAGTAAACAAACATACAAATATGAAATGAGGTAACTGAATTTAATTTTTGATTTAATTTAAATTTGATATTACGTCACACTACAATTAATAAGAATTACTTCACTTTGTTTTCGGAAGTCAATAGAACATGTAGTCATACACCGTGCTAAATCGATGTTCCAGATCGATTGATCTAGCACCTACTTCGGTGAAATTTCCTAATCTCGTATATGACGCTGAATAATATTGTTGAATAATACATGACTGAAGTACTAGTTTGTCCCACCAGCCCTTAGAGTTGGCGTATTCTTGCTGACAAGTTCAAAAGAAGCTGAAACTTCCCCCAAACATGTGGTGCATAAGATTGGAAGCACATTGCTTGCCGCTGTCCTAAAAAAGTGGGCCTGTATATTTTGCTTACAAAGGATTCTACTCCATTGTATGGATGGCTGTTGTAGATATGGACCATAAATTTATCTGGGCTGATGTCGGAGGTGCAGGATCAGCATCAGGTGCATAGATATACAGTGATTCTGAGCTAATGCAATGTGATGAAAATAGTACCGTAAGACTACTTGACCCAGAGCCTCTTCCAAATGTCAAACAAGATGTATCATACTTCTTGTCGGCGATAATGCCTTTCACCTACGGCCTAACATGATGAGGCCATTCAGTCAAAGAGGTCTGCAGAATGAAGAACGCATGTTTAGCTACAGGCATTCTAAAGCCAGGAGCGTTGTAGAAAATGCATGCAGCATGAGCCAACAATCGTGAAGCTGATCGTCAAAGCATGTCTTATCTTGCAGAATCTCATGAGGATCAGATATCTAGAACTACAGAATCATCTGCAGCTGCTTGACAATACTGATAATACAAATCAGGAACCTTGAGAGGGTCGAAATCTGGAGGATACACAAAAATTTATGGGCTTCAACACAGCCTCAAAGGAAGGAACAAAACAGATGAATCTCATCAAGGACTGGGTGCATTTGTTTACAAATGGAAAAAAAAAATACGTGAAAGGCCGATGTGCAAGGACAGGCATAAAAAAACGGAACGAACATGAGACGTTGACGAGTGCCGCCTGAGCATTAGTATGCAATCTCGGACCGGCAAGATCTCTTTCATGTTTTTACAGATGTAATGTTAGATGAATCTGGCAATCCATTGACACTGACCAGCACCAACAGTTGGAGAGAAGGAAGAAGGATCGTTGCGCTGGGGGTACTGGCACATACGCTGGCTACATGCAAATTTTGTCGGACCCCCTTCAACTGTATAACATTACATCTATCAACACATATGACAAAGCTGTAATTTTGAATGTAAGATTTCAGAAAAGACTATCAACTAATGCTTTGCCTATATTGTATATAACGATATATATGTGACACCATGTACACCAAAACCATATATTCATTAACTTGGTGAAGAATCACTTTTCTTAATTTTTGTAATGTCATTTCATATACAGTTTGGTTATGTTCAATCTTGGACAGGTAGATAATGAGGACTTTTTAACCAGGATTTGATATTAACAGTACCTGAATTAACTATAGACCAAACTCGGTAACATGCTGGAATGGAAATCATGGGTCCCATAAATGTGTGTTCGAGACTGACGACCATCTTTCATGAAATTGCTTCTGAAATGTCTTTGAGAAAATTTGCAGTGAGTCAAATGGTGGATTAGTGTCGGCATGTGTTGGGTGATTTTGAGATATTTCCATCATGCATTGCGTATAAATGCACTATTGTAGACATGGATATAACATTGCCAGAGACTCTGAGTCTTTCTGGAGTTTAGAGGTTTCAAGTTCAAGTCTCAGTTTGACAATGCACTTTTCACCTGACAATTACAAATATATAAATGTATTCATGCATGTACCTACAAAATCATAATTTGATACTTGTATTTATTTTTTTGTTTCTAAACTTGTTTCATTAATATAGTATATAAACGTTTTTGTTTTGTTTTTCTTTCATACATACATACGATGCATCAAAATGAACAATGTGCCAACAGGCAAAAGACACAATAATATATATGAGACGCAAACAGCAAATCAACAACAGGTACTTAATGGCATATCAATTAATTTTTATGCCCCCGAATCGATATATTGGGGTATGTTTTTTTGTGTCTGTTTGTCTGACTGTGTGTTTACTTTAACCATTACCATAACTTTTGAGGGATACAAACTTCATATTTGACATGCGTACGCAACTAATGGATCCCTTTTACATGACACCAAACTCGATGACCTTTTGACGATGACAATGATTTTCACCTTAAGAATAATTTTTTTGGACTTTGTTGCCTCCGGGGGCATTTATATTTCACAAACACAGCTTCTTTTATGTAAAGATGATGGATAAATCCAAACCATAAGTCTAAAAATCATGAAACCAGGGGACACACAAAATCAGTGAAAATGAAAAACAAGTGGAAAATAAAATATGTCTTCTTGAAGAGCATATGTGATCCCCTGTGATAGAGTGAGATCAGGTGCCCGGGGGGAGTGAGCATCTCCTGCTTGCTAGCAACACCCGTCACATATACCCAGTAGAAAGAGTCAAATCGTGTAAATCTCATATGTATTTTATATATGGAGAAGTCAAAGTAGGTAACCTTCTAGTATACTGGGTGTCAAATCTGTGTAAAATGATCGGAATCGGTCTCAATCCAGAATATCATTTAAAAGTTTGGATAACGAGATATCATATGGAGTAATAAGGGTCTCGTAACGACCGTAGAACTTCCTCAGTGACGTTGCTAGTCTAGCACATATATAACCCTGGTTGAGCAGCTTAACTGAAAGTCGCCTAGCCCTCTGAACAAAGTCATTGTAATTTTAACATGCTCTGGAATAACGTATTAACTGAGATATGAATACGCCATATGCGGGCGATGATGGACTGTTGCTACTTATGGTGGAAAGTTTGTGATAGCGAAATTGAAATCGTCACGTTTGTCATACCATTAATGTCGAAAGACAACATAATATCTAAATACGAAGTAGAATTACTACTTTCTGTGGTTTCTTTTACCCCAGTTCACTTGGATAAATGATGCTAAGGTAATCCGCGAATGAAGGATTATTAATTGAAAGCAAGTCATCTTTATATCTGTAAGTGAAATTGAAGCCAAGAGCAAATTGGGTTTTTCCTTGCGAAAGCAAAGACTGAATGAATTCAGCTTCGTATGAGTAACGTTTTATCATGGCCTATAACTATATATTTGAATTTGCGGCTTCCGTTTTTACTAGTAAATGCATTTTGAATAATTTCCGCTAATCTGTCTTTTATGTTATATAACAAAAATTTATTTTACTAGTTTTTATTTTTTTGAAATTTTATTTGAAATTGAAACTGAAACAAATTATTACAGAAGAAAATAATAATAGTTTATCCCATAAATAACCCAAGTCATCACATTTTTTTGTGATATCATAAGCAAATTAAACATAATCATCCAAAAATATTTGTTTCTAAGTAGCAGGGAAAGTTATGTAATTGCTAATATATTTACAGAAAAAAAGTAAGATAACATTATCAATGGGAATATCGACAGATGAATAATTAACATTTATTTACTATTACCGAGATATATATATAGGACGGTAAGATCACCGAAAAATATCCATCGAGGCTGCAGGTCAAGGTCCCTCATATTACTGAGGTTAAGGTAAATAATTATTTTATTACATGAATATTGTGGAAGTCGTACTAAATTGGAGCATACGCATTCGCGGGTTACGCGCCCTGATTAGATTTATAGGTAGCGCTAACAACGTTTCATATATACATTCGGAATCTCGTTGCTATTTGGAACTTTGTTGTTACATAAAGCAATGCCGAGGTACTGAGCTACTGCTGTGTACCTGGCTGTCAGTGGCCAGGCCTACCGTAACACGGAACCTCGGTTTTTAATGTCTCATCCAAAATACGGGACACGGGTGTGCCCAGGGCGTAGTCGAACCTGGAAACTATAGATCACGAACCCAACACCTTTTCCTCTAGGCCACTCCGGCTTAATAGGATCTACAAGTATATAAATTGACAATGCATACAATATGCAAGTACATTTACAATGTACTAAACAAAGGCATGTGAATCGAACACACGTTATGGAAATAGCGTTGATATACTACAATACAATTACAAATACTGCGACATATACACAATACTTCCTTCATATACACAATACAATATATACTTTATGCAAAGTCAATGAAAATCAAATGTAGCAATAGAATGTATGATATTGGTCACTGTAGAATTTATAAGTAAGGACTGAATATAAATGCAGGCTTACCCAAAGGTGAATGCCACAGGACCGTCCGTCGCAGAGTGCTGCTTAAAATGTAATATTTTATCATGTAATGAATTACAGTTTGCAGATCAAGGTGTATATCGTTTGAAAGTCGAAACATAAGTGTCACACGGTCACATTTCTAACAAAACTAAAGTTTCATAATCAGGTTTGACCAATACCATAATAGGGGAACACGAAACGATTCAGTAAGGGTACTATACATGTTAAACAAAGTGAGTACATTATAACTCAGGTGACAACTGAAATATGGAAAGTTGAAGCAATCACACTTCACATATTCAAAATAATATAGTACACGGGGATAAAATTAAATGTGACAATAACTCCCTTTTCTAGGTAAGTACGGAGCACTAGATCAAACCACAAATGCTGTTGTTCAGTTACCAACGTATATACATTTGAAAATAGAATAATCTATGCACATAAACAGAATCACAACCTTTACTCATAATCTACTGAGATAATCAATGTCAACATTGCCCTTGCCTCGTATAGCGACAATGCAGAAACGGTACGGCTGAAGTATCATAGCCCATCGCATAAGTCTAGAGTTCGACATTTTTCACCTATTTAGGTACATGAAAGGTTGATTGTTAGTCTCTAGAATAAATTCTCTACCGTAAAGATACTTATAAAATTTCTGTATAGACCACACTATCGCCAGGCATTCATTCGCAATCGTAGCATTATGTTCCGCACTATTTTGCAGTTTCCGACTAGCATACGCAACTGGAAGTTTATTCCCACACTCATCATTTAATTTTCTTTGCGTTCATGGTTTTGCGGCGAATCTGATTGGTTAAAAAATTTAGTTCATTTCTGCATGAACAAAATTTTGAGTGCAGATATGTCACAATTGCCGGCGTTACTTTCTTCTGGAATGCGAAACCCCGTTCTATTTATGGAACCGTGATTCCCGTGTTGTTAATCGATTGCATTAAATTGTTTCGTTATATATTACGAATGCAAAGTACAAAAGAAATCGCACTTCACTTCAGAAACTATTAAATATAGAATATAATTTCTTACTCTTATTCAATAAAAATGTAAATTATAACTAGGTCTATCAATTAAACTACAGTACAGTGCAGTGCTGTTTAGAAATGCATGCAGACAACAGTAATGTACTGGTCTGCTACTAGCCGATCGTTTGACAATGGACGTTGATAACTAAAATGTTTACGGTATCATACCCGACTGGGCAAACTGAACGGACACCAGAGCAAGTGCTGCCTCCGATTCAAGTCCTTGAGCCTACATTTTCCACCTTGTGACACGCAAGTGTACCAGTCAATATACATTGCATTTCTGATGATACTAATACAATTTAAAATGTAAATACCTTAGGTAACAGATTATCATCCTCATATGCATCTTTCATTAAGTCGTGTTTTAAATAATTGTTCATTCTTTTTCACTTCTAATCTATTCAATAGACACTAGGATCAAATTTTCGAATTTCGTGTTAGCCGCCATTATTGACTTCAAAATGTTGTTTACCTTGTTATTGTATTACTACGCGATCAAGTCACATGTATCAGAGATAAAAAAGTAATGTAGTGCCATAATAAATTATGTTTATTGGACACTTATTAAATTTTTGTTTTCATATAAAAGCTAAATAAAATGATAAGAAATGAATCCTATATTGTTTTGGTTGATTGAGGTATCAACCTAAAATTTGGACGGACAACTTTTGCATCAATGCGCTTCGCGCACTGATGCAGTTTTCCGTCCAAATTTTAGGTTGATACCTCAATCAACCAAAAAAATATAGGATTCATTTCTTAAATCATTCTGAAAAAGAATATCACCCACACCGCAATCTGATGCATCCGGTTGTAAGATAACATCTTGGAAACATCTGGGAGCTTTAAAATTGAGTCACTTGTCAAGGCACGTTTCAAGGTTTGAAAAGCCCTTTCCTGAGATTCGAACCACTGGAGTTTATTTAGTGAATTCTTCCTTGTGCGGTCAGTTAATGGCAATGCTGCATGTGGAAAAAATAGGTTCAAATTTGAAGTTTCAAAGAGTACCTCATGATCAAGCACTTTGATATGGTCATCATAAGTAATGGTTAAAACCAAAATGACATCTATAAAATCATTCTGCAATACCTTTCGCGTAAGTCTACAGAATGCGTCAAAAATAGTGAATATACGATTTAGCAATGTAAAATCTGTACATAACCGGGTAGAACCCTCCTTCTTTTTGACTAAATGGGATGAATAAAGACTTTGAGAAGGTTCTATTACGTTTATGTCAAGTTTAGAAACTTTCTCATTTACAGTGGTCAAATTAGAATATGGAGATTGTCTACAGGGTACACGTATTGTTTTATCGGAGGAGAATTTGATGTCATGCCCTAAAACATATATTTGACCTGGCATGTCGGTTAACACGTCTGACAATTTTTGAAATATATCCTTAACCAATGTTTTCTGTGAATCTGTTTACTCAGGGTTCAAATCAACTCTTTCAAAAGTTTCATTAGAATTAGATGGACATTCTAACATTTCTCCAAATTTTGCATATCATCAGTGATTTGAGTGCAAATGCTGTGGCAAACTTGAACTTCACTTTGTTCAATGTAATGATTCAGAAGGTTGGTTGGTTGGTTGATTGGTGTTTTACGTTGCTTTCAACAATTTTTCATTTATATTGCGACATGGAAGTAGGAGGTTACCAACCTCTTAAACAAAATGGCGCAACCCGGATCGTCGTAGCCGCAAGCCAAGCGCTCAAACATTACACCGCGCCTGCCCCTGTTTCAGAAGTTTTGCATAAAATGTTTCCCATCCATATCTATCTGACAATCCACTCTACCTGTATTTTAGTGATAGTAAAGGGACCTTTCCATTGCATGAGGAGTTTATTATTATCCGCAGCCAAGAAAACCAAAATTTTGTCTCTTTCCTTTATTTGTCTACTACGAGTTTTTTCCATAATAAAACTTGTTGAGCAAGCTCATATGTTGATTCAAGCCTGTCTCTGATGTCCAAACATATTGATGAGTTGATTCAACATGCTCATCATCAAATTCTTTGGTCCAAAACTTTTTCAATATGATTATAGGTCTTCGCACTGAGTGAATATATAACAATTCAAAGGGATAGATAGATACGCCGCACAGGTAATATTCCACCCATATGGCGACGGTCACAAGTTAATACAAATCGAATCAAATTAGAAAGAGAAATTAAAAATATCTAGGAAAGACCAGCTCTCATTGTATATCGTATCTACACATAAATGATACTACTATAATGTACATGTATACACAATTAAAATGTTATATTTCAATATATTATATTTTACTATATAAGTTAAATTCTTTTAAAAATCGCAGAACTTTTCAAATACTGACATTCTCAAATAACTCACTCATACTTTTTACAGTTTAATAGTTATTTCGAATGTGTGCAGTTTCTGCACATTCTAACAATATATGTTTAATACTTAATAGACATCCGCAAGGGATACACTCTGGAGGAGGCTCTTCGTTTAAAAGATAAGAATGAGTTATCCAGGAGTGCCCTTTGTGGAGTCAATAAGTAACAAATTCATCTCGACGATTATTAGGATAGCAATGTAGTTTATTTTTTAAAATTGGCTTGAAATCATGAAGTTTATTGTTAACTTCATGATCCCAAGCTGCTTATGTTACATTTTCAATATAATTAAATATACAAGAATTAAAGCCGGTATATGGAACTTTACATACAGTATTAGATCTAAATACAGCTTTTTAGAGATTTTTCAACAAATTGTCGGCATTCCAATGGGCACTAACTGTGCTCCGCTTCTGGCTGACATATTCCTTTGCTCATTCAGTCTTTGCTTTCGCAAGAAAAAAAAAAAAAACAATTGGCTCTAGACTTCAATTTTACTTACAGATATATATATGACTTGCTTTCAATTAATAATCCTTGAACTGGATGTCAAAGAAACTACAGAAAGTAGTAATTCTACTTCGTATTTAGATATTATGTTGTCTTTCGACATTAATGGTCAATTGAACACCTCACTCTATGACAAACGTGACGATTTCAATTTCGCTATCACAAACTTTCCTTTCATAAGTAGCAACATTCCATCATCGCCCGCATACGGCGTATTCATATCTCAATTAAAACTATATTCCAGAGCATTATAAAATTATAATGGCTTTGTTCTGAGGGCTAGGCGACTGCAACTCTATCATCAGCCTTAGAACCATTTGTATGGTACGATTTATAATCGGAGTACAAATGCGCAGTCTCCGAAAACATTTGTTGATTCTGGAAAGAATAAGTATCAAGTTTCTTATAATTTGATAATTTTAGTATGACTGTAGTTCTCTTCATCAATCATGGTGGTGACGAAGATATTTCGTATTTAGCTATATCAGATAGCGTGATGCCAGCCTACTCGATAAGTGGTTTAATACGTAAGCATACAGTTGTAATGTAATTTGGTTAATTAAGACAATGTGTTTCATATTTGGCTTAAAGACACAATTAAATGCAGAATTTGATGGGTTTGCATACAATTTAATGATATATTGTAATGTTAATTTAACTTTTCTGTCATTCAAAGAAAGTTCATTTGCTTCCGAGTATAAACTTAGTACAAGTGAGGTCCTGAAAGCACAATTACTTAATCTTTAACGTTGGTGATGTATGGTGTCCAGAAGCTGTAAATAGGACTTTCTGGCCGAACAATAAACAATACAACGATAGTCCAGCTTCGATCGGACCAGCGATCTATAAAGCTGGAGCAACGTTGTACTTTCAGCACCCCACTCTGTACTAGATAAAACTTTCAAAATATCTAGGGCTTTTAAACATTTAACTTTTAATATGGGATAAAAAAATACAATCGTTTTATCAAAGATGACACCAAGAAATTTCACATCTTTTACTCGTTTATCCTATTACCATCCATAAAAAGTTCAGGGTCATAATGCAATCGCATATTCTGGCAGAAATGAACGAAAGAAGTTTTATTTTTCCAAAATTTAAAGCCGTTTTCTATAGACCACTGAAATATATCATTCAGACAAAGTTGTAGTTTTCTCTCCATTAGATTCATATTTTTACCGCGACAACATATCAAAAAGTCATCAACATAAAGTAATGCATCTATATTATATTTTAAAACCTGTGCTAAGCTGTTTATTTTGATACTAAAAAGAGTAACCGACACTATACTTCCCTGCGGAACTCCCATCTCCTGCTCAAAAGAAACAGAAACATGAGAGCCAAGTCGAACGTTAAAATGTCTATCTTTAGGAAAATTTGAAATAAATGTTGGTAAACAGCCTCTTAAACCCATATCATATAAACCCTTTAAAATACCACATTTCCAGGTAATAACATACGCTTTCTCCAAATCCAAAAATATAGAGTATAGAGACGACATGTTCATTATTAACAAAGGCATCACGTACGTTTCAAGGCGCACTCGATGATCCATGGTGCTACTCTCCTTCCTGAAAGTAAAATATTCAAAGATTCTATCGGAAATTTGATAATGTACTTCATCAGAACCAGTGGCAGTATCATGTGATTTTTTGCAGAGACATTTTTAATTCTTCTATCGAGAACAGTTCATTATAATCTTCCTGATTATTCGACGAAAAGTTCAATTTTAATTTTTCAGATTTTTGTTTTAAACGACGAAATTAAGGAAGACAATATCATTATCATCAGACAAAGAATTTTTTGAAAAAAATTATTTCCCAAACAATTAGTAATATCTAGTTTGCATATTGAAATTTAGAGTTATGGTGAAGATGTCCAAGATTATTTGAAGTACCTTTACCTTTGATTTTATTAATCATCTTCCATACCTTATTTGTAGGTTTATGAGTATTAACTTTGGAGACATACTTTCTCCAATATAAACATTTGCAGCTATTACTGGTGCGCCTGGCAACCACTCTACGTTGACGAACTTTATTTAAATTTGACGAAATAGGATGTCGTCTGAATTCTGTTTCGGCCTCTTTGCAATTTTTGATTACACTTTTACTGTTTTCATCAAACCATGGGTTGTATTTATGTTTTGAAAAAGCAGAGGTTTTAGGAATGTTCTGTTCACAAATCTGAACTAATGTATTTGTAAAAGTAAGAATAGGGTCGTTTTCAGCTAGATAAGTAATTTGAGGCAGTCAGATTGAAATTGATACCAGTCAGCTTTATTAAGTTTCCATCGTGGAATACAATTATTATGGAAATGATCACTCACACATAAATCATCAGGAATTGACCATAAAAAGTCACTCATTTTTGAATACTATATTATATATCATTATGTGAATACCAATGTAAATTACTAAAGCTACGCTGTAATTATAAGTATCCATCTCATCTAACATGCAATTAAATGTTTTATTTACAAACATAAATTAATATGAAAAAATCCTGACCCAGAAATGTGAAATTCTTCCCTTTTCTCATATAACCTATAACATGCCATGCAGGGGTGCTATCTAATTATAAAATGAAGCACTATCATATATTTAACAGTAAGAACATTTAACTATATAATACAGAGACAATACTAAAAATTGTATTTGTAATAGTTCTTGCGGAAAAAACCTATCTAACTCAGCTTGTTTTCGGTACTTTTCAATAAATGACTTCATCTTTTAGCAACATATTTTCAATAAAAACATCATCCCTTAAATTTTTTACAATTTCATGTCCTTAAAAGTATAAATTACTAAAATAATTTTTTTCGTATTTGTGCATAGTAAATGACCTTGTATTTGATAAAAATAATTGTGCTCTTTGTTAATTGCATTACTTGTGTGAGATACGGTAGAGGGTTCCATGTTGGACAGCCTTGCACTATATGGGCATTTATCTTCTACTACCATTTCATCACCTATAAAGCATCACGGGAAGCAACTAAATATGGATAGTCTTTACAAACAAAGATGACACATTTATTTGATTTAGACCCTCTTTTTGTTTCAAACAGCTCTAGGGTTTCATTTTCATATTTACAGTCAACTTCTAGCGGAGGACCATTAATTTTCTCATTTAATACATTTACCAGTGGATTAGCTAGCTTGTACATGTCAGTTATAACAGTGACCTTGACAGTCTTTCCAAAATTAGATGAGTGGATCCCAAAACACCTCTCAAGAAAGCACAATTTATTATATGACTGACTTCTAGTTTTACATTCAATCTCCATTATCTCTTCGTGTGTGAAATGATATTAGACAATTCCAAAAAAAAAATTTACCTGACAATTTTGATTGATAATAATCACGGTCCACATCAATGGCATATGGTTGTGATATTGGAAGCTGGTTAAAAGAATAATGATTAAGGCAAACACGGAGAAAATAATGTGGATACTCTAACGTTTACCTGTATTTTTCAGGTATTTGTTCAAACTTTACCTTTAAAGCATGGTTATGTTAGGGATGAGGATTTGATGGGTCTGCCATGGAAAGGTCAAGTTCCATGAAAAATTCGAAGCCTTTGCGTGTAAGTTTCCTCTGGCATACATTGTGTAAGACTATAAAAAGCAGTATATACATGCTTGCAATGCGCATAAGGAATTAATACCAGCTGCACATTCACACTGCCAGTTGAAAATTCATCCATTCTTATCAAATGATATTTTTTTTATTTGTGCACGACATCATAGACATTTATTTTTATTTGTGCACGACATCAGATATAACAGAATTGATATTTTTGGAATGTAAATTGTTTCGCGACAAAAAGCATGTGAATGCAGTTTCCTTTTTCTTCTGTTTTGGACAGCTAAATAAGATCAGATGAAAAATTATATTGTAGGGTTTAACATAAAATCATATGACTGTCCAATCCTTTTAAATGCTCTGCAAGCCATTAAAAGAATACCAATTTTTCAACAAGAAGTGATAGTGGTGTTTGATATTTTAAAGCTCATGCCACATTTGGAACAATGACCTACATCAGCAGATTGTGGTATCTAGATTCCTTGACATGACGTAAACGGCGGTGTCAACATTCACAACAAAATAAATACAATAGATTCACTTGAATAATCAAAAATTATTTTTAATATCTACCTAGGCAACACCCTCTGTTGAACAAGAAAATAATCAGCGATGCCATGACAAGAAAAATAGCTGGTAATTATCTTAATGTGAGTGACCTATATCTTGCATACAAAAGACAATGTAGAGATGGAATTTATAGCATTTTTAGAGAGATGTAGTATTAATGAACGAATCACAAAAAGTACAAATAGTATGGACTCTCTTTTACAACACTTTTAAACGAATGAGGAATAAACATAGGAATATTATTATGTATATCCGAATATGGATAAAGTGTTAATGGTCTCCTACACCTGGTCTCACCTCGATTTTATTGGAGTTCGCATTTGTCTGAATATGACACTATTCACGATATTATCCTTTTATTCCATGGACTATGAGATATGGTTTACCTTTCAGTACTCCTCTTTTTTTCTTTCTTCATTTTTTACTTCAAATGATGTGGTTTTTGTGTGACCATAAAATAAACTTTCTTTATTTGACAAAGATTAAGAGAGAAGTTAATAACTAATCTAAATCTTGCTCGTTGGCAAGAATCTTGGCGTAAGGGTATCGTTGGTGTGGGAGGAAACCGGAGTACCCGGAGAAAATCGTAGTTCATCAGTCTGTAAACTTTTACTATTTTCGACTTCTTCATAACTGCGCCAAGGAATTTAATGAAACGTAATATACATTAAGTGCTTAAGGTCCGAAGGCGGTGCCGTCATCTCTAATATAGGTCGTAGATGTTACCACTCTTTGAAAATCTTTTTCTTCATAGCCGCTGAGTGGATGATAAAACTAATGCCGTATGAGTGATCTAGAAGGATGTATATTGCATGTTTCATCATTTCCTTGAAATTAGATAAATAATTTAACAATATTTTCCCTATAGTTACTTGCGATACACTGAAATACTTATTTAGCCAGAATATAGTAATGTTCTTGTGATAGAATTTTAACAAAAATTTTATTTTTGGATATTTCATGATTTGTTTAGATTGCAAAAAGGTATTTTAGCGTGTATTTTTGTGTGCAATGTATTCTACGCCTCATGTTTGCGATATGGACCCACCTTTGTATCTTTTCTTTAAACATGGCCAATTATCTTAGAGGCAACTGAATTCTGCACCTTCAAAACTAGTAATATTTTGTTACTTGTGTGAAGAAATGTTCATTGACACAGAGGACCCCAAAATCATGTCTGACTCCTTCCTTATACACATGGTCTAAAATCCGAACAAATATTGAGATTCCCACAATAACTCAAAACATCAAACTTATATCTGCTCCTTGATGCTCTTTCTAGACTTGAGATAAGTGATATACATTGGTCACATCTGTCTGTGTTTACTTTTATCCTGGCGGATTGAAATTGTGTTATTTATTATAATGAGTAAATGTCAAACAAAATTTTATTATTCACGTTTACTTAAACAATTATTTTTATGCGCCTTCCACATATGGCGGGGGGGGGGGGGGGCATAAATTAACGTACCTCACAGACATGCTGTCCCTCTGTCATTCAGTCATGATACATTTGGTCTTCACAACTCATCCAACACCCTTGGGAGGATTTTAATAAGACAGTACAAAGCTCACAATATATAGATGTGCATATTGTACTGGGAGTTTTGTCCAAAACGTTTTATATGAGTTATTGCCCTTGAAATTAGAGTTTCTTGCATATAAAGTAAATCCACGTTATCTTCACAACTTCACCTCTACCCTTAAGAAGATTTCAGTGACACTTAGTACAACGACAGATCACAATATTTGAATACACCTTTTGTAACAGGAATTATGCTCTAAATTCTTTACAGGGGTTAGTGGCCCTTTGACTACCTGTGGTGTTAAAAAAAGGTGATTTGAAAATATGTTCGCGTAGCATCACATCGGTTCTTTTATCTTTTTAAGAAATTGTCACTGTAACTATATTCTAAATTTGTAAGAATATATTAACACATTTGTTTTTCTTTAAACAAAGAAGTTCCACATTCAAATGAATAATACCTTTTTTCTCAGATTTAAAACATTTATTTTATTTGAAAATATTTTGTAAAATTATCTTGTGCCATTTCAGGAGTTACTTGCCAACTGTGGGAATTTTACTTTTCATTTCTGCACTCAGTAATCTTAATATTCAATTAAATTAGTAAAATAAATATTTTTTCAAACATTTGACTTATTTACATATAGACCAATATATGTTTCATTTCAATCTGTCATGTTCTGTTTATGAATTTGCTAAAATAATATTGACGACTTTTTTCTGTATTTAATTTATCCACTGTGTATTTATGTACTGGTATGTTGGATTCAGCTGAAAGGCAAAATAATAATGTTTTTGTGATGTAAGTTGTCCAAAACCATCTTTTCAACCAACTATTTATATATATCTTTTTATCGGTAGCGATTTTATGGGTTTAAGTTCATTATCTTTATGCCCCATGAAATTATTCTTGGGGCCCATAGTTTCACTAACTGTCTGTGGAAAACTTGCATGTTTGGCATATTAACTTTTAAATTGTTTATGTGACAGGACATTCATAGTTCCTCTTTGCATTTCATATGGCATGACTCTTCTGTTGATACGAATATTTTCACATTGTGACCTAAACCGATGTGGCCTAGTGGATAAGGTGCTCGGCTTGTGATCGAGAGGTCCCGGGTTCGACTCCCGCCCTGGATACACCGGTGTTCTGCCTTTCGGATGAGACGACAAAAACTATGTCCCGTGTCAAGGTAGGCGTGGCACGTAAAAGATCAATTTTTGGGTCCGTTGCAAAGGTCTAAATTTGCTTGCTTGCACCTTCTGATCTTGACATTGGCTTATAAATATTTTATATGCTATATCAGTTAATACTAACAAAGCAGCTTACTTAAGGGAAATCATGTTTTAATACACCTTTAATAACTATTGAAACCGTTATAAAAATATTTTTTTCTAAACCGTTTAATGATAGCAAAATTGGTGGAAAATTACTGGAATGTGAATGAAAATTAAATAGAAAAGAAAAAACAGAAGACATCTAACAAAGCTGTATGACACAAATCACCAAGAACCTGCAAAAAAAAAAAAAAAAAAAAAAAAGATAGGCAATGAAAATGACGGTAATAATCTAAGAAAAGTGGATGATCAGAGAGCATTCCGGTTAATATCTTAATATTTTGGTCATTTACCCTATATTTGGTTTTCATATAATGAATTGTATAAAATTCCATCTATGTTAGATTCCCGGTTTCGCCACTATGTTTAAGAGGTTGGTAACCCCTGCTTCCAGATTGCGATATAGCTGAAATATTGCTGAAAGCAACGTAAAACCCCAATCAACCAACCAACCATCTATGTCTTAAATTTAAACAAAATTCTGGTCGACATATTTTTGTACTCTTACGAAGCAAAATGAATACAGTCTCTGCTAATCAAAGGTAATAAACAATTAACATCTTTGTTCAACTTTACATACGGATACATCGATGAGGTTTTGTCGATTAACAACCCTGTATTTAAAGATCACCACAGTATTATATATTTAAAGGAACTCGAGATAAAAGATACAACTGAGAGCGCATCTTTTGCATTATACCTTGATATACTTCTATGAATTAGTGACGACGGTTCATAGGTAATCTCTCTCTATGATAAACGTGACGATTTCAATTTCATTATAACTAACTTCCCTTTTTTGAGTATCAACATACATTCCTCTTCCGCATATGGTGTCTTCATTTCACAACATTTACGGTATGCTAGGCCATGCTCTAAATACCAAAATGTCGTCCTGAGAGCGAGGCTTCTTGCCACAAAACTACTCTCAGGCATGGCAAAGTGCATATCATCCTCAGATAAGCATTCTACGTATAAAAGCCTGTATTCTGATATACCATACTTCTAGACGAAATAACTCGTATAAATTTTTTTAAAAAGTTACATGCATTTACTTACCATTAATATCCTTTTCGTCAAGCTTGTGCTTGTATTTTTAGAAGTTTTACACGACATGTCACCTAGAAAATATCGGGATAGGTGAATTTTTCGTACCAATGCCATCCGCAAACGGATTACATGTATTACAGAATCCTTTATTTTCGCTTTTTGCATAGCAAAGCTTAACAGTGTGGTCGAAGCACATTCCCTGGTAAACTACGCATCCCTGGTACCTAGCCTGTAGTTTGCATCCAATAGAATTCACGCTGTACAGTAAGTAACCATAATATCCCACTTCCGCAAGGAGAAGCTTAACATTCGAATTTACACAGATCCATCATAATTTGTTTCGAATTAGCTAACTGCTCTTCGATTTGACCCCATATGTGATGTATATGTTCTTTCATGGTCTCAATGTGTGTCGATATATGTATGATGTAGAACTGCACTACGGCTGATATCCGTAAATCCCTTCGAAAGAAAAACATTCAGCACAGGTAATGTGGCATACACAGAAAACACAAACCCTTTTACATAGTTGTCCATGCACATTCATCTCGCTAGTATTCTAAGGGGCATTCCCAAGCTCCAAGACCCTGATGAACATATGGAGATGTGAATTTTTTCTCAAGAAATTCTCCGTAACCTGTGCTGTGAATTCTGTTCCACACACTGCACTAAGATTTTCACAAACGCCATAACTCCAGAATAAGTATAATGAAGCAGTATCGACAGACATCGCATCTTTGGCCAAGCTATCTTGTAATACACATCCACTGCTGTAAATATATATCTATGCATTTCCCTATATGGTGTTGGAAGCGGTCCACATAATTCGGCGTATCAGATCTGAAGCGGTGCACTGGGAATCCGAAAGGCGTTTATTCACTCCTAAATATACCTTTTTATAAGTTTGCCACAATGACACTATTCACACAACCGAACAAAATTGGCTTCATATGATGATGTACATTTGAAAAAGAAAGAGTTCGTCCTTCATCTGGTCAAGAGTAGAGTCACGAGGAGACCGTACTATTGTTAGTTGTGATGACTGGGGCCACTGTAAACTAAAATGCTTGGAATTTTCCGTTGGAAGAGCTTTCAAACGGTTTGCCGTCTCCCGCTGAAGATGGTTTTCTTGATAAAGGGTCCACCACCGCCAACTGAGATGTAGGTGGGTTTGAATCTAATTTTGAAATTTGCTGCAACATAGTCATCCATGATTAATAGGTGGTGCCTTTCAACTTTTATGTGTTCATCAAATGGTTCCGATATGCATAAACATCACCAACGTCACAGTCAGTATCTGAAATGCCAGCCCTCGAAGCACATTTTCTATCAAAGGTTGAAAAGTGTTTGTATGTTACGGAAGCCCATTGGTAACATCAAAAATTTGTATGTGCCAAAGCACTAATTGCACGCAGTGTATTTGGTAAATTCTTGTGATATTCTCATTTCATAGAAAGCCATATTAAGCTTTAAGAAATGGAGTACAGGATGGAAAAGATTTGATGAAATCCTTTTGATTAGATAGTGTATGACACGATTCATCCATTTGTAAGTAAAGATATCTGAAATTGCAATAGAATCGATATGAATGAAGGGATTCATGTTGCACACTTTCCCTTTTCACACATTTGGCCTTTGAACTATTTTGCATCTTTTGACACAAGCAGCATAGGGCTTTTAATTGGTATGTCCTCACTATTACTTACTGGCGCAATGATGTTTTGAACTTAGTTTCAACAACTCATCTTATTTTCTTTTAAGGTGGCAGACGATGTGCAATCTGATAAACAAAATTACATTTCATTTCAAAGTAATAGAGTGTTTTACTAATGCTTTATGAACAAAGGATAATCGACGTCCTTTGTAACAAATACATCTTTGTTGCCAATTAAAGTGTCAAATAGTTATTGCGGCTGATTTATTTCTATATGATCAACAATAATTTGAAATTTGTCAAGAAATCTGGATGATTGGATATTTTACGGTAACACAAAACTTTAATGAGAATCAATTATCGAGTCACATGTACTATCAGAACAAAGGCACTGTGTGCCTACAGGTATTTCTTTGGAGACTTTGGTACAAATATAATTGCACGTACAATGTCAACTACTTTCAACTTATTAGCACATTCAACTTCACGTTTGATCTCACATCGAACCCTAGAAAATAATGATTCAGATATACTAATGATATTACTATTGTGCAATAATAAAGCAACCTTGGTATTGTACACACCAACATTCATGTGCAGTGTACATGTACATAATTTAACAGTCATTATCAAATGTTATCGCTGAAATCATTGACTGTGACCGATTATTTACTTTCCGAATCTCCATTCTGCTGTTCATAGGAATTTGTTGGCCTAGACGAGGGCGCGCATCGTGTCTCTGATGCATTCTCTTGCACCCTGTCTACATTGTTTGCATCACTGGCATTTTGTCATTTGCAGCAAGTTATAAAATTGTCTTTACCATTGCAGTTGTGCCTCGCGTGTCGAGACTGTGGATTCTACACTACAGACGCATTAAGTCTATTGAGAGAGTTCCTCATTGTCTCTTACTGCTGCTGGAATTTCCGTAGGCGTTGATAATCGCCACGTTGTTTTTCCACTGGGCATACGGTGTGAGTCGTATCCACATTCCCTTGGGTGGTAACTAATTCAGCCTCATTCCGGTGTCCACGCACATCCCCATTCGCGCACTTTGCATTGAATCGGATAATGACGTTGACCTACCCTCAAGAACAAAACCTTTAAATTCTGAAGGAAAGTCAATAATTAACTTCCACATCATTTTTGAAAGCTTACTCTTTTTTAATTTGCGATCCACTATCTCACTATGACAGTCTTCTGTTTTATTTTTATTTCCGCCCTGGGCACACCGGTGTTCTGTCTTTCTGGTGAGACAGTAAAAACCGAGTTCCCGTATCACGGTGCGCGTGGCACGTAAACGATAACTTACTGTTTCAGGTGGGTCCGTTGCAAAGGCAGAATTTTCTATGCAATTTATCAGGCATATGCTGTCACCATATATGTAAAATAAACGTGGAGTGACGTAAAACAAAAATCAATCAATCAAACAATCGTTTTATTTGTAAGTTGAAAGTAACGCTTCGTTCGCTTTTGCATAATGTGCAGTAAAGCTTTATTTAAAACAACTTCAATTTCTTAGGACATCACATTCTAAGGTTTTGTACCAATTATATACCTGACCAGCCAGGTAAATCGAAATAACCGACACCATTAAATCGTCCTCGAATGCACTCATGCTTGAAAAGGCAAAGAAATCATTCAGGAATTTTTTTCACCATCTTCATTATATCCATGCAAAATTCATTAGTTACAGACATTGACGTCATGAATGCACCGCGTGGTAGATAGCTTTATAATAATTTTTTTAACGGTTTAGAGCGACAGGTTTTGCAAAAAAGGAATACGAATAATCATCTTCAAATGAGATCCTTCTTGCAAACTGTCCATTTGAGGGAAAGTCTGATATATCAATGATCGTGAATGAAGACACGCACTGCAGCGTGTTTAGCTGTACATCAGGTGATCGTATCAACTTGTATTTTGTCAAAATTTACAGATTTGTCGTCTTGCTAGGATTTTCCCTTTACTGTTTTTGTCAATATGCACTCTTTGTGTATCAGAATAAAACACACATAAAGTTGCAATTTGTAAGATTGCAACTTTTGATTCCAGCTTTCATTGTCTAGATGTCACAATAAAGGTATCACATCAAACAATCACATGAATATCCTTACATACAGACCAAACATATAATTCAGCAATGTATATATACATGAATGTGAACAAACACTGTATAGAAAGTATCACAGCCACATAACATCAGGAAAAGGGGTATAATAACACTCAAATCATAGATTAAGACTTATTATTTCAATTTCAACAAAAACTCATACACAACATACACAATATATGTTATCAGAAGTATTATTTACATTTGAACAGAATTAAATGAAAAATATCTCCATGGCCCATATCTTCGAGTTATCTTTCTTTGACTTGAAGAAACGATAATGATTGGTAACCATTTACTTTTCTCGATCACAAAAAAAAAAGCGAAGAGCACATATGATTCAACTGTACGATATACGCCACCACGTACATGCAATGAATAAAACATAATACATACAAAGACATCACCAACTTCAGACAGTAAATTGAAGTCACAATCACCCTCAACTCGTATGCTTAACCGGCTTACAGTCCAGTCTTCCAACTCTCCACAAAAGTGTCAAAAAAATAATAATAACAATAATAATGATTACTATTATTTAGTGTGTTTGTACATGGAAAGTCAATAAAAGAAGCTAGTATCGGTCATAAACATAAGGCTTATTTCGTATATAAGTATGGAACGCTAATACCTGGTCAAATTTACCAAATTTTCAAAATTCAACTTTGCTAGCATGTAAGATCACTTTGGCAAATCAAAACGGTAAATTTCTACCTTTATTTGGATCTGTTTATTCTATTTTTGTTTATTATTGGTTTATTCTAAAAGTAACGGATTGTTTTTGTTTCTATTTTGCGTTTGTCTAATTCGTAAATATTATTGTTTCTGTAATTGAATCATTTGCTGCCTTAAGTTATCTTCTTATATACATTTAACTTTATTATTATTTTATGTAACAATACGGTTTTTCGTTTTTAAAATTATGGGGCGTTAATGATATCGTTATTTGTTGACGTATTAATGTTCATTCTCCACTGATTTAATCATATCCTGCAACCGAGACTTATAGAAACCAGCATCACTATACTACACAGATATTGTTATCAATAATTCAGTGTCTTGATATTCTAAGAGATTTGCAATTGCGTACCACTAAATTATTAAATAGAACTGATATGTTAGATTACGGCCAATGTGTATAAACATCCTTATCGATGAATCTTGCAGTACTGACTGAGGAGAAATATCACTTAAGACAACATGAGTTTACATTAAATGAATGTGATATGATCCAATCCAGTGAGGTGCCGCTTACCAGTAGGTCTACAAATGTGGAATTTTTAGATTTACGTTTTTGAATTATACAATCTTTGTATATATCCATGTTTGATAATTTCCTGACCGTGAAGATATTTAAGTACTATTGAAGTGACTACACTGTTTCGTTTGAACCTATAAATGACACTCACGGATGTAGTAGATCATTTGAGTACTTTACACTTCTGTTTAAGTCGTTATTGTTGCCTCTTAAGAACTGGTCATATTCTATAACTTTATTGCGTTTCTGTCTAACAAGACTGAAAATGGGCTGTATTGCTTATATGGTTTAGGTTTTTGTGATTAAAATATATTTTTAAAAATCGTAATCATTCAAACATATATATTTATTTAAAATGACAGTGTCAGAGAAAAGGTAGTTTTCTTAATTTTGAATTGCATCAAGATGATTGTACATTTATGATGACGGTTCAGCCCTGATGTATCAGACTAGGGATGATATATTAAGCTTAAGGTGAAAAGCAAATAAACAAACACACATTCAGTAACGCATGGTTCCCATTCTATTTATTGTCATATACATAGACATTGGGGTTTGACAGTTTAACTTCACGAGGTACAATTAAAAAGTCCTCGATCGTATGTACTTAGGAATATGCAGAAATTAAAGAATTGTCAATATATACTCAGTGACCTTAAAAAACGCCTATATGGTTTTTTTTTCATGTAAAAATATAAATGTTTTGAAAATAAATCGATTTGAATATCTGCTTGGTATTATGTGATTGCGGTAACTTTCATGCTATCGGCGAGACAAATCACTCAACCATAACGTAATACTGCTAACCCGTGCGCTTGATCCTAACTCCTCGCCACCGAAGAAATCGTCTGACCTGGTCCTGGTCCCGGGACATGCTTGCTAATCGACGTAATTAGCATGGCGTAGTGTTCAGCGACGAATCAAAATTCAATTTGTCCATGGCTGATGCATTTATAGGAGACGCAATGAACGTTTTGCCGCAAACTGCATAATTGAGCGTGACAAATTTGGCGGTGGTGGGCGTCATGGTTTGGGGAGCCATCAATCAACATTTCAAGTCCACACTGGTTCTTTTGAGGAACACTCTTACTGCGAGGCGCTACATCGATGACGTTTTACAGCCTGAGCTCCTTCCATTAATTCACGTCATCAAACTGTCAACAATCCGTTGACGTTTCAACAAGACAACGCACGTCCGCACACGGCTAGAGTCACCTTAAACTTTCTAAACATCCAGGAAATTAATGTAATGTATTTCCCAGCACGTTCACCCGACCTCAATCCTATAGAGCACATGTGGGATGACGCTTAAGTAAACGTCACCGTGAACCAAGAACTGAGGATGAGTTAGCAAGTGCTCTTCAAGAAGACTGGAATAATATTCCTATCATAAAAATTCGAACTTTATGTCAATCCATGCCGCCCTGATATTGTGCATACGTTAAAACAAGTGAGGGGCATACTCGTTACTAAACAAAACACATGAAATTTTGGACGTGGTATACACAACTGATGAAATCAAATCATTTTTTAAAGAAAAACGAGGAGTTCCTGGCTCAGTTATGTGGCAGAAGTCACCATGGAGCTATAAGAAACGTGTGATAGTATGAATCATATTGTCAAATATAATTCAAATTTTCGAAATAAATCAAGTTTGATGGAATTATTTACCCTAGTTGTTAATTAAATTATAATGATATTAGATAGGCGTTTTTAAAGTCCCGGAGTATATTTCAATATAATCTTCCTTCATCTCAATGGTTTCCATTTCTGAACCCTTTGAAAATTAAATACCTCATACGTGTCCTATAAGTACTCGTGACTCCCTCATTGCTTCGAAAATTCTTACCACGAGGATACGATTTTACATTTGGGAAAAGATAGAAGTCCGATGGGGATACTCTAGAAAATATGGGGGATGAGGAAGAACCCCAAAGCTGTCGAAGCCGTCATTGTCACTAGGGTAGAGTGATCGGGTGCATCCTTCTAAAGCAGAATGCCCATTGTTAGCTCTCTTCTCTTTTTCTCACATTCACCTGACGTAGCCTCTTTACCTCATGTAAATGATATGTATCATTTCCCGGGCGGCTTCCCACAAGGAAAGCAATGATATATCTCAATAGATAGACGTCATGACCTTCCTAAATTTTAAATTTTTCTGAGGAGTGAGCAAGGGTGAATCAGTTGCATGTTTTTTTTTCCTTTTCTTTTAAATCTGCGTTTCAATTTCTGAACCCTTTGAAAATTAAATACTTCATTCTTGTCCCCTAAGTACTCATATATACCGCCCATACCTCCCTCATTGTTTCCAAACATTGTGTCATTGTGAGGTTATGATTCTATACACAAAATCCTTGGGGTCATCCTCATAGCTATAGTGAAAAAACATACAAAGAAACATTATACATGTTTTATTGACATTTATTTCAGCAAATCAAGCACAATGAGAGATGCCACAGCCGCTTTCTAAAGTCGCCAAAAGTGTTTTTATATCAACACATGGATGCATGTGTCTGCCATTGGATATCACATTGCACTATTATCTAACAAGTTCGAAATGTATGCCGAGAAGACCATTCAAAAGAGTTTAAATATAATTTCTAACATCTAGTTCAGAAATTATAAATGTGGCAGCTATGGCACCAGTATTTGATTACATAAAACTATATTCTTATATCAATCAAGTATCTTGAATACATGTATATTGGCCCCTTTAAGGGTTCATCCTAATTGCTACTGAAATGAAATAGAAAATATATCTCTAGGGTTTTCAAAAGTTTTGTCCTGTTTGTGAAATTAAAGTTCATTGCGATTACTATGAAAATGAGTTTGAAAAATGAAGCTCATTTCAATAAAAGTGTAGCCATAATGTTTTTCTTCAGCAAGTCATTCAGGTGAAGATAAATCATAAAATTGAGGCAGAAAATCCAATATTAAGGTGATCAGTTTTTGAAAAGTAGTTCAAGGTTAAAGGTCAAAGTCATAAGGTCAGAATCTTTAGTACCCAATGAAAGGCCTTGGCAAAAGGAACACATGTGAAATATTAAAGCCTTGTCTATAATACTTACTTTTATAATTTGCATAAGGTTATAACCCAGGTTATTTTTTTTTACGGATGACGACGATACCAATGACGACCGCGCCGAGGGTATCACAAGTGTTCTCAGAGGTCCAAAAGAGCATAAAGTAGAAGTATCAATTTCTGTTTCAATTTGTGATCAATTTTTCTTCAGATGAAGAAAGTCTTCCTCGGATTAAAATTTCTCCTTTTGTTGTCCTGTGAATTGTGGGTTACGGGAACGTGTTTCCGAAAATAATGATGAGTGAAATATTGAGATAAACTATTATATAATTGTCATTGCAAATCGCAATGCTATCTTCACAATATATGTTATAACATTGTCGTTAATACAATAATTACTAAAGTATGTGTTTGACTTTGTATTGGACACACGACGCAGAGAATCTATTTTATACTCTCAGTAAAAAATACCTTGTTTTGTGGAAAACTGATTTCTATAAAGAATAATATCTAAAGAATATTCAAGTTTATCGAAGAAAGGAGATTATAAACCTTATTAGGAAACATGTATAACCTAGATCCTAATATGAAATAAAATTTATCTATATATTTACATGCTATTGTAATAAAAATGTTCCATATACTAAAGTAAATTAATTTCTAATGATGACATATGCACTATTTATCAAAACATGTACCGAAAACAACAAAATCTTTTCACATCGTAATCGAGGTTGTTTCAGATTCTTCAGTTGGGATCCGCACGTTAAATGATCTAAGATTTTCTGACAAAAATACTTTTCATTTTAAGGAAGTAATTATGTAGTGTTTGTGGTTTTATTTGTCAAAAGGGAAATACTGACTAAGTATCCTATTTATATTAACAATTAGTACTTGGCAAAATCTTAACACATTGCAGTTTAAAATATATATCTTTCGTATGTAAGATTTTCTCCAAAGTCCATAAGTATATTGTAGAGATTCTGAGCTACTTCTGTATTTAACTTGATAATAAAAACAACACTTTCCTTTTCTAATAGCTATTGCGTATGACTATTCAATATTTCCAACAACTGAAAACAATCCAATGTACAAGACAATAAGTTAACAGAAGTATGCATCCGATTCCAGTTTTACATTATACCCGATTTTGATATCAAAAGAGGTGCAAAACAAACCGAAGGTATCATCGGCTACCACTTTTGAGTTATCGTAAGTAAAAATGAACATTTACACTTTTATAATACTAATATTATGGTAGATACATGAATATCAGAATTTAAATTCACCGGAGAAATATTACAAATTACATTCTCACTTTAGGCAATAGTCAGAGTAAATAAAAAAGATACGCATACACTTAGAAGCTGAAGGTAAAGCTTGATACGTATGACTCATGCAAGGTCGTTTGTTTAGGTCATACTAGCGTTTGTGAATGAACCCCATTGTACATAAAGTGTATACACATTAAAATTTTAAGTTTTACTGTTCACTATGCATGATTAGCACATTATATATGTATGACTCTGTTCGAATTCAAATGATCATATGGATTATCAGTATCATTATGCTTCTCAGGAACGTTCATGTTTCCATTTCCCTCAATCACAGGTGGCTGTATAGAGACGTCATCAATTCGCTCATATGTGTTTGCTCCCTGAGTTTCCTCTCCATTTGCCATTTCCATGATAGATATCCTCTCAACATTTTGTACATCAGACGAGGTAAATTTTTGTCTAGAAAGAACAAACAGAATAAACCGAAATTGTCTATTAAACAAATATTACTCTTGTAACTGACATGAAACAGTTCTCTTAATAAAATGATGTATGCATGGCGAAGGCATTTATATTCCTATATTACTTCTTTCCTGAGGATTCCACAAATGAACAAGATTGGCAAGCCAAATATTAGATTGGCATACTAACACATATAGGAGAAACATATTGACGCAATACCACAAACCATAACGAAACACAATTGAGATGTATATTGTCCCTGGAATAAGAATTAGGTGCCCATTAGGAGCTGTTGTCTCCATGAATGCCTCGACACAGGATACAAATATAGTAAACCTAAGTGTCCCGTGTATGAAACAATATTAATGCAAGTGAAATATTACGGTTAAGATTAATATTATACCAAAGATCGATTATTTAGACATTTGCATATGTACTGAATATTTCTTATTATTTGACATTTACCAGTATAATCTATATGTGAATAAAACTATAATGTAAATAATACCCAAAGTAGCAAATTAAATATTAAAGAGTATGATGTTTGTTTCAATAGATACACCTTGAACTTTTATTGAGTAGGACGATTGACTGGTAATTGTTTCTTCAATTGACCGTCCTGTATAGGTTCGTTCTACAACTAAATTACTGTCTAATAGATTTTTAATCTCTAAGTCGCCATTCCTCTTCACTTTAAGTGGTCTTATTCAAGTTTGTCAATCAGATCCAATGAGGTTCACGTCTAACAAATATGATACTATCTTGTATCGCCTTTATTGTCAAAAGGATATTGAAGATCTATCTTGGTACAATGTGGGTTATGACATCGGCAGTTACATTGGCGATTATTGGCAGTCAGTTACGTATACATGTTAAAAAGGACACAATACATAAAACATAAAGCAAGGCAGTGCGAACTGTTTACATAAAATAGATTATATAATATACTTACTCATTTTTGTGGTTGATAACACAGAAGACAACAATATTTATTAATAAAGCGATGATGACGAACATAACTAAAATAGAATATAAAGTTTATTGATGTGACACCAGTCGAATTTTACATTACAATAAAATGATGTTTTGAAAAGCAGGTAGTCTCTTACATTTGTTAATTCTAGATTAATATCATGGTTGAATAATCTTTGCAATAGGCATTTCGAGGTTGATGGTTTTCCCTACAATTTTGCCAATAAATGCAAAATATAAAAACCCCTATTCATATTTTAATTGGGAAAACAGAAAACATCTGACAAAGCTGCATGAAACAAATCACCAAGGAAATGCACACAAAAATGATAATAGTAAAATATACAAGGTAAAAAGACATTACAAAAAATATTCCTTTGTGCTGCGGTTACGATACCGACTTAGGACGGTCAGTTTAAGTACTAAACGGCACTCAATTGTTGTGGCTAAACGGTTATGTGCAGCTAATGATGATTTGGAGAAGGTATGTCTCTAAAGCGATGATCAAAGCCTACGAAGTATTGTCAAAGATACCTCTGGCCCCTTGTTCTCAGGAATACCCAGAATTGAAAGAGATGTCTTTTTTTCCAAAATAATCTTCCTCCATCCCAATGTTTCTTTTATCCATATGTTTCAATTTCTTAATCGCATTAAACCAAAATGTTTCACTCTGGTGTCCTACGTGTCCATAAGCAGCGTCCATCACAACCTGATTCCTTTCTAACTTTCTCTCAGTTAGATCTTTGTTCTGGGAACAGATAGATGCTATATCCGGCGTATTAAGAATGAAGAAAGACCAAGAATCTGCATTCCGTCGCAAACATTATTGTTACTTCTTCAGTGTGAGTGTTGATAAGATGAGTGAAAGTTAAGAATTGTAAATTGTGATTTGCATTTTTCAGTCCTGTTTCGATTTATATATGATTTCATTTAAATTCAATATATTATCATCAAATTACTTATAAATTGGGAAATAACATAGAAGAATAATACGTTGGTTGATGTAATTTTGATGCAAGTAGATACATAAGAGTGGGTTGAAAAGATTGACTCTAGGTATCAATTATTTTACATAATTCGTGGATGAAATGCTGTCTTACCGATAGCTGATATAGTAATTGTGGTTTTATTCAATATGTTAATGTAGGAATCTGTAATATAATAATATTTCATCAAAAATAAATTTATATTCAAATTAACAATATCATAAATATATGTATGTATGTATGTATGAAAACATGTATACCACTGAAAAAAATATTGGGTAGACCACCCACTTTAAAATATATGCATTACGTATACCGTTGGATTGAGTAGAAATTTTTGGTCTCCCTGACATTTTACCTTATCCTATCACTAATTAATTTGCATCATATAAAATAACATTATGCCATTGAATTCAAGTGATTATATCCTGTCGACCAGCGTGATATTTGCCCTATTGTTGCTATTAGAGACAAATAAAACAAATTATAAGATAAATTTCATCTAACCCCCCCCCCCCCCCTAGCGCATAGTTTATTAGGATTATTTGTCTGACGGAGACTAGTTCAAATGTACGATATCACAAAAATAGGCAATATATCTTTATTTCTGCCCTTAAATCATTTATTTCGGTGGGTGCTTTATCGAGTAAATTTTGTACTTTCTTTATCAAAATTCTAAACAGAAAAAAAATTTCCAGGACCGTGTCTTGACATATTAGGAATTGTGCATCGTTTGTTGTTCCGAATACTTTTGGAAGGTCTCTGTAATTTTCGGAAAATACTGTGTTCATCACTAAATGCGTGTTCTGCAAGTGTTTTAGCAGTATTTATTAAATAAACACCTTATCTATAATTGAAATAAATAAAAGTTCATATATTTTCATAGTAAAAAGTAACTACTCATGTACTATATCCACCATTTAGGTCATCATTTAGGTCAAGGACAAGTAAAACCTATAATGGTTAATTAGAGGCTATTGTAAAATTTCCAGCTCCTACTAATAAGAAAGAGGTAATGAGATTATTTGGCATGGTCGGATTTATAGGAAATTTTGTCCATTTTTTTCCACAGTTCTAAGTCGACTTACCAATCTACTAGGAGAGACGAATTATAATTTTTGCTGATTGTGGTTTCCTTAACCTCCAAAATGGTAGATGCAGTAATATTTAATAAAAAGTCTGTAATTATGTAAAGTTGAATCGAAAGGGCTAATTACATCTTTTAGGGTTTTTTTTTTTTATTTTTACTTTCATTATCATTATTAATATTTTTTTTGGGGGGGGGGGTTAAATTTTTTGTTTTTGTTTGGTATGCTGTTTCATTTTTAGGGGAGGGTGGGGGGGGGGGGTGTTTGTTGAAGTTGTGTGTGTGGTTTTGGGGGTTTTTTGGGGTTTTTTTTTTTGGTGGGGATGATATTTGGTTGAGTGGAACAGAATTATAGAGAAAGGTATCAAAGAAAAACAAAATGTTGCTCTTTGGTTCCATTTTAATATATTTTCTTGTTCTTTTTTTAATCTTGTTAGACATTTGGATATTTCTATTGTAATCTTCAGTCTCTTTTTAAGGGGGTATCATATTTTATACAAAAATATCTAAGATAAAAACTTAATGTTATGATCATATTTAAAATGGTGTGGTGTTGTGGTTGGTTGAGTGGGGTTCATTCATATTCGCTGAGACGACCCAGTAACTTTGCTTGAGGTATGCCCCTCGGTTTTCATCTTCAGTGTCTAGGTTAATCTTATTTGTAGATCTTCTGATTTAATATTACTATTGCCTAAACTGAGAAAATGATTAGGGATGTTTTACTTCAAAATTTCAGTTATCAAATTAGGTAAATCTCTCTCAAACTAAGGAGTATCTCCCGCATGCATAGCTCTGTCCTTAGATAGATTCTTTGGTTCACTTTTCAGTAAGCTTAGCTTCAATACTGCTCTACATATTTTTATATCTAATCATTCGGCTACGAGCATCAATGTAGAGACATAATTTGTCGAAATGCGCATATTGTGCACAAAATTAAAAGTTACATATGTTCTATTTTTATTATATATGTATGCTATCCTGCGAAATCTATTGCTAATTATATGTTTACAATATTACTACTTTTATATGATTGAAATTTTGAATTGGCCAAAAAATAATAATAATAAAAAAAAAAAACAAAAAAAAACAAAAAAAAAAACTAATGCCATTGCCCATAGTACATTCTGAAGGTTTCGGATCAATAATCGAGATGAATAATTTTTCAATATAGCTCATTGTTAATTGGAATGTTGATATTTTGGGTTTTACTGTATCAATGTAGTACTGTGTGCTGCAGATGTGATATCGAGGAGTTAAGATATCACAGTCTTGTGTTCTGGAATTGAAGTAATACGAGTCAAATTGTTTAGGTTATCTGTACATGCATGTGAACATATATACGTTTATAACTTTGAACGCATCATATGCGCATTTCAATCAATTTTGTCTCTTTAGTGAGGCCCAATGTATACATGCATGCATACATATAAACAGATATGCATGGATGGGTGGATAGATGAATGGATGAATGGGTGAAGGGATGGATAGATTTTGTCATGGTATGTCGCAACTAGCACCAGACAATCATAGAAATACTTTTTCATCGAGTATCATATCAGAACCTCAGGACAAAGTGATTTCTTTGGCTTTAAATATAATATTGATAATACATTTGTACTTCTCTTAACGACAATCTGTCCTATTCTTAGAAAAAACACTCAACGTTATATAATACCAGAGTAAAACTAGATATGTATGATATTATATTACCATTTTTATCTGTCGTATATTTGTTGGATCTTTGTTCCGTCTTCATATCGCCACTTGTCGAAAAATTGCTATCAATGTTCTGTGTCATTTGGTGAAATCCATAGAGTGAGATTGAGGTGGATTGAAGTTTTGTTGCTGTATCTATACTGTTACCAAAAAATCCATTACAATTATTCAGATTGCTACTACCATTGACGCGTTTTGATGTTAAATATTTTCATTAAGACTCGTCAATGGTGGAATAAATTTAGAACATATATACCTTATAATTTAGTGCACAATATGCGCATTTCGACAACTTATGAACCAAAGAATCTATCTAAGGACAGAGCTATGCATGAGGGAGATACCCCTTAGTTTAAGAGTGATTTATTAAATTTGATGACTGAAAATTTTAAGTATATATTTTGTGTCAGTACAAAAGAACTGAAAACCAGACTTATGATGCCCTCGGGGACTATTAGTTCACCATCAGTGACACCGGCCTAGTGATTGTAATAAATACAGAAAATATATACCCTTTAATTTAGTGCACCATATGATAACAATCTGAATAATTGTTTTTTTGTAAGAAAGAAAGGAATTTATTTAACTCGAATCCTCTTACAATATACTCACGTCGAAGCTGTTTGGAGTTCTTGTCCAAAGAAACAAATGGGATCTTAAAAATAAATTCATACATATATTACAAGTTAATCGCATCACATCTAAGCTAAGCACAGACGGATGCGCGAGGGAGAAAAAACTGTCATTATTTTATTCATTTATTTACATATTATTATTATTATTATTATCATTATTATTATTATTATTTTATTTATTATTATTTTATAATTTTTTTTCTGTAAATGCAGAATAGAAATACAATTAAAAACAAACAGTCAAACAAACTAAGAAGTAAACAAGATCTACGCCTAGCTTGGAACATTTCTGGCATGGATGCGTTTGAAGGAATGACATCTAAAATATAAAAAAATCCCCCCTTTGCCAACAATTCTGTGAAATTTTATTTATTTCTTTGCAAAAGATATGTAGAGATAGAAATATTTACTCATCATATGCATTGTGACACTGTCTATGCAGATATGAACTTGGTTCTGATCATGAAAAAGCCTTGGGTCGTAGGCAACAATTCTGTGGAATATTGCACAAAGACATGCAATGTATAAAAATTTATGGTCGAGACATAATATTATAATATATATTATTATATATTTACCCATCATATGCAGTGTGACCTTGATCTTGCAGATATAACTTTGGTTCAGGATCAGTGTAAAATACGACAGTACCTGATGACACATGAGTACAGCACTAACAACAAAATACCAAAGTAGACACTCACAGAACCCTGAAATTCAGAGGTGAGACCAGGTGCCCGGTATTAGTGAGCGTTTCCTGTTCACCTAGGAACACCCGCCCTGAATGCCATTACATAAAGACGAAACAAATATAATACAGCAATGTATATTTATATGAATGTGAACAAATACTGTGTAGAATGTGTTACTCCCACATAACATCAAGAAAAAGGGTTAAGAATACTTAACATCGCACTTATCTATTTAAAGTGTGGAGCTGCGAAGGATTTGACTTAAGTGTTCTTACACCCTTTTTGCTGATATTATGTGTCTGTGGGACTTTTTAAACAGTTCTTGTTCACATTTATGTATATATACAGTGCTGAAGTATATTTGCTTCGTCTGTATTTAAGGGCAATCACGGCCGGTAAGGCTTCCAAAGGGGAGACGCTCACTCCTCCTGGGCATCTGGTCTCACCTCTGAATTTCAGGAGTCCGTGGATATCATCTGTGGTACATTGTTGTTAATGCCATAGTCATATGACACCAGTTATTTTCGTACTTTACATTAACGTCACACTTATTACCGTTACAGTGTAATGCTCGTTAAACAGTTCCCCGCGCAAAACATGTTAGTATTTAGGAGCTATGGCCCGAAAAAACATTTGCCAATCATATGCATTGTGGCCTACACCTTACAGATATGACTTTGGGTCATAGTCATGACATATTTTTGGGTTCTGGATAACAATTCTGTGAAATATTCAAATCCATGCAAGGTCTACAAAATTATGGCTTGGACAAGAATGTAAATGACTGTGACCTTGACACTGCAGATATAACCTTGAAAATCAATAGGGCTCATCCTCCAGTCATAAGGAATACGTGTGCAAAGTGTAAGAATTATAGCATAAACAATTTGAGAATAATGTATACATCTATAAAGAAGTTAAACTGATTTATTAATTTTATTTATTTTGTTTTTATTTGTGGAAAATACTTGTCAATACAAATAACTCGTATTTAAATATATACTTAAAATTCTCAGTAATGAAGTTTTGTAAATCACTTTAAAGCTACAGGGTATCGTCCAAATGCATAACTCTATCGTTGGAGTGATTTCTGGCTCACTTTTTCCGTAACACTGCTTTAAAGATTGCCCGTCAAATATTTATACATTATTGGAATTCCAATGATTAGGCCATAACCATCGCTGAAGAGCGATAAGTAGTCGAAATGCGCATCTGGTCACAAAATTATAACGTGCTTATATTTCAATATTGATTCAAATGGGACTGTTTGAGTCTGATTAAAATAACATCTGTTTTACACAGGTAAACTACTTCCGGCCATAACAAACACGTCCCAACGTTTTATATAGAAACACTGTCAAATATCCTTGACTTTTCCCCATAAATAAACAAACTGACAACACGTAGCAATTACATTAAGTGTCAAATATTCCTATTCCATCTAAATACTATTGAAATTGTAGGAGGAACATGAGCTTAAGCTTTGTAATGGGTAGATAGGAAAGAACTTATACATATCCACCCGAAAGGAATAATCCATGGAATAAAAGGACAATATCGTGAATAGTGTCATATTCAGTCATATGCGAACCCCAATAAAATCGAGTTGAGACCAGGTGCCCGGGAGGAGTAAGCGTCCCCTGGTTACAAAAAGAATACATCCACGGAATTTTCTTTGATACATTTTCATTTATTAATTTATCTTTTAAATTTAATACGTCTGAAGATTCCATTATCATCTCTCATATACAAACTCTATCATCAAAATCGCAAAGCTCACAAAAAATGACGAAAACAAAGTTCAAATTTTAAATATTCAGTAAATTTAAATCTATTTGTATAGTTCATCAACTATCTCTTCATCTTCAATCGAACTTGTTAGTGTACATGAGGCCCTACAGCCTAATTTCATTTTTCCAAAGTCTGTTGCTTTGAGATATACAGTCCAGTAAACGACAAAGAATTTATCAACCCACCCCTTCCGAATTCAATAAAGATAGGAAAATTAGGATAGAATTAACCATGAAATCAAAATTTTTAAATACAAATCACAAAATGTACAAAACGGTGATGATAAATTGCACGAGGTATGATAAAAAAGTTCTCGGCCCCATGTACGTAGGAATACAAAGGGTTGAAAAAGGCATCATTTTATACGCTCGTCATAAGATGGAACGTATTATGTAATGGCGTTGTCCGTCTGTTCGTGCCCCCGTCCATCCTTGCCTCCTTCCATCCATCCGAGGTCATGTAGTCCTGACTTTTTCCTGTAGACTTTCAAGATATTGGATTGAAGCTTCGCATATAACATTATATCAACGAGGGTCATTACCAGTTCGCATTTGGGTAGGATTGCCTTGGTTATGCCAGAGTTACGGTCCTTCAGCCTTGAAAGTTTCAAGGATTTCACAGTTTTCCCGACTTTTTTTTTTTTTTTTTTTTGTTTTTTTTTTTGCAGTCTCTAAAGATTTTTGAATTGAAACTTTATATCAACAAGGGTCAGTACCAGTTCGGCCCTTGAACATAGACATTTTCAAGGATTTTACACAGTTTTCCGAATATCTTTATGCAGTGTTTTAAGGTATTGGAGTGTAACTTGGCCATTCATTCAAACTGACCTCCCTCAAGCTAAGTGACGAGCGTATAATGCCTCGCTAGTCGTTGCTCTTGTTAAATATAATCTCCCACATCATTTCATATGCATTTTCTCTTCTGTTTTAGTCCCTTCAAAATAGAATAATAATCATATAGAGCACCTATGACACCTTCACTGCTTCCTAACTTCTTACCACGTAGGTAACGTATTACTCTTGAAAACAGATGGAAGTGTGAGCGGATGTATTAATATATTTTGGTTAGGTTTCCTCTCCTCTTTTTCACAATCTCCTGACGCAGTAAGTCATTTTCGTAATATGCACCATTTATCTTGCGGTGTCCCTTAAAACTGGCCTCTCACCATAAAGAGCCGAGGTGTTTCGAATTTTTTTTTTTTTTTTTTTTTTTTTTTTTTATGGGAGCGAAATTGACTAAGGTCAACCTCACTCCGATATGTTTTATGAATATTAAATGAACTTCCGACCCAAATGCTCGAACAGAGCTTTCTCCCACGGTATAACAGAAACAGGCGTAGTCATGCAACCGTGACATTTCATTGAAGACACGACAAAGGGCAACATGGCATCACAAACAGAAGTACATGTAATTATCTCTGTATATTTCCTTTTTTGTTTCATTTTTTGAAGTAACATACATCAATAATACAAAGTTAGTTATAACAAAAGATCACATGATACTGTAATGTTGTATGCATTTGCCACGAAAAGGCCACACGCCCAACGTAAAATAAACAAATTTTAAAGTTGAACGAATGAATTATATTACATGTTCTAGTTATTTAGATATTATAATATGACCAGGTATTACATATATCATAATGTACAAATAATATCGTGTATGGTGTGTTCAGTTGTACTTGTAACGAACCCACCCTCTCCGTGCAAATGTAAAAAGGCCAATAAGATATAGGTAATTTGAAAACTTACGATATTCAGGTAATACTATCCTTTCTCCAAATTACAATACTCCACTACAGACCACACATTTGGAAAGCATAATATTATTTATACATGTATACTTTACTATAAAAAAATACACATCAGTTTACACGTCCGTTTGTTGACACATCTTTTGGGGTGTTCGAATAAGAAACATACAAACAGGAAATGGTATAGATTGAAGAAAACTCTTCAAAATTATACACAAGATTCTGTTCACGATTCTACATAGTGGGTGCATACTGAATAATGTTATTTGTAAATTATAGGACTCTTCTGACGTCGGGATTCACAAAGGTATTATTTTAATTTATTTCATTTTGTTTTATTTATTTTCTTTCAAGTACAAACATCCATCAATAATAGAACGGAAACAGAAAACTATATGACACTTTTGTGATAATTTATATTGTTATTTACGGGCTAGTATGGTGTTCATACAAATTCAAGAACTAGTAACATTTTTAGCTAAACAACCTGCGTTTTTGAAACACGAATGCCCCAGCTGCAAATAAACATAGCTCTCAATATTCTACCCGGGTCACATGATGACGCTTAGGAAATATACTTACTGTTGAATTTTGGTAACTGTAACAACATTCTATTGAAAGTTATTAAGCACTGCAGAATTATGGAGGTACATACAGACGGACGGAACCACCGAACGCTTTTTTGCTCAAGATCTCTTAGACAGGTACAAAAAGTGGAAGGGACAGGCGCAGGTGTTAAGAGAACGAAAAATGTTTTAAAATCATATATTAATTAGAATTAATAATAATGCTGTTTGTTTGTAACTGTTCGAATTGACATGGATCCCCATTTATAAAATAATACAAAACATTGCGGAGCTTCTTACCCATCCATCACTGTTATCCCACTCCTGCCCCCCCCCCCCCCCTCTCCCCCAAGGAAAGACTAGGTAAAAAAGAACATATGCTGTTTGAAGAACAAACAGCTTTTTTCTTCTCTCCTACATTTCTATCTCTGTAAATGTGAAAATACTTATAATCGAACACTCTGAATTCAAGAAAGTGCTGTATACTAATTTCGAATTTCATTTTATTTTTGAGGTGAGGTTGGAAGGAGAAGAAATGAGGGAAAGGGTGGGGGGAAGGGAAGAAGTGTAAATTTGAGGGCAGTGAACTTGGGCGAATGCCACCCGGGCAGAATATGGAAGACGGGTTGAAAGGATAAGGCAAGAAGTGGTTTAGTCAGACAAGAACCTTGCGTCTCCTATCTGCAGTGGATCATGTTATGAAATGTAATAACATATGCATATTTACACTGTACTTGCATTCGTATTGTATAAGATCAGTCAAAAATGAAATTATAGACACATAACTTAATTGTTGTAAAAGAATTAAATAAATATAAAAATGTAAATAAATGAATCCGTCTAGTGCTGTAAGTGTTAAATATCTATGTAAAGTGCATAGTGAGGAAAAAAGTTGTCATATGTTTCATACTGGTCCCCTAAATGCAAAATACGAAAGTAACTGGTGTCACATGACTATGGCACTAACAACAATGTACCACAGTGGACATTCACGGACCCCTGAAATTCAGAGGTGAGACCAGGTGCCCGGGAGGAGTGAGCGTCCCCTGTTTGGCTAGCCACACCCGCCGCGAATGTCCTTACTCACAGACGAAACAATAATAATTCAACACTGTATATATATAAATGAATGTGAACAAACACTGTATAGAAAGTGTCAAAGCCACATAACATCAGGAAAAAGGTATAACACTTAAGTCAAACCCTCCGCGGGGAACTTTTTCACGAGCTCCACACTGCAAAGGGAATAAGTGTGACATTCATGCAAAATACGAAAGTAACTGGTGTCACATGAATATGGCACTAACAACAATGTACCATAGTGGACATTCACGGACCCCTGAAATTCAGAGGTGAGACCAGGTGCCCGGGAGGAGTGAGCGTCCCCTGTTTGGCTAGCCACACCCACCGCGAATGTCCTTACTCACAGACGAAACAATAATAATTCAACACTGTATATATATATAAATGAATGTGAACAAACACTGTATAGAAAGTGTCAAAGCCACATAACATCAGGAAAAAATTATAATAACACTTAAGTCAAACCCTCCGCGGGGAACTTTTTCACGAGCTCCACACTGCAAAGGGAATAAGTGTGACATTCATGCAAAATACGAAAGTAACTGGTGTCTCATGACTATGGCACTAACAACAATGTACCACAGTGGACATTCACGGACCCCTGAAATTCAGAGTTGAGACCAGGTGCCCGGGAGGAGTGAGCGTCCCCTGTTTGGCTAGCCACACCCGCCGCGAATGCCCTTACTCACAGACGAAACAATAATAATTCAACACTGTATATATATATATATAAATGAATGTGATATACAGCGTCTATGACACCCTCACTGCTTCCAAACTTCTTATCACGTAGGTAAGGTCTTACTCTTGGAAACAGACGCATGAATAAATATACTTTGGTAAGGTGTCCTATCCTCTTTTTCACAATCTCCTGACGCAGTCTTTGTAAGTCATTTTCGTAATATGCACAGTTTACCTTGCGGTGTCCCTCAAGAAAAGCAATAACCATTCTTCTCGGATTGTCTCAAAAGATAGACGTCATGTCTTTCCCTGTCTCTTAGGAGAAGTGAGCCAGGATCAATCCATTGCTCTGTTACTTAGATTCATGATCAAATTTGTACATTGAAGTTTCAGAATGGCATTTCCACCTATTAAAACAGCGGAATCATCTTCATAAAGAGATGGAAGAGGCAAAAAAATAATAACCCCCCCCCCTTTTTTTCCTTTTGATCTGCAGTCAACATTCTATGCTCTCATTTAATCGAGACATTAGATATACATAAGATGGCGATACAAGTTTATTGAACATTTCCATGACTTATGCCAACTTTTCTGGCTTTATCTGTGAGATTCTGCCGATTGTAAATCTCACAGATAAAGCCATTTTTCTTCCATTTTGACTTTTGTAACAGGGAATTCCAAGTATAATGCAAAATTTGAAATACTACTCTCTCTTCAATGGACATTAGAACATATATACGCTATAGTTTTCAGCACCAGACGCACATTTCGACAACTTATGTCTCCTCAGTTAATGCACATGGCCGCAATACTGGAATTCTAATAATATACAACTATATATTGTAACAAAAGGGACCAAATCGATGAATCAAAATATCAATGACACAGCCATACACGGGAGGTGTGCTCCTTAGTGTTAGAATAATTGAATAAATAACGGTTTGACTGGGATTTTATACTTTTCAATTGTATTAAAGTATACTTGGCCGAGAACGTTTTAATTATACCTGGTATGCGTAATTGTAGTTCTGCATATTTTCGTATCTTTCCCATAAGGAAGGGGAAAAGAAAAAATTATGAAAATGCATTTAAAAATGACAGTAATATAAGCGAAATATCAAAGATTAAAAAGCATGAAATCTTACATTTATATAACTCATCAGTAAGGGTTTCTTCTGGTGGCAGGTTCCGTTTGTTGCAATTCTTGATGGTTATTGGTACATTGTGTGTACAATTCCAAAACCGAAAAATATATGTTGAGTTTGATTGAAACGCAGGACAATCTGAAATGCAAAATGTGGTATAATATAGAATTTCTATAAACTTCAGATTCCTTTCATTATTTCTATTCGTTGCCTTCGTTTAAGTTGCTTATAGAGTACATAAAAGGTAAATATGATATACCTTGCCAGGATTCTATACATCAATATGTAAGCAGGTGTGCCCTAGTGGCCTGGGCTACTGATCGAGAGGTCCCAGGTTCGACTTTCGCCCTGGGTATATCAGCGTGCTGTCTTTCGGATGAGACAGTGAAAACCGAGGTCCCGTGTAACGGTAAACGTGGCACGTAAAAGATCCCTCACTGCTTCGGGTAAATCCGTTGCAAAGGTCTAAATTTGTATATAGTGCATCAGGAAGATATATACTTCATACTGGAGTGACGTAAAACAATAATCAATCAATCAATAAATCAATATGATTGTAAATTTAAAAGCTGTACCTTGATGCCGTATCAGTAATTTGCTAAAGAAAGGATTGCGTCATATGCACATATTGAGATATTATGTTTTTGGATGCTGCTGAAGGCTGAACAATCCTACAATGTGAACAGTAATGATAAACAAACGAAAGATTATCAAAATTTAAATAAGTTCTCGCCTGTAAGGTGTCTAGACGTATCGACCCTATAGCATATTTGCTTCCTTCTCGTCTATATGTTTAATGCGAATAAGACATGGAAAGCGATTACAATTTCTGTTAAATCAAAGTTTTAAGCATTCCATGATTAAAAGAGACTGACATACAATCCATGAGATATGCCTTAATTGAATGAGTTAGTTCTTATCAATAACTTCATTTCGCTTCCGTGTTCACATGTACGCACTCAAACATACATGCTATGTAGGATAACAATTCCACTCCATATGTTATTTTCTATATCTATTCTTGAATTTAATAAAGGATATTTTAATATAATAAAGCACTCTAGGATTCACAAAATTTGTTAACAGGGGCACGTTTTTGTCATTTGTCATTTTAAAACACAAAATATTGGTTCAAGCTCCAAGTTTTGTCATTCGCGTACATATATGTTTAAAATATTGTCATTCTAAATACTGAATGCAATTAATGCATAAAAAAAATTAAAAAGAATTCTAAACGTGCGGGACATTTCTGTTTTATTTCCTCAATCGAGATATGTTCTTGATTTCCTTAAAATGTACAGCTCTGTAACAACATCGTTCTATATAATGACACTAATTGTGTAAAATATCGACTGTATAGAAAAGAATGGGATAGGATATATATGTGGGGAGAGGGAGGGTGGCATAAACATCTGGCCGCACAATCAATTTTTTTAAATACTACAAGAAACACGCCAAGAATACCGTATATTCTTGAGGAAATAATGTGAAAAGGATATGAATTGTCTTCTAAACTTTTAAAGATTCCAGAAGTTTTTGACAAAGGCAATGGATGGCAATAAATATGAAGATAATTTAATACACGTATATGCGTAAACCTAAACATAGGATTATCAAATTTCCCACTACTTAACCTTATCAAGCAAGAAAAAATTATTAACAATAAATGACTTCATAAATCGCACATAGACATAATTAGCGCGATTCTGTTATCAGTAACGAATGAAGGAAATTACAGTAATAATATAAAATATAAACCGTTCAAATGCACATATTCAAACACACATTAGCTTATATATAAATAATATCATGTTTGAATATTAATTCCGTTTCCTCAATTACTTCCATTTCTGCAAAGCATCATCATTTCTTAATGACTTTTTCAATGCTGCATCTATATAACAAACGTTCAGATTGGCTTCTGAGTTGTCGAAAAGGACTCATTCCCATAGTGTATGCGCATATTGTGAGATGCTGAATCTACAAAATCTTATTTTTGGGAATTACTCTCAAGTAAACTATTTTGCTCTTCTTTCGCAGAATATTTCGGGGAATAATCATCGGCTCTCATATCTCTCATTTTATCGTAATTAAATGGTAGCCAGACATGAGTCTATGGTAAATATTCAAACTACGTACAAATAAAACCCCAAACGACCAAACAAACCAATAAAAAAACTAAAAAAAAAAAAAAAGCTTATTACTGATTAGACAGAAAGAGTTCATTAAAATAGTAACTATCCAAATATTGACTCCGTCTGCACTCACAATTTTACGTAATACGAATGATTTAAAGTAATCCTTTTGTTATTCATTTCATTTCAAAGTGTACTTGTCCTTCCGGCCGATAGCACATTAGTTGTTATTTCTTTACAGGAAGAATTTATAATAACCGACAGTTTTCATATATAATGAACATCTGTTATTTCTTTTATACAGATACTTTTTGACTACATCTATCGAGAAGTGGACCCAAAAAGGTGTGATGCAATTCTCAAAGGGTATCTTCCTTTCAAAACTTTTTTGTATGTTTTGTTTTTGTTTGTTTGTTTGTTTGTTTTTTATTATTATTATTTTATTTTATTTTTATTTACATTATATTTTATTTTTATTTATTTATTTTATTTTGTTTTGTATTTTTTTTTTTTTTTTTTTTTGGCAAACTATATAGATCAATAAACAGAATACATATCAGAGGATTTCTTGATTCCATTCCCTTCTTGAAGTATTAACGTCTACAAAGTGCTTTTTTGGACTATGGGCATTTCAGGTAATATATATGATTTAAAAGATTCTACTTAGTCCTCCAAAGGGAAGTCCGGTACATTAAAAGTAAAAGCCTTTATCAATCACAGAAGAGATGGCAAATATAAAGACATCTAAAATCCATCTGTATGCATTTTTGCAACATACACATTAATTTTACATGCCATTTCTTGTTTTGCTAGATCAAGTCCGTCAGACCGTAAATCTGCAGTATAGAGTGTTTGTGTTCTTTTACTTTATATAATTTTAGCATTGTACATTGTTTATTATTTTTAACATACATGAATGTTCTCTTCCTTTACGAGTATAATATTTTGAAATCTTAAAAAAATTACATTTTGATTATTTTAAATTTGATAGATGTGTTTAAGAGTTGATCTAGAGTTGAACACTACTACATACAGAAGCGTACCCTCATTTGTGAATATAAATCTGAGGTAAGCTGCAACCACATACCGATCACACGCATTTCAGTAAAATGTGGGTTTTTTTTTCATATCTTTATCATGTTAAGAAGAATGTTTTGAATAATAAAAAATATTATCAATAATAATAATGATGATGATGATTATTATGATGATGATCATAATGATGATAGGTTTCTTACATTTTGAAGGTATATTCCGAGTAATCAAACATAATTCCTGCAAAATGCCAAGTTCCGTTAATCCACAGTGATACGACAGCGGCTTTGTACAGTTGAGAAGGAGACTTCTTTCCATCCATATGACTTTATCCGTTGGACAAGTGGTTGACATGAAATTCTTAGTCAGTAAAATAAGAACAATATATATATTACTGCTACAAATAGTTCCACACACTTTCATTTTTAGTGTGTCAAAATAAAATCTCACATTCCTTCACACGGAATGTCTATTTTCAATACCAGGAAATAAAGCAAGTATTTTTAGCAATTTCATAATTGCAATTCATATCAGAGACGTGCGGATTAATGTTGAGAGGTATTGAGTGACAATCATAAACTTCCATATAAGGTGGAGGAAATCAGATTTTTATGTACGCTTTATCAACCAACAATGTAAATTTAGCTACAAAACAATCTAAATCCACTGTAATGTTGACGTGTCGGAATCGTCACCAGTGTAAACATGATTTTCATTTAATTTGACGAGTAATGGCACGCAATCCTGTGTGTTCAGTTTGAGATTTTAACATCGCCAACTCACTACGTTGATTAACCGTTTTCTCTTTACTGTTTTGAAGAGTGATAACTCTTATAGTAACATGTATTTTAATATAAGACGCAGAAAACAGCACAAATCTTCTGCGTTTAGAAAATAAAATAGCTGTTTTGTTCATAATGTTTTCTCTTCTGTATATATAATATTTTCTTTATTCTAACCTAGAAAATTTACAATCTGTTGATGAAAGTTTTTATAGCACCAATACTTCAGTATTCTGTACTGCTGAAATATTTTTACATGATGTCATATCGTTTAATTCACCAGAATAAAATTTTAATAGTCGTTAGCGTAGTATTCGAAGAGTTCAAATTATAGACTTGTTGATTTAAAAACAGCTGATGCCTAAGGCTGCTGCAGTCAATGTACGATCTAGCTTGTAAAACTTGATTTGGTTTAGCACCGACATAGTATCATTTAGGAATCGCAACAGTATGTTTTAATTAATTCTGATTTTAAGAATTTATTACTGGCCGTTTCTATAATGTATTGGGGAGAGCTTTCCAGAAATTAATACAAGAGGGGGAAACTATTACAATTTGTCCTGTACTCTACATTTAAGAAATGAAACAAAGAAAGTGTCGGCATCTATAGGTGGTGTTTAATTATATAACATGAAATACACCACGTCTGAAATACAAAGCAAAAAAGCATATAAAATGGAACTATGCAAATACGCAATAGACAATACTGTAAACACCACAAGCACCTATAACAGGTAATATTCCATATCTGAATACATTACCTGTTATAGGTGTTGGTGGTGTTTACAGTATTCAATTGCACTGAAACGCATACTTTGCCTAGTCATCTGCGAACCTCTTGCCAATTTTGGATGTATCCATCCGTCTCGACCTCGTCGTGGCGCCACTTTCACTTTTAGCTGGAGTTGAGGATAATTTGTCAACGGACAATGTATCAGGACTCTGATTACGTATGTCAAATTAAAATTCATACAAACTATTCCTGGGATATCTAAATCCTGTAGGCCCTCTGTGATCGACAACTTTATGCCCACAAAAACTGCAAATCTTTCGGGACATCAAACGTTAGTATACCTTGAAAACGTAGGAAATAAATCTATCTCTGAAATAGAAAAGTAATTAAAGGTAAACACCAATATAAGTAAAACGAACCCGAACAAACTAAACAAAATGACAAGCCATTATTAATCAATGATGAGTAGAGCTACAACTTATATTGGCAAAGGTGACTGCTTTTCTTGTATTATATTTATGTTACTGTGTGTATTGATGGGGGGAGAAGGTCGTTTAGATAAATAGGGTTTACTCATTTACTTATTTTGAAAAATTGAACCAATTTAATGAATTTTCATCTCTCTTCTAATTTTTGCCACCTACATTCTTGGTACAGATTTCGAAGTCCAATTTGGTGACAATAGTGACGATGCGAGCAGCCCCAGTGTTGATTTGTTTAATTTAGTCTTTATGATATTTAAGACAATTGTCACAAATTATATCCGCTGATTCCAAAATGGCTAGTATAAACGAAAAACTTTGAAGGTTGTTTATCAAGACTGACTTTCAATTTCTTAAAATGTTTAATTTATTATATGCTTTAGTTCTCATTAAATCTGTATAATCAGACCATCGGTATTGTTTATCGAAAATTAGACAAGATACTTATGAGTGTCAAATTCTTGTACTTGAATGTTATTTAAGACATCAGGGTATGGAAGTTACTTGGAATTGCTTCTTGTAAATCAATAGACTTAATATCAGGGATTGAAATTAACAATTTACTTTTCGAACTGGGAATGTATTCTATCTAACTTGGAATTTAAAATTTGGGCTGAAACATTACGATGATCCACAGTAATATAAATTTTGTGTCGTCCGCAATAATTTGATCGAGAAATTTGTCTCGTATACAATATCATTTAAAACATTTCTAAAAGAAAAAAGAGGAGTTACTGGCTCACTTATGTGGCAGAAGTCACCAAGTCACATAAAAATATACTTGTGGACCGACTATGTATCCTTGTGGAATGTAGGCGTTAATTTCATATTGATAGAGGATTTTTGCCATTGATAATTACTTTTTCTTTGAATGAAAGATAATTGGAGATCCAAAGTAAGAAGTTACCATAAATACGAAATTTTCAACTTTTTCGAAGAAAACCTAGATACTAAAACGCGATCAAGTGACATGCTTATGTCACAAATGGTGTATCTCTTTTTTCGTTATCGAGATCCTGAGAAAATTCATTTCTCTAAAATAACGATTTTATTTATAATACTCGATAAAGATATTGAACGATGGTTCTCCATTTTGGAGGATACATTTGTTTAAATACAGGTGTTATTCAGCTAGTAGGAAACAAATTTAACGCAGAGGCTTGTTTCTTCTATGGGACACTCACACATTGACGTATAGAATCGGCATATGCCGATGTATTAGAAAGTTAGCAAACACACTAGTGTACCTTAAATACGTTATAGGTACGTTTCAACAAGTTACGAGCATGTTAAAATACGATGATATAAATTGTCATATGCCAACGCTGGCTAGACTTGTGTGAAGGTATAACATTTTCAGCGTATTTCGGCGTATTTTTACACGCTATGCATAAGTAAAGAGTACGCCACAGGTTCGTTATCCACACGTAAAGGCTCGGTAGGTGTAACTTATTTCTAACCGATAAGCAACGTACTTCTGAGGTCCTTAGATAAGACATTGGCATGTACGATCAGCTTATGGTGGAATTAAGTGATGAGGACACTTGGTCATTCACAAAACGTTTTCTGCATGCCCCCAGAGATGTTTGATAAGTTGAAAAGGAAAGTGAGTCCAAGAATAGCCAAAAAGCATACGTGGTACACAGGGCTCCTTAAACCTGGTTTGACGATTTCACTGACTATGCGTCACCTAGAACGGGAACAAGTATTCCTCAATGAAGTTTGCCTGGAGAGTCCCCAACAATACCACTTTGCTAATGGTTAGATTATGAGAATCACCTCGAGTCCCAGATCGAAATATATCAGTCAAGGGCGACATAATTCATCATATCGTTTGGAATGTCGGAGCATGTCGCCAGAGACATCTCTTTCGATATGGGACGAAAGGTGATTCTTGATACTTTTTCTTGATAATAAAGCCCGTTTACACCCTTTCAGTGCCTTTACATTCCATACACTTTACATATCAATTCTACGTTAAAAATAGTCCTACATAATAGTGTGTAACAGAACTTGGAACCACGCAATATGAGTAAACAAATATACAAATATGAAATGAGGTAATTGAATTAAATTTTTTAGTGTAATCCATATGTAGAGTGATATTACGTCACACTACAATTAATAAGAGTTACTTCGCTTTGTTTTCGGAAGTCAATAGAACACTTAGTCATACACCGTGCTAAATCGATGTTCTAGATCGATTGATCTAGCACCTACTCCGGTGAAATTTCCTAATCTCGTATATGACGCCATTGTTGAATAATACATGACTGAATTACTAGTTTGTCCCACCAGCCCTTAGACTTGGCGTATTCTTGCTGACAAGTTCAAAAGAAGATGAAGCTTCCCCCAAACATGTGGTGCATAAGATTGGAAGCACATTGCTTGCCGCTGTCCTAAAAAATTGGGCCTCTATATTTTGATTACAAAGGATTCTACTTCATTTTATGGATGACTGCTGTAGATGTGGACCATAAATTTATCTGGGCTGATGTCGAAGATGCGGGATCAGCATCAGGTGCATAGATATACAGTGATTCTGAGCTAATCCAATGTGCTGAAAATATTACCCTAAGATTACTTGACCCATAGCCTCTTCCAAATGACAAACAAGATGTGTCTTACTTCTTTGTCGGCGATAATGCCTTTCGCCCTCGGCCCAACATGTTGAGGATATTCAGTCGAAGAGGTCTGCAGAATAAATAACGTATGTTTAGCTACAGGCATTCTAAAGTCTGGAAGGTTGTAGAAAACGCATGCAGCATGAGCCAACAATCGTGAAGCTTATCGTCAAAGCATGTCTGATCTTGCAGAATCTCACGAGGATCAGATATCTAGGACTACAGAATCAGCTGCAGCCGCTTGACAGTGCTGATAATACAAATCAGGAACCTTGAGAGGGTCGTAATCTGGAGGATACACAAAACTTTACGGGCTTCAACACAGCCTCGAAGGAAGGAACCAAGCAGATGAATCACATCAAGGACTGGGTGCATTTGTTTACAAATTGAAAAAAAAAATGCGATAAAGGCCGATGTGCAAAGGCAGGCATCAAAAAACGGTACGAATCTGTATCTGTTGCCAACATGAGACGTTGACGAGTGCCGCCTGAGCATTAGTATGCAATCTCGGACCGGCAAGATTTCTTTCATGTTGTTACAGATGTAATGTTAAATGAATCTGGCAATCCATTGACAGTGACCAGCACCAACAGTTGGAGAGAAGGAAGAAGGATCGTTGCGCTGGGGGTACTGGCACATACACTGGCTACATGCAAATTTTGTTGGACCCCCATACAACTGTATAACGCTACATTTATCAACACATATGACATAGCTGCAATTTTGAAGGTAAGATTTCAGAAAAGAGAATCAACTTATGCTTTGCCTATATTGTATATAACGATATATATGTGACACCATGCACACCAAAAGCATATATTCATTAACTTGGTGAAGAATCACTTTCCTTAATTTTTGTAATGTCATGTCATATACAGTTTGATTATTTTCAATCTTAGACAGGTAGATAATGAGAAGTTTTTAACCAGAAAGATCAGGATTTGATATCAACAGTACCTGAATTAACTACAGACCAAACTCGGTAACATGCTGGAATGGAAATCATGGGTCCCATAAATATGTGTTCGAGATTGGCGACCATCTTTCATAAAATTGCTTCTAAAATGTCTTCAAATGTCTTTGGGAAAATTTGCAGTGAGTCAAATGGTGGATTAGTGTCGGCATGTGTTGGGTGATTTTGAGATATTTCCATCATGCATTGCCTATAAATTCACTATTGTAGACATGGATATAACATTGCCCAGATAGTTTAGAGAATAGACTCTGAGTCTTTCTGGAGTTTAGAGGTTTCAAGTTCAAGTCTCAGTTTGACAATGCACTTTTCACCTGACAATTACAAATATATAAATGTATTCTTTCATGTACGTACAAAATCATAATTTGATACTTGTATTCATTTTTTTCTAAACTTGTTTCATTTAATATAGTATATAAACGATTTTGTTTTGTTTTTCTTTCATACATACATACAATGCATCAAAATGAACAATGTGCCAACAGGCAAAAGACACAATAATATATATGAGACGCAAACAGCAAATTAACAACAGGTACTTAATGGCATATCCATCAATTTTTATGCCCACGAATCGATATATTGGGGTATATTTTTTTTCTGTTTGTCTGACTGTCTGTTTATGAACAAGTGGAAAATAACAAAATATGTTTTCTTGAAGAGCATATGTGGACCCCTATGATAGGGTGAGATCAGGTGTCCGAGGAGAGTGAGCATCTCCTGCTTGCTAGAACACCCGTCACATATACCCAGTAGAAAGAGTCAAATCGTGTAAATCCCATATGCATTTATATATGGAGAAGTCAAAGTAGGTAACCTTGTAGTATAGAAGGTGTCAAATCTGTCAAATTCTCAATCCAGAATATCATTTAAAAGTTTGGATAACGAGATATCATATGGAGTAATAAATTAAGAGTCTCGTAACGACAGTAGAACTTCCTCAGTGACGTTGCTAGTCTAGCACATATATAACCCTGGTTGAGCAGCTTAACTGAAAGTCGCCTAGCCCTCAGAACAAATTCATTGTAATTTTAACATGCTTTGGAATAACGTATTAACTGAGATATGAATACACCATATGCGGGCGATGATGGAATGTTGCTACTTATGAAAGGAAAGTTTGTGATAGCGTAATTGAAATCGTCACATTTGTCATAGAGTGAGGTGTTCAATTGAACATTAATGTCGAAAGACAACATAATATCTAAATATGAAGTAGAATTACTACTTTCTGTGGTTTCTTTGACCTCCAGTTGACTTGGATAAATGATGCTAATGTAATCCGCGAATGAAGGATTATTAATTGAAAGCAAGTCATATATATATCTGTAAGTGAAATTGAAGCCAAGGGTCAATTGTTTTTTTTTTTTCTTCTTCTTCTTTGCGAAAGCAAAGACTGAATGAATTCAGCTTCGTATGAGTAAAGGAATATGTCAGCCAGAAGCGGAGCACAGTTAGTGCCCATTGGAATGCCGACAATTTGTTGACAAACCTTTCCTCCAAACACCACAAAAATGTTATCGAGAAGAACGTTCAACATCTGAATGACAGCTGTTTCAGTGTATTTATTTTTGGAATCAGAATTTTCCCTAACAAAGTAAGTTTTATCATGGCCTATAACTATATATTTGAATTTGCGGCTTCTGTTTTAACTAGTAAATGCATTTTGAATAATTTCCGCTAATCTGTCTTTTATGTTATATAACAAACGTTTAGTTTACTATTTTTTTAGAATATCCCTATGCAATTTGAAATTGAAACTGAAACAAATTATTACAGAAGAAAATAATAATAGTTTATCCCATAAATAAGCCAAGTCTTCACATTTTTGTGATATAAGCAAATTAAACATACTCATTCAAAAATATTTGTTTCTAAGTAACAGGGAAAGTTATGTAATTGCTAATATATTTACAGAAAAGAAAGTAAGATAACATTATAAATGAGAATATGGACAAGTGAATGATTAACATTTATTTACTATTACCGAGATATATATATATATGACGGTAAGATCACCGAGAAATATTCATCGAGGCTGCAGGTCAAGGTCCCTCATATTACTGAGGTAAAGGTAAATAATTATTTTATTACATGAATATTGTGGAAGTCGTAATAAATTGGAGCATACGCATTCGCGGGTTACGCGCCCTGATTAGATTTATAGTTAGCGCTAACAACGTTTCAGGTATACATTCGGAATCTCGTTGCTATTTGGAACTTTGTTGTTATATAAAACAATGCCGAGGTACTGAGCTACTGCTCCTTCATATACACAATACAATATATACTTTATGCAAATCAATGAACATCAAATGTAGCAATAGAATATATAATATTGGTCACTGTAGAAGGACTGAATATAAATGCAGGCTTACCCAAAGGTGAATGCCACAGGACCGCCCGTCGCAGAGTACTGCTTAAAATGTAATATTTTATCATGTAATGAATTACAGTTTGCAGATCAATGTGTATATCGTTTGAAAATCGAAACATAAGTGTCACACGGTCACATTTCTAACAAAACTAAAGTTTCATAAACAGGTTTGACCAATACCATAATAGGGGAACACGAAACGATTCAGTAAGGGTACTTTACATGTTAAACAAAGTGAGTACATTATAACTCAGTTGACAACTGAAATATGGAAAGTTGAAGCAATCACACTTCACATATTCAAAATAATATAGTACACGGGGATAAAATTAAATGTGACAATAACTCCCTTTTCTAGGTAAGTACATAGCGCCAGATCAAACCACAAATGCTGTTGTTCAGTTACCAACGTATATACATTTGAAAATAGAATAATCTATGCATATAAACAGAATCACAACCTTTACTCATAATCTACTGAGATAATCAATGCCAACATTGCCCTTGCCTCGTATAGCGACAATGCAGAAACGGTACGGCTGAAGTATCATAGCCCATCGCATAAGTCTAGAGTTCGACATTTTTCACCTATTTAGGTACATGAGAGGTTGATTGTTAGTCTCTAGAATAAATTCTCTACCGTAAAGATACTTATAAAATTTCTGTATAGACCACACTATCGCCAGGCATTCATTCGCAATCGTAGCATAATTTTCCGCACTATTTTGCAGTTTCCGACTAGCATACGCAACTGGAAGTTTATTCCCACACTCATCATTCTGAAAAAGAATATCAGCCACACCGCAATCTGATGCATCCGGTTGTAAGATAACATCTTGGAAACATCTGGGAGCTTTAAAATTGAGTCACTTGTCAAGGCACGTTTCAGGGTTTGAAAAGCCCTTTCCTGAGATTCGAACCACTGGAGTTTATTTAGTGAATTCTTCCTTGTGCGGTCAGTTAATGGCAATGCTGCATGTGGAAAAAATAGGTACAAATTTGAAGTTTCAAAGAGTACCTCATGATCAAGCACTTTGATATGGTCATCATAAGTAATGGTAAAAACCAAAATGACATCTATAAAATTATCTACATTGTTCATATTCTGCAATACCTTTCGCATAAGTCTACAGAATGCGTCAAAAATAGTGAATAAACGATTTAGCAATGTAAAGTCTATACATAACCGGGTAGAACCCTCCTTCTTTTTGACTAAATTGGATGAATAAAGACTTTGAGAAGGTTCTATTACGTTTATATCAAGTTTAGAAACTTTCTCATTTACAGTGGTCAAATTAGAATATGGAGATTGTCTACAGGGTACACGTATTGTTTTATCGGAGGAGAATTTGATGTCATGCTCTAAAACGTATGTTTGACCTGGCATATAGGTTAACACGTCTGACAATTTTTGAAATAAATCCTTAACCAATGTTTTCTGTGAATCTGTTTACTCAGGGTTCAAATCAACTCTTTCAAAAGTTTCATTAGAATTAGATGGACATTCTAACATTTCTCCAAATTTTGCATATCATCAGTGATTTAAGTGCAAATGCTGTGGCAAACTTGAACTTCACTTTGTTCAATGTAATGATTCAGAAGGTTGGTTGGTTGGTTGATTGGTGTTTTACGTTGCTTTCAACAATTTTTCATTTATATTGCGACATGGAAGCAGGAGTTTACCAACCTCTTAAACAAAATGGCGCAACCCGGATCGTCGTAGCCGCAAGCCAAGCGCTCAAACATTACACCGCGCCTGCCCCTGTTTCAGAAGTTTTGCATAAAATGTTTCCCATCCATATCTATCTGACAATCCACTCTACCTATATTTTAGTGATAGTAAAGGGACCTTTCCATTGCATGAGGAGTTTATTATTATCCGCAGCCAAGAAAACCAAAATTTTGTCTCTTTCCTTTATTTGTCTACTACGAGTTTTTTTCCATAATAAAAGGATTTATGCTTAGCTGAGGCCTTGCTCAGATCTTGTTGAAAACTTTTTCAATATGATTATAGGTCTTCGCACTGAGTGAATATATAACAATTCAAAGGGATAGATAGATAGATAGATTATTGTTTTACGCCGCACTGGGAATATGCCACCCATATGGCGACGGTCACACGTTAATACAAATCGAATCAAATTAGAAAGAAATTAGAAATTAAAAATATCTAGGAAAGACCAGCTCTCATTGTATATCGTATCAATTAAAATGTTATATTTCAATATATTATATTTTACTATATAAGTTAAATTCTTTTAAAAATCCCAGAACTTTTCAAATACTGACATTCTCAAATAACTCACTCATACTTTTTACAGTTTAATAGTTATTTCGAATGTGTGCAGTTTCTGCACATTCTAACAATATATGTTTAATACTTAATAGACATCCGCAAGGGATACACTCTGGAGGAGGCTCTTCGTTTAAAAGATAAGAATGAGTTATCCAAAAGTGCCCTTTGCGGAGTCTATAAGTAACAACTTCATCTCGACGATTATTAGGATAGCAATGTAGTTTATTTTTTAAAATTGGCTTGAAATCATGAAGTTTATTGTTAACTTCATGATCCCAAGCTGCTTGTGTTAAATTTTCAATATAATTTAATATACAAGTTTTAAAGCCGGTATATGGAACTACAGTATTAGATCTATATACAGCTTTTTAAAGATTTTTCAACAAATTGTCAGCATTCCAATGGGCACTAACTGTGCTCCGCTTCTGGCTGACATATTCCTTTACTCATACGAAACTGAATTCATTCAGTCTTTGCTTTCGCAAGAAAAAAAAAAAAAAACAATTGGCTCTAGACTTCAATTTTACTTACAGATATATATATGACTTGCTTTCAATTAATAATCCTTGAACTGGATGTCAAAGAAACTACAGAAAGTAGTAATTCTACTTCTTATTTAGATATTATGTTGTCTTTCGACATTAATGGTCAATTGAACACCTCACTCTATGACAAACGTGACGATTTCAATTTCGCTATCACAAACTCTCCTTTCATAAGTAGCAACATTCCATCATCGCCCGCATACGGCGTATTCATATCTCAATGAATGAAGTTATTGTCTCAGGGAATCGAGATAAGGAACTGCAACGTTCGTGCTTTCGATACCAACCCATATTCTGCAGGAATCACGGACCCATCCGATCCGGTTATTAAAGTGACAATCAAAAACGTTCCACTCTCTGTTGATGATGCAGAGATTATCAAAATGCTGGATAAATTTAACGTACAAAGAACTAGTGAGCTCAAATATGAGAAAATACGACATCCGGTTACTCGAAGGATGACCAGCATACTTAATGGGAACAGGTTCTTATACATAAAAGCACTTGGAGAGGACCGTTTTCTACCGAGAACAAGCTTTTGTGCCGGTATCAAATGCCTCTTATTCCATGCAGGACAGCCCTCAACGAAACGCAAGCCTTTGTGTACCAATTGCTGGGAGGATACACACTTCAGACGTCAATGCAACAACATGCAACGCTGCAAGATCTGCAAAGTTGAGGGCCACACACCTGGAGACAGCCAATGTGCTGCTTATATTAAAAGTAATGAAAATATAGCGCCGTTCAGTGGTAAAGAGAATGTGATCTCAAATATGTATCTATGTGAAATCAGTGTATTCGGTTTAAAACACCGATCTTCAGAGCATGCGTACCAGTACGTCAAAGCGATGAGAAGCGGAGATATTGTGCGCGCAAATGCAATACAACAGAGTAAAACAGCGCTAGATGCAAAAAGGCTCGGAGATGCCATCATCACGACCGAAAATTTCAATACACAAAAAGTTGATATCATGACGGAGATATTAGAGGCTAAAGCGTCCCAAACTCCGGAATTTCGTGAAGCACTAAAAAGCGAAAGCGATATTCTTTTCGTTGAAACGACATACGACAACTTCTGGGGCTCTGGACTTGACCATACGGGAACTGTTCATACTGACCAAAAGAAATGGCCCGGGGAAAATGTGCTTGGATTAATAATTGGGAAAATTGCCAAAACCGTCAGAATTGAATCAAACAGAAGTAGACCAAAAAGCAAAAAGCAAAAACGTTCAAACCAATTGGAGATTACGCGTATGCTACATGGGGTACGATCGCGTTCGTGCACCCCAGGAAAAGAAGCCTGAGCGGACGCGAGAAGTCGCCCATGCGCATGCCTAGAGACAGTTCCTCTGAAAGTGAGGGTGAGTAAACTTTCTGATCGTGTCAATACAAATTTTGACCTAGACCTACGCCTGTTTTAAGGACTACGATATTGTTTATTGAATAAGGACTAGAAAGCATCGGTATTTTAAGACAAAAATATACATCATAATTGGTATATCTATATATGCTGTGTATGTGTATAATTATACTTAAATGCATATGATAACTTATAAATGTTTGGGTGCTTATGCACCTTCATGTATGTTTATTTGAAATATATAATTTGATCGTTTTTGTTCAAATGGATAAGTTTACATTTATATCTCTCAATGCGAGAGGACTAAATACGCTTGAAAAAAGAACAAAGGTGTATGATTGGCTTAACGAATCAGGCATAGATATAGTATTATTACAGGAAACGCATTACATAGAAAAAAACGAAGTTACTTATAATTCTAGATGGCCAGGAGAATCTTTTCATTCATATTCGGATTCTACATTTAGTAGAGGTGTGTCAATTTTATTCAAGAAAGACCTTCCTGTAGAAGTTATTAATACTCACAGGTCTATAGATGGGAGGCGCATATTGATAAATTTCAAATATGAAGGTCATATTTTTACTATTGTGAATGTATATGCTCCCAACAATGAACAACATAGAATTCACTTTTTTAATAAATTAAAAACTTTTATTAATCAACATTCTTTGAATGTAAACAATGTTATTGTTGCCGGTGATTTTAATTGTAACTATGAAAAGAAACATGACAAAAGTGTTAAGAAATTAACAGACACCATTCGCGTCTTGGAGTTAATAGATATATGGAACGATAAACACAAAGAACTAAAAGGTTTTACGTGGTGTGACTCAGAAAATAAACCTAAAAGTAGAATAGACTATGTCTTCATGAGTAATGACTTCATTTTTAAGGTTGATAAAATTTTATTAAGAAGGGTTCCAGGTACACATTCTAATGGAACTAGAATGACTGATCATAGATTGATTAAGGTGATAATTAAAGTAAATAATGAATTTAGAGGACCTGGATACTGGAAGTTAAACACCTCATATTTGAAAGATGAAAAATGTAAAAAAGGTATTGAATCCATCATAAATGAAATAAAAAACTAACCAGGCAGATTCTGCAATGGCAAAATGGGAATTATTCAAGCAAAGAGTGAGAGACTTTTCAATACACTATGCTAAATTTCAAAATAACAATATACGAAATAGAATTAAAAAAATAGAGACGGAAATTGAAGACATGGAGTTATTGTCTGAAACTTTTGACCAAAATAGAAAAATAGAACTAGAGACAGAATTATCTGAACTGTACAATTACAAATGTAAGGGTGCGCAAGTTCGATCAAGAGCTAAATGGATCAGTGAAGGGGAACAAAATACTAAATATTTCTTAAGTTTAGAAAATAAACATCAAACTTCAAATATAATAAGCGAACTGCGTCTGAAAGATAACAGAACTGTCTACAATAAACAAGATATTTTTCAAATAACATGTTCATTTTATGAAGATTTATATAAAACAAAGGACATAAACAGTAATGACATTGATGCATATTTACATTCATCTGAAAACGAAATCCCCGTATTGAATAATGATGAAAAACTGATATGCGACGAATTTCCCTCTATTGAAGAGTGTAAAGATGCTGTATTGAACATGAAAATTAATAAATCCCCAGGGTCTGATGGTATGCCTTCAGAATTTTACAAATGCTTTTGGACTTCCATTTCAGATTTGTTTTATGGTAATTTAATAGAAATATTCAGTGATAAAGAGATGAGTTATTCTCAAAGACTTGCAATATTAACATTACTTTATAAAAAGGGTGACAAACATTTGTTAAAAAACTATAGACCATTAAGTCTAACTAATACTGATTATAAGATAATAGCTTTTGTTTTTTGCACGAAGATTACAAAAAATAATCAGTAACTACATTGCCAAAGAACAAACAGCTTATGTAAAAGGCAGATTCATCGGAGAGAATGCAAGAATTATTTTAGATATATTTGAATATTGTGAAAATACAGACCAAGAGGGTATATTATTATTTTTGGATTTTGAAAAAGCTTTCGATTCAGTCGAATGGAATTTTTTGTTTAAAACTTTAGAAAAATTTAATTTTGGGGAAAATTTCATTTCATGGATGAATATTCTGTATACAAACCCGATATTTAGGATCAAAAACAATGGGTGGATTTCTAAAACATGTAAAATGACTCGTGGAATACGACAAGGTTGTCCGATTTCAGCAATTTTGTACCTTTTCGTAGCTGAAATCCTCTCCATAAAGCTGAAAACTAATATCAATATCAAGGGTTTTAAAAGTAAAAATATGGAAAAAGAAATAAAAAATGTACACCATGCAGATGATTTAACAATGACATTAAAAAATGTGGAATCACTTAGACATGCAATTGATACTATAAATACTTTTTGTAAATATGCGGGCTCGAAGATAAACATATTAAAAACTGAATGTATTTTACTTGGAAATTTGAAAGGCAGATTTAAATCAATATTTGATATAAACGTTGCTGAAAAACCTATTAAATGTTTAGGAATTTACATAGGACATGATAAAGAAGATTGCTATAACAAAAATTGGATGAAGATATATCATGATATAGAAAAGCTTTTTGAGTCTTGGAAAAAAAGAAAATTAACAATTTTGGGGAAGAAATGTATTGTAAATACTCTGTCGATTTCAAAGCTTATATATGTTGCATCAATATTACCTATGCCGCCACAGGAATATATCAAAAAAGTAAATAAGCTTATTTTTAATTTTATATGGAATAAAACAGATAGGATAAAGAGGAACACACTGATCGGATCAATTGAAGAAGGAGGCATTGGAATCGTTGATATTGAAACAAAAATAAAGGCATTAAAAGCATCATGGATAACAAGATTAATTAAAAAAAGATGGAAATGTGTATAATTTTTTAAATTCTTTTCTTAAAAACCTTAATATACAATTTGAGTATATTTTAATAACGTCAGAAACTGATATAAAAAGCTTTGATATTGTTAAAAATATTCCTATATTTTATCAAGAAGTGTTTAGTTGTTTTAATGAAAGCAAATTATTAAAACAGGATATAACATCTAATAATATATTACAACAACCCATTTGGAACAATAAAAACATAACACATAAAGGGAAAACAATCTTTCACCAAAATTGGATAAAAAGTGGAATCCTGTATGTAAAAGACCTTTTCGATGATCATGGTCAATTAAAGTCTATAACGGATGTATCTAGAATATTATTAAATAAATCAAACTGGATATGTGAATATAAAATTATACAATTTGCTTTTAAAAACATAACCTTGAAATATGATCTCTCAAATGCACCATATACGCACATTAAATCATCCAGTTATTTTATGTTCCATAATGGTTTTCACTCAATAACTGATAAAGAATGTAAATTTTATTATGAAAACTTGTTAAAACGTAAATTCCAAAAACCTTGTTATCAAAGTATGTTATCAAAGGAATTCCGAATTGAAAGTAAATCATCATGGAAAAATATTTACATAAATAAAATTAAAGAAGAACCAGATAAGAAATCAGCAGAATTCAATTATAAATTATTAAATAACTTATTGAATAATAACTTAAGTATATCTTAAGTAAATGGAAAAAGGAAACTGGAAAACATTGTAAATATTGTAATTATGATATTGAAAACTCAAGACACCTAATTTTTGAATGTGAAAATGTAAGACCACTTTGGGAAACTTTAAGTGCTGTTTTAAAATTTGATGTACAGTGGAAACACATTGTTGTTGGTTTTTACTTAGAAAGAAACGAGAAAATAAGATGTTACAACTATATTATATCCTTTTTAGCATGCAGAATATACAAATACAAAATGTTATGTAGATTAGAATCCTTAGAAGAAACGGAAGTGAATATTAAAATAAATATAAAAAACTACATGAAATTTATGTCATCTGTAAAATCTTATATGGGTGACAGATTAGAAAAGAAGTATCTTGAAACATTTTATGAAATGCTATAACTTGACTATATATTGTTTTGTAAACTTCATAGATGTATATTATGTATGGATACATGTACATGTTGTATTTTGTATGTTATATGTATGTATGATATATCAATTCTTTTTGCTCCGAAAAGAATTGACTCTGTAAAGGGGCTGTTGTTATGTAAATAAAAATTATACATTTAAAAAAAAAAAAAAAAAAAAAAAAAGAAAAAGTATTCATATCTCAATTAAAACTATATTCCAGAGCATTATAAAATTACAATGACTTTGTTCTGAGGGCTAGGCGACTGCAACTCTATCATCAGCCTTAGAAACATTTGTATGGTACGATTTATAATCGGAGTACAAATGCGCAGTCTCCGAAAACATTTGTTGATTCTGGAAAGAATAAGTATCAAGTTTCTTATAATCTGATAATTTTAGTATGACTGTAGTTCTCTTCATCAATCATGGTGGTGACGAAGATATTTCGTATTTAGCTATATCAGATAGCGTGATGCCAGCCTCCTCGATCAGTGGTTTAATACGTAAGAATACAGTTTTAATGTAATTTGGTTAATTAAGACATTGTGTTTCATATTTGGCTTAAAGACACAATTAAATGCAGAATTTGATGGGTTTGCATACAATTTAATGATATATTGTAATGTTAATATAACTCTTCTGTCATTCAAAGAAAGTTCATTTGCTTCCGAGTATAATCTTAGTACAAGTGAGGTCCTGAAAGCAGCAATACGTAATCTTTAACCTTGGTGATGTATGGTGTCCAGAAGCTGTAAATAGGACTTTCTGGCCGAACAATAAACAATACAACGATAGTCCAGCTTCGATCGGACCAGCGATCTATAAAGCTGGAGCAACGTTGTACTTTCAGCACCCCACTCTGTACTAAATAAAACTTTCAAAATATCTAGGGCTTTTAAACATTTAACTTTTAATATGGGAAAAAAAAATACAATCGTTTTCTCAAAAATGACACCAAGAAATTTCACATCTTTTACTCGTTTATCCTATTACCATCCATAAAAAGTTCAGGGTCATAACGCAATCGCATATTCTGGCAGAAATGAACGAAAGAAGTTTTATTTTTCCAAAATTTAAAGCCGTTTTCTATAGACCACTGAAATATATCATTCAGACAAAGCTGTAGTTTTCTCTCCATTAGATTCATATTTTTACCCCGACAACATATCAAAAAGTCATCAACATAAAGTAATGCATCTATATTACATTTTAAAACCTGTGCTAAGCTGTTTATTTTGATACTAAAAAGAGTAACCGACACTATACTTCCCTGAGGAACTCTCATCTCCTGCTCAAAAGAAACAGAAACATGAGAGCCAAGTCGAACGTTAAAATGTATATCTTTAGGAAAATTTGAAATAAATATTGGTAAACAGCCTCTTAAACCCATATCATATAAACCCTTTAAAATACCACATTTCCAGGTAATAACATACGCTTTCTCCAAATCCAAAAATATAGAGTATAGAGACGACATGTTCATTATTAACAAAGTCATCACGTACGTTTCAAGGCGCACTCGATGATCCATGGTGCTCCTCTGCTTCCTGAAAGTAAAATATTCAAAGATTCTATCGGAAATTTGATAATATACTTCATCAGAACCAGTGGCAGTATCATGTGATTTTTGCAGAGACATTTTTAATTCTTCTATCGAGAACAGTTCATTATAATCTTCCTGATTATTCGACGAAAAGTTCAATTTTAATTTTTCAGATTTTTGTTTTAAACGACGAAATTAAGGAAGACAATATCATTATCATCAGACAAAGAATTTTTTGAAAAAAAATATTTCCCAAACAATTAGTCATATCTAGTTTGTATATTGAAATTTAGAGTTATGGTGAAGATGTCCAAGATTATTTGAAGTACCTTTACCTTTGATTTTATTAATCATCTTCCATACCTTATTTGAAGGTTTATGAATATTAACTTTGGAGACATACTTTCTCCAATATAAACATTTGCAGCTATTAATGGTGCGCCTGGCAACCACTCTACGTTGACGAACTTTATTTAAATTTGACGAAATAGGATGTCGTCTGAATTCTTTTTCGGCCTCTTTGCGATTTTTGATTACACTTTTACTGTTATCATCAAACCATGGGTTGTATTAATGTTTTGAAAAAGCAGAGGTTTTAGGAATGTTCTGTTCACAAATCTGAACTAATGTATTTGTAAAAGTAAGAATAGGGTCGTTTTCAGCTAGATAAGTAATTTGAGGCAGTCAGATTGAAATTGACACCAGTCAGCTTTATTAAGTTTCCATCGTGGAATACAATTATTATGGAAATGATCACTCCCACATAAATCATCAGGAACTGACCATAAAAAGTCAGTCAGAAGTGATGGATCAGTTAAAGTAAGGTCTATTGAAGTATAAGTACAATTCAAAAGGAGAAAACCCTAAATTCTCTTAGGGAATCTCTCGATACGCAGACAGATATTTATTCCAATCACGGGGTTTCTCATTACACATTCGTTTGAACATTTTCTTTAGTGTGCCATTGAAGCTTTCAACAAAACCATTACATATTGGGTGATATGGCGTAGTGGTTAACTGATTTAAAGAGATCAGTCTGCTAACTTCAGACATAAATGTGGAAGTAAATTGGCTACCCATATAAGGAAGAATTTCTTGTGGATCCCCTATTCGTGAAAATATTTCAGCTAATATCAACTTCAACTTAATATTAAACGAATAACTCGTTTAGTTTCAATCAATGGTAAGGCTACAGCCTCAGGGTACCTAGTAGCATGATCGACCAATGTAAGTATATACTGATTTCCTTTATCTGTAGGAGGATGGGGTAGACCTACAATATCAACAACTCTTAAATGGAGTATCAATAATAGGCATTTTATAAACTGGCAGCTTGCATATTTTACCTTTTGAAATTGTTTTTGACATATATCACAAGATTGACAAAAGCAGTTTGTATCAGATTGAACACCTGGCCAGAAAATACGGAAGGAATTCTTTCTACAGTTTTCCGAGTAGCAAGATAACCTGTCATGATGGATTCATGAGCCAATTTCATTACAGTGCTTCTAAATTCTAAAGGCACACTGAGTAAATAACCCATGACCTTCAATTTCTTCATATTGCCTGTGTAGTTACCCATTTCTCTCAAACCAAGTCACTTTACTGGTCCAGTAACAGTTCCCGGACGATTTTCGAGGTTTTTGTCAAACAACTATTCATACAGTAGACCAAAATACCTGATGTTTGATACAGTGCATGGTTTGCCCATTATGTATAGAACAATGTCAAGCTTATGACAAACCTTATTCATTAACCAAATATTTTATGTATTTTTACGACACTCGTTGTCGGCCATTTTACCGACTTCACTGTAATTCCCGGACAATCTAGTCTACTGATATTGTAAGTGGAAAAAAGACCAGATATTTGATAAAGTCTAGGGTCAATCTGTGATAAAAATGCTTTTAATGAAAATATTACATTATTCGACCTTAAAAACTGATTTTAGGTGCATTGATCAAGAGAATCTTACCCTCGCGTATGGATATTTAAGGTAGGTCAGAATGTGATAAATGAATAAGACAAGACATAAATTTACATTTTTACCAGAAAAATCCTATTCTCCTTTAAACAGCATTTATTCTGTATAACATTTTTGGATGATGTCTTGCCCATTATACTCAAACCAGCAAAATGTCCGGGAACTGTTAATCTCCGGAAACTGTTACAGTACCAGTACCATTATTTGACACTTTTCCTTCTTTAACATTCTGTTGTATAGTATGAAGGGTAGGATCTTGTTGTTGTTCACCTTGTATATCATCTGGAGTAATAGTATCTTTGACGATATCAGGAACCTTTAAAGAAGGGTACTTCTTAACCTTCTCACGCTTTTGTTGTCTTGTTTCTACAGCTAAAATAGGTTACAATGTCGGGTCAGGATCATGAGGTTTTCTAGCATTTGATACCTCACCAACAATAAGGTCAAACCCTGGATTCTGCATAAACCAAGCATCAAAATGACCTTTGGCATAAGGCGTGTAAATATATATCTTTGCCAAGGGCACTGACCTTTTTGTACTATCAGCTAAAATACAAGTTTTATGATAACCTGTAAATTTTTCGGGTTTTACTAAACTTTTTCTTACATTCAGAGTCTCTCAAAATGGTAACAAATTTGCTGCAACATAACCCGCCGCTAATGGCATAGAATCTGAATTGTTATGACATGAGGACGTCAGAACAGTGGATTTATCTGACACAAGAATATCTATAGAAGGGTTTGACGTTAGAATTGATGCAGTACATTTTTCAATAAAACTTTCATCATCATTGCAATTTGCATCAGATTGTGCAACCTCTACAGCACCCGAATGTTTGCTTGTGACATTCAAACAGTTCATGGCAATGTGACCTTCTTTTTCCACATTTATAGCATTTCCTGTCATTGATAGGAACAAAAGTTGATTTTGAATTGTTTGTATTACTTTAAACAGGTGATTTTACAAGTTCAGTGTCAACTTTCTTGGATGTTTTGACAGAATTTGAATGTAAGCTAGTGACACTACTTTTCATACAAAACTGTTTACAATGGCATGTCGTGTTTCTCGAAACTGATCTGCAAAATTTGACATTCCTTGGTATAGTTTTTTAAATATGTTGTTTCAAGAAAATCTTTAAATCTTGATGGCAAATATGCAATAATGGATCTCTGAGCATAATATCAAACAGACCTTTGTAATTTTTGGTACTGTTTGACATTTCAATCCATCTTGTGAGATAACATGATAGTCTGACTGAAAATTGACCAAATGACTCTCCAGAGTCAGGTTTACATGATCTAAATTTACGTATAAAGCCCCCTTTTGTAAGAACATACCTTTTAAGCAAGGTCGCTTTCAACGCATCATAGTTGGAAGCTTAATCTGATGGCATACGTGCATACACGTCTAGCGCTCTACCTTTTAGAAAGACACTGAAATTTGTAGACCACAGAGACCTGTCCTAATTTTGAGCAATAGCATACTTTTCAAAACTTTGCAAATAATTGTCCATTTAGTCTTTTGTTTCGTCAAAAGAAGGAATGTTTTAGGCGCACGAAGTTTAAGATAAAAAGAATTTTCAAAGCTAGAACCATTCATTTTCTTGAATGATGCCTGTGTACCAAGCATTTCTAATTGATGTTGATCTGCGATGTGTTTCGTCTTCAAATCATGATGATACCTTTCTCTCTGCATTTGAAGATCACGCTCTACTTTCTGCGTTTCATTCTCACGCTCTTCCTTTTCTTATTCCCGCTCTCTCGCTTCTTTTTCCCTCTCACGTTCTAACATTCTTTCTTCACGCTGAATTGCTTGCTGTTCACTTATAAATGTACACAAAGCTTCATATACGTAACCTAGCGATACACCTAATTCCTTTAATTCATTCAAATCAGACATGTTTGTATACATACATCTACACCTGCCACGTCCAACAAAACCAATACTGTTTACATTGGATTCAAACTGAAGTAATAAAGAAGGTCTCAGAGTAACATCATCTAGATAACTACTTGACAAAATCAGATCCAACCAAACTAACAGGGACTGACTTACAACGCACAACTGTGATCACTACTATACAAATACTACTAACTAAACTCATCACAGAGCCGGCGTGGCCTAGTGGTATCGCGTCGGACTTTTCATCGGGAGGCCGGGGTTCGAGTCCCGCCCTGGCCATGCCGGTGTCATGTCTTTCGGATGAGACAGTAAAAACTGAGGCCCCGTGTCGTGGTATGCATGGCACGTTAAAGATCATTCACTGCTTCGGGTGAATCCGTTGCAAAGGTCAAAATGTGTATGCTCCGCATCATGCAGATGCCGTCACCATATACGTGAAATATTCGTGGTGTGACGTAAAACAATAATCAATCTAAACTCATCACATGAACTTTACAGCACTCTGACGTGGACAGCCACCACAACAGCCACATACTGACGTATACAGCAAATCCTTCACTTCTGGATCCTGCAGTAACCAATACTTTTAATGCTTTAATATATCGCTGAACAAATGCAGAATAAATACAAAATGAAATGTACACAAGTCTATTTAACAGTTTAAAAAAGATTTTCATTATTGATTTCACAAACGAATATCAAAAGAATGCAGTTACTATATAGTCATTTATGTTTAGAATTGAAATTAATTCATTGAAATACAGTAGTTTTTTAATATAAAGGAGAATTTTCCGCTATAAAATATCTCTCTTCTGACACCACTCTCACAGGATTTCCGAGGGGTTTTTGAAAATAGAATCAAACAAATATAACAGTAGATTACACTTTAATTACTTTTTCTTACAAATACTAGTAATGTTCTTTTAAACTTACTCCTCCACTTAATCCTGACAACAAATGAAACCAATTGGATCTACAAGTATATAGATGGACAATGCATACAATACACAAGTACCTTTACTTAACAAAGGTTTGTGAATCGAACACTCCTTTACATACTTTAAAATAACTCATGCGTATACACTACATTGTGATTACTATTACGCTTCTTTGTGTTCTCACACGATACACTTTTACTATACATTATTGTAGATAAATAATGATGTCTATCAATACACACGTTATGGAAATAGCGTTGCTATACTACATTTCAAATACAAATGTAAAGATGATGGATAAATCCAAACCATAAGTCCGAAAATCATGAAACCAGAGGACATACAAAATCAGTGAAAATTAAAACCAAGTAGAAAATAACAAAATATATCTACTTGAAGAGCATATGTGAACCCCTATGATGGAGTGAGATCAGGTGCCAGGGGAAAGTGAGCATTTCCTGCTTGCTAGCAACACCCGTCACATATACCCAGTAGAAAGAGCCAAATCGTGTAAATTCGATATATAATTATATATGAAAAGTCAAAGTAGGTAACCTTGTAGTATAGAAGGTGTCAAATCTGTGTAAAATGATCGAAATCGGTCTCGGTCCAGAATATCATTTAAAAGTCTGGATAACGAGATACCATATGGAGTTATAAGAGTCTGGTAACGACCATAGAACTTCCTCAGTGACGTTGCTAGTCTAGCTTATATATAACCCTAGTTGAGCAGCTTATCTGAAAGTCGCCTAGCCCTCAGAACAAAGTCATTGTAATTTTAACATGCTTTGGAGTAACGTATTAACCGAGACATGAATACGCCGTATGCTGGCGATGATGGAATGTTGCTACTTATGAAAGGAAAGTTTGTGACAGCGAAATTGAAATCGTCACGTTTGTCATAGAATACTATGATATATACATGAAACTTATTTCATATACACAATATAATATATACTTTATGCAAAGTCAATGAACATTAAATGTAGCAATTGAATATATAATAATGGTCACTGTTGAATATATAACTAAGGATTGAATATAAATGCAGACTAACCCAAAAGTGAATTCCCCAGGACCGTCCGTCGTAGAGTACTTCTTAAAATTAAGTATTTCATCATGTAATGAATTATAGTTTGAAAATCAAGGTGTGTATCGCTTAAAAGTCAAAACAGAAGTGCCACACGGACGTATTTCTAACAAAACTAAAACTTCACAAACAGGTTTGACCAGGACTATAATAGGGGAGCACGAAAGGTATATTGACAATTTAGTAGGGGTACTATACATGTTAAACAAAGGGAGTACATTTTAAATGAACGGATTGGTTAATTGGTGTTTTACGTCGCTTTCAACGATTTTTCAGTTATATCGCGACATGGAAGCAGGAGGTAACCAACCTCTTAAATATATTGGCGCAACCTGGGATAAATGAAGTGACAACTGAAGTATGAAGCAATCACTCTAAACCTATTCAAATAATATAAGACATACTATGGAAAGTACACAGGGATAGAATTAAATGTGACAATGCATTATCCTCTACTAGCGGTCACACTTTTTCCCTGTATTTCCTGTAGAAAATTTTATTTTGATAGTCTAGATATTATGTTTTACACTGGACTTGTATTTTATACAGAATTTTTCTTTATACTTTCAATTTAGTCATCGATAACCCTGAATTTAAAAACTATATTACTGACATTAATCCATACGAACTTCAATTAAACAAAGCCAATACTTCCGATCATGAAAACTATCTTTCTCTTGTTTACAACAACATTCATACCAAATATATGAAAAATGTGACGACTTTAGATTTTCTACTGTGAATTTCCCTTATCTAGATGGTGATATACCCAGACTACCATCAAATGGTATTCATATTAGTCAATTGGTTCGGTTTGCTATAGCCTGCACTAACATTTTGAATTTTCACACAAAAAATTCTCAGATTACTTTTACACTTCTTACTTAGGGTTAGTAAGTTTTACAAATCTTTTTCAGACATTTTATCTAAATTTGGAAATGTGACTTTTCAACAAAACGTATCAAGCGTAATATCCCATCCCGATTTTCTACGGTTATTTATTGTACAAACTAAAGGGGGTCAACGGTTTGGATAATTTCATATCGACGGGTTCTAAAATTTTTAAACGACAGTATGACCCAGAGATCATCGCTAAGACCTTGGGTCTTGTATTGGATCCCTCTACAACACACTGCAGACTTAAGCTTTGCACACTGTATAATAAGGACTCTATGACGGGTCTCGTCCAAACCTTTTCAGAGGAGACAAGGTCCTGATCCTCGTCCCCTCTGACTGTTAGCCGGGACTCCTATTTTACGGTTTTGAGCTCGGATTACAGACCCGCAGAGTACGGCTGATGTCGCCTTACACATATTTTTTACAGCAACGTATTATTCTTAAGCGTTTCGTGTATGGTAAAATTTTTATGACCTCCCTTCTTAAGGAACCTGTTGATCCTTTTGATTATTTATAAATTTTTAAATGTGTGTACTTTGATTGTGCTGCTTTTGCAGTAAGTGGGAAGGTGGGAACCCGTTAACAACACCAATTGAGTGACGTTTGTTACTTCAATTGACCGTCCTAAGTCGGTATCGTAACCGCAGTACAGTCGAATATTTTCGTAATGTCGTTTTACCCTGTATATTCTATTATTATCATTTGTGTATGTGTGTATATGTGTATGTGTGTCCTTGGTGATGTTTGTCATACAGCTTTGTCAGATGTCTTCAGTTTTCTCTTTCAAGTTCAGGTGAAGGAATGTATCACTTAAATAACTTATATAACGGAGTTGTAAATCTCAGCGTTGAGAACCTTTTTTCCTGACATTGATGGAATTGAGGCGTCAAACTACAATTTTTGAATTAAGTCATCTATTTGGAATATCTGAGAATTCTGATATAAATATACGGGTTACATTGGTCAATTTCATGGCTAGACAATGGAGAGTCTGAGAGATAAACATCTGGCCAGAGAGAGAAATGCAGTTAATTTTTTTCAGCCCTTCCACTTCTAATATTGTTGATGGCACCGAATGCCGTATTTAAAAGAAACCCAGACGGCCCATAGATCAACAATGTACTTTTTCTACCTATAAAACAGAAATACTGTGAAAGTATTGGCAGGTGCAACACCTGTTGTTATATATATTATATCACAGGCAAATATTTGAAAGAAGTTCTTTGATTGAATGTTGTGACCAAGGTGATTTAATCATGGCAGATAAAGGATCTCATGTACAGGATCTGTTTGCCACAAACGACATTAAAATCAATATTGCAACATTTTAGAACGAAAAATAGAATGAGTAGTTAAACTGTTTTGAAAATTAAAAAAAATCCAGCAAACGTGTTCACATAGAAAGAATTATTGGTCTGACTAAGACATATAAAATTTTGAATTCTCCTTTTAATAACACTGAAACAGAACTTGCAAGTGAAATAAAATTTATTTGTTTTATTCTCTGTAACGTTAGCAAATGCATTGTATCTAAATATGCTTGACTGTATAGGACCCAGCATAATATATGTTACTAATTTCAAACATACTTTGAAGTTAATGGAATGATTTGTGAGTTTCAATATTGTGAACATGTGTATAAGTATGGTGTTGATTAAACACTCATTTTTGAATAGTATATTATATATCATTATGTGAATACAAATGTAAATTACTACAGCTTCGCTGTATTTATAAGTATTTATCTCATCTAACATGCAATTAAATGTTTTATTTACAAACATAACAAATTAATATGAAAAAATCCTGTCCTAGAAATATGAAATTCTTCCCTTTTCTCATATAACCCATAACATGTCATGCAGGGGTGCTACCTAATTATAAAATGAAGCACTATCATATATTTGACAGTAAGAACATTTAACAATATAATACGGAGACAATACTAAAAATTGTATTTGTAATAGTTCTTGCGGAAATTTTCGATATGTTTCAAAAACTGACTTCATCTTGTAGCAACATATTTTCAATAAAAACATCATCCCATATTATTTTTACAATTTCATGTCCTTAAAAGTATAAATTACTAAAATAAATTCTTTCCTATTTGTGCATAGTAACTGAACTTGTATTTGATAAAAATAATTGTGCTCTTTGTTAAGTTGCATTACTTTTGTGAGATGATAGAGGATAGAGGGTTCTATGTTGGACAGTCTTGCACTATATGGGCATTTATCTTCTACTACTATTTCATCTCCTATAAAGCTAAATATGGATAGTCTTTACAAAGATTACACATTTATTTGTTTTAGACCCTCTTTGTATTTCAAACAGCTCTACGGCTTCATTTTCATATTTACAGCCAACTACTAGCGGAGGAGCATTAATTTTCTCATTTAATACACTTACCAGTGGATTATCTAGCTTGTACACGTCAGTTATAACAGTGACCTTGTCAGTCTTTCCAAAATTAGATGAGTGAATCCCAAAACACCTCTAAAGTAAGCACAATTTATTATATTACTGACTTCTAGTTTTACATTCAATCTCCATTATCTCTTCTAGTGTGAAATGATAGACAATTCCAAAAACTTATCTGACAATTTTGATTGATAATAATCACGGTCCACATCAATGGCATATGGATTGGCTGGTTTGTATAATTGTGATATTGGAAGCTGGTAAAAAGTATGATGATTAGGGCAAACACCGAGAAAATAATGTGGATACTGTAACGTTTACCTGTATTTTTCAGGTCTTTGGTCAAAATTTACCTGTAAAGCATGGTTATGTTAGGGATGAGGATTTAATGGGTCTGCCATGGAAAGGTCAAGTTCCATGAAAAGTTCGAAGCCTTTGAGTGCAAGTTTCCTCAGGCATACACTCTTCACAAGAAGAAAGAAGAAAATTGTGCAAGACCATATAAAACAGCATATACATGCTTGCAATGCGCATTAGGAATTAATACCAGCTGCACATTCACACTGACTGTTGAAAATTCATCCATTCTCATCAAATGATATTTGGTAGGAAACATTTTTTTATTTGTGCACAACATCAGAGACATTTTGTTTTCATTTGTGCACGACATCAGATATAACAGAATTGATATTTTTGGAATGTAAATTGTTTCGCGACAAAAAGCAAGTGAATGCAGTTTCTTTTTCTTCTGTTTTGGACAGCTTAATAAGATCAAATGAAAAATTATGTTGTTGCGTTTAACATAAAATCATATGACTGTCCAATCCTTTTAAATGCTCTGCAAGCCATTAATAGAATACCAATTTTTCAACAAGAAGTGATAGTGTTGTTTGATATTTTAAAGCTCATACGACTTTTGAAACAATGACCTACACCAGCAGATTGTGGTATCTAGATTCCTTGACATGACGTAAATGGCGGTGTCAACATTCACAACAAAATAAATACAATAGATTCACTTGAATAATCAAAAATAATTTTTAAAATCTACCTAGGCAACATCCTCTATTGAACAAGAAAATAATCAGCAATGCCATGACAAGAAAAATACCTGGTAATTATCTTAATCTGAGTCACCTATATCTTGCATTCAAAAGACAATGTAGAGATGGAATTCATAGCATTTTACAGAGATGCAGTATTAATGAACGCATAACAAAAAGTACAAAAACTATGCACTCTCTTTTACACACTTTTAAACCAATGAGGAATAAACATATGAATATTATTATATATATCCAAATATGGATAAAGTGTTAATGGTCTCCCACACCTGGTCTCACCTCGATTTTATTGGAGTTCAGATTTGTCTGAATATGACACCATTCACGTTATATGTCCTTTTATTCCATGAACTATGAGATATGGTTTACCTTTCGGTACTCCTCTTTTTTCTTTCTTCGTTTTTTACTTCAAATGATGTGGTTTTTGTGTGGCCATAAAATAAACTTTCTTTATTTGACAAACATTAAGAGAGAAGTTAATAACTAATCTAAATCATGCTCGTTGGCAAGGATCTTGGCGTAAGGGTGTCGTTGGTGTGGGAGGAAACCGGAGTACCCGGAGAAAATCGTCGTTCATCAGTCTGTAAACTTTTACTATTTTCGACCATTTTATAACTGCGCCAAGGAATTTGATGAAACTTAATATACATTACGTGCTTTAGGTCCGAAGGCGGTGCCATCATGGCTAATATAGGTCGTAGAGGTTACCACTCTTTGAAAATCTTTTTCTTCATAGCCGCTGAATGGATGATAAAACTAATGCCGTATGAGTAATCTAGAAGGATGTATATTTCATGTTTGATTATTTCCTTGAAATGTGATAAATAATTTTTCAATATAATTTATCAATATTTCAAGAGTTACTTGCCAACTGTGGTAATTTTACTTTTCATTTCTGCACTCAGTAATCTTAATATTCAGTTAAGGTTCCGCTAAAGTCAAATCTTGTAAAAGCTGTTATTGTAAAAAATCATATAGTTATTGCATGAGAGGCTGACCAGGTTGAAAGATGTAGATCATGTTACAGTAGTTATGTGCACCAATTGTTATTATGATCATTATTTCTATAATACAGAATCCCATTAAATAAGTTAAGAATTTAAACAATTTTTCAAGAATTGCCATATCATAAAGAAAGGTTGAAGGGGCATATGAAATAAGAAATAGTTAAGTATAGTCATGATGAAGTGCATGCGGACTTTAGTTTCGTGTATTTCGCTCTTTATATTTAGCGCGCTTTCAAGGTAAGAATGCCGGCTAATGACCATGGAAGCAGCCATATTGGATATAACTACACACAGGGTACCTACCGAAAAAAGAAGTTTGTGACAGGTTAATCATTTTTTGCAATAATGTGACAGCAGAAATCAATAAACAAGACATTATTTTCGCTCACAACCCTGAAGCTTTTATGATCGCGCATGAGTTCATCCCCTGATCCAGCACTTTATATTGTCATTTTCTATGCCTTCTGGAGCCAACTTTCCGATGGAAGCGCGTAAGAAAATATTTCACATTTTATTTTTCCTTTCCTTGAAGAACTCATATTTGCCAATTTTCTTAAATGATTTGCTCTGAAAGAATGAATGAAAGTGAAATACACAATGAGTGAGTGCAATTGTTAAGTAATACTTCTATATATATTGAACTATTTTCTCGCGCAATATTTATCGCAAAATCGAAAGTAGTAATAGGTACTTTTCAAAAGCGAAAGAGCCATCTTCGCAAGAACCACTGTTGTACTGAAAATAACAACGGGAGACATTGCTAAGTAAGTATGATTTATCTCTTGTGTATATATTTATTTTGTTTATATAACTGGTATTGAAATCGGACTTGCCATAATACAGAATAATCGGTGAGTATTTAACATGAGATTGTAATTTGACCGAGGCGAAACATGCATTTCCGGTAAGTGAATTAACATTTTAAAAGTTTATTTTTTTTTAAAGTTATGGACACTTATTGCACATTTTCTAAAGAAGAAATTTTATCTGATACACAGGTAAGTAAAATTTAAAAGTGATTAATGGTGTAGGCCAAGTAAACAGTTTATGGAAACTCGGCAGTGTACACGTGATTGTGCAGGGTATTAGTACTTCTACAACTACTATTGTTGCAATATTCAACTTAAAATGGGAAGCCATAGAAAGTAAAGAAAGGTTTGGAGTGGCTCATGGAATGCATCAAATGAGAAGGAAGACATGCAGACCAGGAAGACCAAAAGTTTCCTACAAAATCAAGAGGTGTGGTAATGTTGGAGAAATTAAAATGAAAATATCAAGGGTTCGACAATGGCAACAATTCCATAAAAGATTTCGTCCAAGAAAACGATTGAGTCTTATTCAGTTGTGAATTAGAAATGAGAAATTGTATACATGTTTGATATCAGGACATACTAAGCTGAAGATAAGGCGAATATCAAATATATCTGGTAGTGGCTACAGAATGGTAAATTTGGATTCTTTGCAAAGTCATGTCACTGCAATAACAATGCATACATTTACTTGTTCATCTGCTATCGCACTTGCTGCACAAGGAATGTCACCCATCAGATTAGTATCTGAGGTAAAGTCATTTGGTCTAGCAAGCGTCCTTCGTGTAGAATGTCAAGGCCGTCAATGTATATTCAATTTTGAAACGAGTCCAAAACTTCCCGAAGGAAAGCGCTACGATGTCAATGTACGAGCTGTTTGGGGCAGTATTGTAACTGGTAATGGTCCGTCTCATCTGAATGAGATATTTGGAACACTGAACTCTCCTTGTCTTTCCCACGTTTCATTTTCTGCCATAGAGGAAGAAATAGAGATTGGTGGGCATCCGTCTTAGAACAAGAAGTCATCGATGCTACAAAAATTGGTCTGAGAGCAGTCAATCAATGGAGTCCGACATATTTCTAGAAGGTTTTCGTGAGGCTGAAAGTAAACATGGCGTCAGGTATATGACATTTATAGGAGATGGGGATTCCTCTGTATTTGCAAAGGTCCAAGAAGAAGTACCAATTTGGGGCAAAGAGATTGTAAAAACGGAGTGTGCTAATCACACTTGCAAGTGTCTAAGAACAAAATTAGAAAAATTAATCAGCGACAATCCCCTATATAAAGGTCAACATCATTTATCTAAAGCAGTTAGAATAAAAATTGTGAGTGCAGTCAGATGTGCCATAAGAATGAGATTCAATGAAGCAAAAACATCTGGAAATAAAGAATTAGCAATCCGAATGTTAAAGAAAAATATCAAGCAGTCAGTTTTTCACATTTTTGGGTATCATAAGAATTGTTCAAATTTTTGTAAAAACAAGAAGGCAGTGAACACAACAGAATTAAACTCGGAATTGAACAATCAAAATGATAATTCAGAACACGAGCAAACATCCCTGATGCATTTTCGGATATTTTAAACGATCAAATTAATTACTGGACAGAGGGAGCAAGTGTTGAACAGCAGGAGTGTGCAAGAAAAGGAAATGCATCACCTATCAATGTTGAAAATTTTATATTAAATGATGTCTCTGTAATATTAAGCTCTTTGGCAGAAAAAAGTGATAGTCTTCTGGGAGATCTTACAACCAATCTTGCAGAGAGTTGGATGCATGTGAGGTCAAAATTTGATAGTGGAAAATGATATCACCTATGCAACCGTGGGTCCTGGCATGGCAGATGTTATGGTGGAACATTAAGAATGAATCTTGCACCACAGAGGGCAACTAAAGTATGGCAATCGGTAACAGGATTTTATTTCCAAAAGTTATATGCTAATTCAGAAAAAAATTACAACACAGCATTAAATATAAGTCAAAACAAACAACACGAAGTCAACGGTGGAAAAAAAAACTTCATCATTAAAAGTGGCTGTATCCAAGAAAGCAAGATTATAGTATGGTCTAGAGGCGCTAGATTACACACAAGATGTATCAAAAGATGAATTGAGAAAGATAACAGACAGTTATTTAGAGAGCAATATAAATTTAGACGCAGGTCAAATTCATGATATTCAAAATTCCACACAGGCACAATCTCAATCCGGCTTTTGGCATTCATAAAGGAAAAAAAGATTAACAGCTTCTAATTTTAGTTCAATTATTAGACGTAATCCATCCCTGAAAATCACGAACTTTGTAAAAAAAATCGTTTATACTCTAACTTCAAAGGAACAAGACATACTCGGAATGGACTTATTCAGGAAAAAATAACTTGTGAAGAATACAGACTTAAATAGGCAGAGGAAAATGTAAATATTCATACTGAAGTGTTGGCTTAGTTATATCTAAAGAAAACAAATTATTGGCGGGCAGTCCGGATGGAATAGTGATTGAGAAAAATGGAGAGACAGGCCTGATTCAAATAAAAAAAAATGGTCCACAATAAACCTATAAATTTATTTGAAGCTGCAGAAAAGAAAGGCTTTTGCTTGGAACTGGTGGAGAACAAATTGTGTTTGAGGAAATCCCATGATTATTATTATCAGTGTCAGGGGCTACTTAATATTTGTCAAAAACCATGGATAGATTTTGTTGTAAGAACAGTTAATCCATACCAAATACATATTGAGAGAATCTACAGAGATAGTGACTTGTGTTCAAATGTAATGCTATCACAACTTACAGCATTCTATTTTACTGTCATCTTACCGGAATTGGCTTGTCCTAGAGAGGGGTAAAGTTCTGGAATTAGAGAACCTAGTATATGGGTAAGTGTTTTATCAAAAGCTCAGTAAAGGCCATCTGCAGAAGCGTTACATGTAACATATTCAGTTTGAATATGTAGTCAATAAAGGAAGGTATTTTCTTAGTATGCATCATTGATAAACCATTATTGCATTTTTCATCATGTAAGCAAATAGTTTATGTATATATCAAATACAGCTGTAATCCATTATGTATGTCAATGTTTGTAATATTATCAACATGGTTATTAAAGTGAAACAAGTAGATATATATATGGCAGTTTGAATGATAAGATACAATAATATTTTATTATCACAATTTAAAGCACAAAATCAACATATTATAAATATAACATTTTAAATTTATATTTATTGTACATGTGTTAATTATTATTTTTATACGCTCGTCATTAGACGGGACGTATTATGTTATACGTACGTGCGTCCGTCCGTCAGGGGTCATGTCTTCCGGACTTTTTTGCCGTCTTTCAAGATATTGAAATTTGGTATACAGCATTTTTTCAAGCGGCTTCAGTACCAGTTTGAGTTTTGTTACGATTGACCTACTTTTGACAGATTTATGGACTTATAAATTTCAAGATATTTTTCAGAAATCCATTAAAAATCTATTTTTTGTCAAAACATTATGAAATTTATCATGAAACAAGTAAAATGTACCATCTATCACATATACTATGGGTTTTAATATCTTTGTCTTCATTTTTGAGAAATTTATAATTTTAATAGGGGGTGGGGGGGGGGGGGGAAGGGGCGCTTGGACTAAAAAATTAACTTCAGTAAACGTCAGATGTTTTCCATGAAACTCATGCCAAATGCGAATTGATCCCATCCGAATTAAGCGATGGGCGTATTATGCCACTCTAGGCGTTGTTCCTGTTTATTTTTAATCAAGTTCTTCATATCTTTAAATGATATCAGAGGTAACCAGTATATAATATTACAATGAACACATCACTATAATTTGTTTTGTATTTTAGTTTTTAGAAAAAGAAGCAGAAGAACAACAAAGAAGTTGCATGCAGACTTCAAAAGACAAAATGACATTTGTCAGGTAGATTTAATTTCATTTCATTTTTTAAGTCTTTCGGTTATTTTATCTAATCATATCAAAGCCAGCATGACTCAGTGGTAGAACGCTTGACTTCTGACCTAGAGGTCGCCGTTTCAAGCCTTGTCATGGTCATGCCGGTGTTTGCCCTTCGGATAACACAGTTAAAACCGATGTCCCATGTCACGGTAGATGTGGCACTTTAAAGAACCCTCACTGTTTCGGTTGGAGCGATGCAAAGGTAAAAATTTCTGTAACCAGCATTACTTCGATGTCCTCACTGTAAACATGCAATATTTGTGGTGTGACGTAAAGCAGTGAGACACAAACAAACAAATCTATTCATATCGCCATAAATGCACTGCACTTAGTCTTTCACATGTGAGGTGAATTTTCCTTTTCTTTTCATAAACCATTCAAAATATAATATATAAGGGATGTTATCAATTATTATTATTATTATTATTATTATTATTATTATTATTATTATTATTATTATTATTATTATATTGCCAGAATTTATTAGATAAGGAATATTATCAATTAATAGTATTCTTATGGGTGGTTGGTTGCAAAGGTCAAAAGTTGTGTAACCTGCATCAGTCAGATCACCAAGTATGTGCATTATTCATGGTGTGAAGTGATAAGCAATCAATCAATCATTCAGTGAATCATCATATTCTCATATGACATATCACATTTAAAGTCATTCAAGTCATAACAGATAACATATATTTGCTAGTGGTTTCAGTTTACCAATTATTGTTTAATGTAATTGTATAATTTTAAGTATTTATATTTCTCTCATATTTCAGTGACAAAAATCAATTCCCTAAAGGTATAGCCTTCCTTCATCAACATCAGAGATGCATTCCATTCACGTATTACGCTTTATCCATTACCAGAGACATGTTGCCTTCACTTATCATCTGTTGCCTCAACCATTTCCAGAGACATGTTGCCTTGACTCACCATCTGTTGCCTCAGCCATTACCAGAGACATGTTGCCTTGACTTACCTTCTGTTGCCTCAGCCATTACCAGAGACATGTTGCCTTGACTTACCATCTGTTGCCTCAGCCATTACCAGAGCCATGTTGCCTTGACTCACCATCTATTGCCTCAGCCATTACCATAGACATGTTGCCTTCATTTACCATCTGTTGCCTCAGCCATTACCAGAGACATGTTGCCTTGACTTACCATCTGTTGCATCAGCCATTACCAGAGATATGTTGCTTTGACTCGCCATCTGTTGCCTCAGCCATTTTCAGAGACATGTTGTCTTGACTCACCATCTGTTGCCTCAGCCATTTCCAGAGACATGTTGCCTTGATTTACCATCTGTTGCCTCAGCCATTTCCAGAGACATGTTGCCTTGACTTACCATCTATTGCCTCAGCCATTACCAGAGACATGTTGCCTTGGCTTACCATCTGTTGCAATCTGTAGTGTCAGTCATTATCAGAGATATGAGTAAGTTAGAGTATTAATTTAATTAATCCATTTAGATTTAAACAAGAGAGGAGGCTTTATTAGAAATAAGCATGGCATGACCCATCGCTTGTAATGAATACTTAGGACAATATTATAAATGCTTACTTGACATTGTCATATAAAATACATGTTAAAATTCGTGATATTTTATTTTCCATGAAATACCTTTTATATTCAATTTGTTTATTGAATATACATGGAAGATGGTGTGGTTAAGTGGCAGAGTGCTTTTTCTACTACTGATTGGTCTTTATATGGCTCCATGGTGACTTCTGCCACATAACTGAGCCAGTAACTCCTCTTTTTTCTTTTGGTTCAAACCTTGCTGTTGTCTTGCTGGTGTCTGTCCTTTTGGATGAGACAATAAAAACTGATGCCACATGGGGCAGTAGATGGGTTGGTTGCAAAGGTTAAAATGCTATAACCTGCATAACTCAGATACCGTTACGAAATACTTGCATTATTCGTTGTGTGACATAAAGCAATAAACATACATGCAAACAAATTCAATATACCTGCATGAATATAAGATGAATTTGTTTTGTATATTGAAATTTGCATTGGAGAACATATTTTGATGAGTTATAAATTACAATTATTTTTATAGGATTCATTGACCTATTGAAGAAATTGTCCAAGCCTGCTACATCATATACTATGGTTATTTCAATGTGATAAGAATGATGGACCTCCTGGGTGATTTTCTAATGCCGACACAAATTACATAGTAGTGTACAAACACAAATACGCCAAACTGTATAATGTGAATGATATTCATTCAGATCATATGTTATATGAATAAGGTATCTTTATTAGCTCATGTCAAAGTCAAGCACCTACTCCTAACGCGAAAAGGGGCTCCACTTCCCCTCTTATTTAACATTATTACCTCATTTAACATTAAGATCTTTTTTGTGTTTATTTTCAAGTATTTCTCAATTAATTTAAAATAAAAGTATCTTGAGTTAATGGGAAAAAAACAGACTTTTTAAAGTATGTATTTGTCAACATGAAAAGGGGGGATACAGATTTATATTAATTTTGTTTATTTGATAAATATAAAGTAAACAGCAGCATTATATTTTACATTTACTGTTTTAATAGTTTTGATTTTCAAATCTCATTAAATTCCCTTTTTAAGTTTTATTTTATGAATTATTTCACACATTGGCCTCCATACTTTTCTCAATGGAAATAGTGCCATCCAAATATGGCAGCCATTTTTGTTTTAAAAATTGTTTTTTTATTGTCAAATTACATTTCATTTGTACTTAATTATTCATATTAAAGTTCCCATGACCTTTATAATAGGATGAAGCTTACATTAGGAATAAGATAAGAGAGATATAGTTCATGATATGAAAGTTTCATTTATTTTTGTACTGCATGTAATATTTCTATTGTAATTAATTATGCAGAAATTATTCTTGGAGCCCATATTTTCACTAACTGTCTGTGGAAAACTTGTTTGACATATTAACTTTTAAATTGTTTATGTTGGTTGATGTTTTACGTCGCTTTCAACAATATTTCAGTTATATCGCGACATGGAAGCAGGAGGTTACCAACCTCTTAAACATAGTGACGCAACCCGGGAATCGAACCCGGATCGTCGGCGCCGCACGCCAAGTGCTTAACCACTACACCAAGCCTGCCCCTAAAAATTGTTTATGTGATAGGGCATTCATAGTTCCTCTCTGCATTTCATATGGCATGACTGATCTGTTCATACGAATATTTTCACCTTGTGACCTAAACCGGTGTGGCCTAGTGGATAACGTGATCGGCTTGTGATCGAGAGGTCCCGGGTTCGACTCCCGCACTGGGTACACCGGTGTTCTGTCTTTCGGATGAGACGACAAAAACTATGTCCCGTGTCACGGTAGGCGTGGCACGTAAAAGATCACTCTTTGGGTCCGTTGCAAAGGTCTAAATTTGCTTGCTTGCACCTTCTGACCTTGACATTGGCTTATAAATATTTTATATGCTATATCAGTTAATACTAACAAAGCGGCTTACTTAAGGGAAATCATGTTTTAACACACGTTTAATAACTATTAAAACCGTTATAAAAATGATATTTTTTCTAAACCGTTTAATGATAGCAAAATTGGTGGAAAATTACTGGAATGTGAATGAAAATTAAATAGAAAAGAAAAAAAGAAAAAAACAGAAGACATCTAACAAAGCTGTATGACACAAATCACCAAGAACCTGCAAAAAAAAAAAATAATAATAAATAGGAGATGAAAATGACGGTAAAAATCTAAGAAAAATGGAAGATCAGAGAGCATTCCGGCTAATATCTTAACATTTTGGTCATTTACCCTATATTTGGTTTTCATATAATGAATTGTATAAAATTCCATCTATGTTAGATTCCCGGTTTCGCAACTACGTTTAAGAGGTTGGTAACCTCCTGCTTCCATATCGCGATATAGGTGAAATATTGTTGAAAGCAACGTAAAACCCCAATCAACTTACCAACCATCTATGTCTTAAATTTAAACAAAATTCTGGTCGACATATTTTTGTACTCTTACGAAGCAAAATGAATACAGTCTCTGCTAATCAAAGGTAATAAACAATTAACATCTTTGTTCAACTTTACATACGGATACATCGATGAGGTTTTGTCGATTAACAACCCTGTATTTAAAGATCACCACAGTATTATGTATTTAAAGGAACTCGAGATAAAAGATTGAAAAGAACTGAGAGCGCATCTTTTGCATTATACCTTGATATACTTCTATTAATTAGTGACGACGGTTCATAGGTAATCTCTCTCTCTATGATAAACGTGACGAGTTCAATTTCATTATTACTAACTTCCCTTTTTTGAGTATTAACATACATTTCTCTCCCGCATATGGTGTCTTCATTTCACAACATTTACGGTATGCTAGGCCATGCTCTAAATACAAAAATTGTCGTCCTGAGAGCGAGGCTTCTTGCCACAAAACTACTCTCAGGCATGGCAAAGTGCATAGCATCCTCAGATAAGCATTCCACGTATAAAAGCCTGTATTCTGATATACCGTACTTCTAGACGAGAATATAACTCGTAAAATTGTTTTCAAAGTTACATGAATTTACTTACCAGTAATATCCTTTTCGTCAAGCTTGTGCTTGTATTTTTAGAAGTTTTACACGACATGTCACCTAGAAAATATCGGGATAGGTGAGTTTTTCGTACCAATGCCATCCTCAAACGGATTACATGTATTACAGAATCCTTTATTTTCGTTGTTTGCATAGCAAAGCTTAACAGTGTAGTCGAAGCACATTCCGTGGGAAACTACGCATCCCTGGTACCTAGTCTGTAGTTTGCATCCAATGGAATTTACGCTGTAAATAAGTAACCATAATATCCCACCTTCACGAGGAGAAGTTTAACATTCAACATTCGAATTTACACAGATCCATCATAATTTCTTTCGAATTAGCTAACTGCTCCTCGATTTGACCCCATATGTGATGTATTTCTTCTTTCATGGTCTCAATGTGTGTCGATATATGTATGATCCAGATGTATAGTGTAGAACTGCACTACGGCTGATATCCGTAAATCACTTCGAAAGGAAAACACTCAGCACAGTTAAAGTGGCATACACATATACAAACCCTTTTACATAGGTGTCCATGCACATTCATCTCGCTAGTATTCTAAGGGGCATGCCCAAGCTCCAAGACCCTGATGAACATATGGAGATGTGAATTTTTTCTCAACAAGTAAAGATTTACAAAAAAATTCTGCGTAACCTGTGCTGTGAATTCTGTTCCACACACTGCACTAAGGTTTTCACAAACGCCGTAACTCCAGAATAAGTATAATGAAGCAGTATCGACAGACATCGCATCTTTGGCCAAGCTATCTTGTAATACACGTCCACTGCTGTAAATATATGTATGTATGCATTTCCCTATATGGTGTTGGAAGCGGTCCACATAATTCGGCGTATCAGATCTGAAGCGGTGCACTGGGAATCCGAAAGGCATTTATTCACTCCTAAATATACCTTTTTTTATAACTTTGCCACAATGACAATATTCACATAACCGAACAAAATTGGCTTCATATGATGATGTACATTTGAAAAAGAAAGAGTTCATCCTTCATCTGGTCAAGAGTAGAGTCACGAGGAGACCGTAAGTTGTCACAGTCAGTATCTTAAATGCCAGCCCTCGAAGCACATTTTCTATCAAAGGTTGAAAAGTGTTTGTAAGTTACAGAAGCCCATTGGTAACATCACAAATTTGTATGTGCCAAAGCACTAATTGAACGCAGTGTATTTGGTCAATTCTTGTGATATTCTCATTTCATAGAAAGCCATATTAAGCTTTCAAAAATGGAGTACAGGATGGAAAAGATTTGATGAGATCCTTTTGATTAGATAGTGTATGGCACGATTCATCCATTTGTAAGTAAAGATATCTGAAATCGCAATAGAATCGATATGAATGAAGGGATTCATGTTGCACACTTTCCCTTTTCACACATTTTGGCCTTTGAACTATTTCGCATCTTTTGACACAAGCAGCATAGGGCTTTTAATTGGTATGTCCTCACTATTACAATGATGTCTTCAACTTAGTTCCAACAACTCATCTTATTTTCTTTTAAGGTGGCAGACGATGTGCAATCTGATAAACAAAATTACATTTCATTTCAAAGTAATAGAGTGTTTTACTAATGCTTTATGACCTAAACATAATCATCGTCCTTTGTAACAAATACATCTCTGTTACCAATTAAAGTGTCAAATAGTTATTGCGGCTGATTTATTTCTAAATGATCAACAATAATTTGAAATTTGTCAAGAAATCTGGATGATTGGATATTTTACGGTAACTCAAAACTTTAATGAGAATCAATTATCGAGTCACATGTACTATCAGAACAAAGGCACTGTGTGCCTACAGGTATTTCTTTGGAGACTTTGGTACAAATATAATTGCACGTACAATTTCAACTCCTTTCAACTTATCAGCACATTCAACTTCACATTTGATCGAACCCTAGAAAATAATGATTCAGATATACTAATGATATTACTATTGTGCAATAATAAAGCAACCTTGGTATTGTACACACCAACATTCATGTGCAGTGTACATGTACATAATTTAACAGTCATTATCAAATTTTATCGCTGAAATCATTGACCGTGACCGATTATTTACTTTCCGAATCTCCATTCTGCTGCTCATAGGAACTTGTTGGCCTAGACGAGGGCGCACATCGTGTCTCTGATGCATTTTCTTGCACCCTGTCTACATTGTTTGCATCACTGGCATTTTGTCATTTGCAGCAAGTTATAAAATTGTCTTTACCACTACAGTTGTGCCTCGCGTGTCGAGACTGTGGATTCTACACTACAGACGCATTAAGTCTATTGAGAGAGTTCCTCATTGTCTCTTACTGCTGCTGGAATTTCCGTAGGCGTTGATAATCGCCACGTTGTTTTTCCACTGGGCATACATGTACGGTGTGAGTCGTATCCACATTCCCTTGGGTTGTAACTAATTCATCCTCATTCCGGTGTCCACGCACATCCCCATTCGCGCACTTTGCATTGCATCGGATAATGACGTTGACCAACCCTCAAGAACAAAACCTTTCTATTCTGAAGGAAGGTCAATAATAGACTTCCACATCATTTTTGAGAGCTTACCCTTTTTTAATTTGCGATCCATTATCTTACTATGACAGTCTTCTGTTTTATTTTTATTTCCGCCCTGGGCACACCGGTGTTCTGTCTTTCTGGTGAGACAGTAAAAACCGAGTTCCCGTATCACGGTACGCGTGGCACGTAGACGATAACTTACTGCTTCAGGTGGGTCCGTTGCAAAGGTAGAATTTTCTATGCAATGCATCAGGCAGATGCTGTCACCATATATGTAAAATAAACGTGGAGTGACGTAAACCAAAAATCAATCAAGCAATCGTTTTATTTGTAAGTTGAAAGTAATGCTTCGTTCGCTTTTGCATAATGTGCAGTAAAGCTTTATTTAAAACAACTTCAATTTCTTAGGACATCACATTCTAAGGTTTTGTACCAATTATATACCTGACCAGCCAGGTAAATCGAAATAACCGACACCATTAGATCGTCCTCGAATGCACTCATGCTTGAAAAGGCAAAGAAATCATTCAGGAATTTTTTTCACCATCTTCATTATATCCATGCAAAATTCATTAGTTACAGACATTGACGTCATGAATGCACCGCGTGGTAGATAGCTTTATAATAATATTTTTAACGGTTTAGAGCGACAGGTTTTGCAAAAAAGGAATACGAATAATCATCTTCAAATGAGATCCTTTTTGCAAACTGTCCATTTGAGGGAAAGTCAGATATATCAATGATCGTGAATGAAGACACGCACTGCAGCGTGTTTAGCTGTACATCAGGTGATCGTATCAACTTATATTTTGTCAGAATTTACAGATTGGTCGTCTTACTAGGATTGTCCCTTTTACTGTTTCTGTCAATATACACTCTTTGTGTATCAGAATAAAACACACATAAAGTTGCGATATGTAAGATTGCAACTTTTTATTCCAGCTTTCATTGTCTACTTGTCACAATAAAAGTATCACATCAAACAATCACATGAATATCCTTACATACAGACGAATCATATATAATTCGGCACTGTATATATACATGAATGTGAACAAACACTGTGTAGAAAGTGTCACAGTCAGATAACATCAGGAAAAAGGAGTATAAGAACACTTAAGTAATACATTAAGCCTTATTATTTTCAATTTCAACGAAAACTCAGACACAACATGCACAATATATTTCATCAGAAGTATTATTTATATCTGAACGGAACTAAATGAAAAATATCTCCATGGCCCACATCATCGAGTTATCTTTCTTTGACTTGAAGAAACGATAATGATTGGTAAACATTTACTTTTCTCGATCACACAAAAAAAGCGAAGAGGACATATGATTCAACTGTACGAAATACGGCACCACGTACATTCAGAGAATAAAACATAATACATACAAAGACATCACCAACTTCAGACAGTAAATTGAAGTCACGATCACCCTCAACTCGTGTGCTTTACCGGCTTACAGGTCTTCCAACTCTCCACAAAACAGTGTCAAAAATTAATAATAATAACAATAATAATGATTATTATTATTATTATTATTATTATTACCATATATTAGTGATGTTGTGGTGGTGGTGGTAATAGTACTAGTAGTGTTTTGTAAGGAATGACCGATGTAAGATAGTCATCTTACGCCCTAACTGCCCCGAAACTAACTTGGATCCGCCAAGTCTTATGCTCAGATATGTACTGATATGACGTTAACTGATTAATACAATGACTTTAGTGTGTTTGTACATGGATAGTGAATAAAATAGTCATTACCAAAAGCTAGTATCGGTCATAAACATAAGGCTTATTTCGTATATAAGTTTGGAACGCTAATATCTGGTCAAATTCACCATATTCACCAAATTTTCAAAATTCAACTTTGCTAGCATGTAAGATCACTTTGGCAACTTAAAACGGTAAATCTTTCCCTTTATATGGATCTGTTTATTCTATTTTTGTTTATTATTGGTTTATTCTAAAAGTAAAGGATTGTTCTTGTTTCTATTTTACGTTTGTCTAATTCGTAAATATTATTGTTTCTGTAATTGAATCATTTGCTGCCTTAAGTTATCTTCTTATATACATTTAACTTTATTATTATTTTATGTAACAATACGGGTTTTCGTTTTTAAAGTTATGGGGCGTTAATGATATCGTTATTTATTTGTTGACGTATTAATGTTCATTCTCCACTGATTTAATCATATCCTGCAACCGAGACTTATAGAAACCAGCATCACTATACTACACCGATATTGTTATCAGTAACTCAGTGTCTTGATATTCTAAGAGATTTGCAATTGCGTACCACTAAATTATTAAATAGAACTGATATGTTGGATTACGGCCAATGTGTATAAACATCCTTATCGATGAATCTTGCAGTACATATCACCCGACTGAGGAGAAACATCGCTAAAGACAACATGAGTTTACATTAAATGAATGTGATATGATCCAATCCCGTGAGGTGCCGCTTACCAGTAGGTCTACAAATGTGGAGTTTTTAAATTTACGTTTTTGAATTATACAATCTTTGTATATATCTATGTTTGATAATTTCCTGACCGTGAAGGTATTTAACTACTATTGAAGTGACTACACAGTTTCGTTTGAACCTCTAAATGACACTCACGGATGTAGTAAATCATTTGAGTACTTTACACTTCTGTTTAAGTCGTTATTGTTGCCTCTTAAGAACTGGTAATATTCTATAACTTTATTGCGTTGCTGTCTAACAAGTCTGAAAATGGGTTGTATTGCTTATAATCTGTTTTAGGTTTTTGTGGTTAAAATATATTTTGAATATATATATATATATATATGAATATATATTCATTTAAAATGACAGTGTCAGAGAAAAGGCAGTTTTCTTAATTTGAAATGCATCAACATGATTGTACATTTATCAGATTATCAGACTGGGGATGATATATAGTAAGCTTAAGGTGAAAAGCAAATAAACAAACACACATTCAGTCACCCATGGATCTCATTCTATTTATTGTCATATACATAGACATTGGGGATTGACAGTTTTACTTCACGAGGTACAATTAAAAAATCCTCGACCCTATGTACTTGGGAATATGCAGAAATGAAAGAATTGTCAATATATACTCAGGGACGTTAAAAACGCCTATATGTTTGGGGATTTTTTTTCATGTAAAAACAAAAATGTTTTGAAAATAAATCGATTTGAATATCTGCTTGATATTGTGTGGTTGCGGTAACTTTCATGCTATCGGCGAGACTAATCACTCAACCATAACGTAATACTGCTCACCCGTGCGCTTTTCAAAAAGTACACGAACACCCGCTTTACATTGAGTCATTTTCTTCAGAAATAATGTATTCTGGTACCTAGTCTATCTATCCTGATTTCAAACTTTGCTTGAAATAAAACTAACCCGTGAAATGCCGAGACTCTCTGAGCAACAGCTAGAAGTATGCTGTTCCTGGCCTTGCAGACACCGGCATAAATCAAGGTATCATCGCAGGACGCTTCAAAGTCCAATTTTCTACAATCACGAGACTTGTAAGGAAATATCGGATCAAAGGAAGTGATAAGGCTTGATCCTAACTCCTCGCCACCGAAACATCGTCTGACCTGGTCCCGGAACATGCTTGCAAATCGAGGTAATTGGCATGACGTAGTGTTCCGCGGCGAACTAAGATTCAATTTGTCCATGGCTGACGGAAGACAGCGCATTTATAGGAGACGCAATGAACGTTTTGCCGCAAACTGCATAATTGAGGGTGACAAATTTGGCGGGGGTGGCGTCATGGTTTTGGGAGCCATCAATCAACATTTCAAGTCATCACTGGTTATTTTGAGGAACACCCTCACCGCGAGGCGCTACATCGATGACGTTTTACAGCCTGAGCTCCTTCCATCAATTCAAGGTCATCAAACTGTCAACAATCCGTTGACGTTTCAACAAGACCACGCACGTCACCTTTCACTTTCTAAACATCCAGGGAATTCATGTAATGGATTTCCCAGCACGTTCACCCGACCTCAATACTATAGAGCACATGTGGGATGAGTTAGGGAGACGCTTACGTAAACGTCACTGTCAACCAAGAACTGTGGATGAGTTAGCATGTGCTCTTCAAGAAGAGTGGAATAATATTCCTATGAGAAAAATTCGAACTTTATGTCACTCCATGCGGCCCAGATAGTGTGCATGTGTTAAAGCAAATGGGGGGGGGGGGCATACTCGTTACTAAACAAAACACATGAAATTTTGGACGTGGTATACATAACTGATGAAATCAAATCATTTTTTAAAAAAAAGAAACTTGTGATAGTATGAATCATATTGTCGAATATAATTCAAATTTTCGAAATAAATCAAGTTTGATGGAATTATTTACCCTAGTTGCTGATTAAATTATAATGATATTAGATAGGCGTTTTTAAAGTCCCGGAGTATATTTCAGTATAATCTTCCTTCATCTCAATGGGGTTTTTTTTTTCTTACCATCTGCGTTTCCATTTCTGAACCCTTTGAGAATTAATTACCTCATACTTGTCCCTGTACTCATATATACCGTCCATGACTCCCTCATTGCTTCGAAAATTCTTACCACGATGACACGATTTTACATTTGGGAAAAGATAGAAGTCCGATGGGGATACGTCTAGAAAATATGGGGGATGAGGAAGAACCCCGAAGCTGTTGAAGCCGTTATTGTCACTCGGGTAGAGTGATCGGGTACATCCTTCTAAAGCAGAATGCCCATTGTTAGCTCTCCTCTCTTTTTCATTCACCTGATTTAGCCTCTTTAACACGTGTAAATGATATGTATCATTTCCCGCGCCGCCTTCCACAAGGAAAGCAATCTTAAAACATAGACGCCATGACCTTCCTAAATTTTGAATTTTTCTGAGGAGTGAGTAAGGGTGAATCAATTACATGGGTTTTTTTTACCCTTTCTTTTAAATCTGCATTTCAATTTCTGAACCCTTTGAAAATTACTTCATTCTTGTCCCTAAGTACTCATATATACCGTCCATACTGTAATGTTAACGTGTCGGAATCTTAACCAGAGTAAACATGAATTTCATTTAATTTGTCGAGTAAAGGGCACATATTGTGTGCTCAGTTTGAGGTTTTATCATCGCCTTCTCACAACGATGATTAACCGTTTTGTCTCTGTTTTGAAGGGTGATAACTCTTATGATAGCGTATGTTTTAATATAATAAGACGCAGAGCACAATAAAAATATTCTGCGTTTAGAAAAAAGGGCTGTTTTGTTCGTAATGTTTTTTCTTAACGTTCTCATTCTAACCTAGAAAATTTACAAACTGCTGATGAAAGTTTTTATAACACCAACAGATCAGAACTCTGTACTGGTAAAATATCTTTACATTGATGTCATAAGTATTGTTTAATTCACCTGAAAAGAAGTTTTAATCGTTCTTAGCGTAGTATTCAAATAGTTCCAATTATCGTCTCGTTGATTTAAAAACAGCTGATATATAAGGCCGCTGCAGTCCATGTGTAATCTAGCTTGTAAAACTTGATTAGGTGCAGTACTGAAATAGTTATGTAGTAGTTTTGATAGAGTTACTTTTCGTCGTTGCCTGACCACCATCTTCTAAGACTACTCAAACTTTTCACCACCCAGTCCCAAATTCATGGAAACCCCGTCTCCTTCGGTCGTCGCAGCTCTAAGAAAAAAACCTTCAAAAGAACACAAGACCTCAAGGACGAAGTTGTACCATCCAAATAAAAATAAAAAACCCTCTCTTAAAAGAACCCAAATTTCCCACGGCCACCCCCGCAGATATCCAAGAAGCCCTCTCTACAACGCCAAGATGCCTTGGATTTCCTGTGATGTGAACTGACATTTTTAAATACGTTAATGATTTTTGTTTTTGTTTACAGTTTATGTTTTGCTCGATTATTTATGTACCAATGTCGTTCTCGTGATTATGTTAGGAAAACGATATTGAAATGACCTTCCCCAACGACGAGTCTTTCTTGTGACTTTTTGACGAGAACAATTTGCTATCGGATTTATCTTGACATGAGTAGGTGATATCTGGTAAAACAACAAATCATTGCAATCCGGTGTTTACTTCCACGTCTGTTAGGCCGAGATTCTCTGCCCTTCTCCCATTTTATATCGGTGGTTTTTGGGAGAGAATCAGAGAGATTTTGTTCATTAAAAGTTGGAATTTTAGCGAAACCAGCCGGTATCGGGATGCACAAGACTCTGGCGACAAAATTAACGCTTGCCCAGCGAACTTGCAACCTATAACCTAATAAATGATTATTTAACGTACTCGATCATAGTTTCTGTAACTAACTGTCGTTTTATGTGCAAACACGACAATACCCTCATTTCGCCATTTGTGTATACAGTATGACGTCAGATCTAGCAGAACGCGACTTTGCATTCGTGACACTTCAGCAGCCGACAAAAAACATGATGCAACCTGGTCGCGAATGCACAAAGTCTCGTTCGGCGAGATTTGACGTCATACTCTATACACAAATGACGAAATTGAGAATCCTGTCGTGTTTTCCTATAAAACGGCAGCTAGTAGAAGTTATAGATCTTCTTTGGAAAAGATATCCCTATGATCAAGTAAGTTCAATGTCCATTTATTGGATTATAGGTAGTAATAAGAGTCTCGTAACGACCATAGAACTTCCTCAGTGACGTTGCTAGTCTAGCACATATATAACCCTGGTTGACTAGCTAATCTGAAAGTTGCCTAGCCCTGAGAACACTGCTAACTACACTCCCCTTCTCTGGTGTTGCTCCTTGCTGTGATCTATTGCTGAGAAATAATCTTATCCAGTGGTTTGTTGTTCCTCGTATCCCACAGAAATCTAGCTTCTTCAGTAGTCTTTGCTGTGGGACTTTATCAAAGGCCTTGGAGAAATCCAATATGATAAGATCTTGTTGTTCCCCTCTATCTAGTGTTGTTGTCAGTTCGTGTGCTAGTGTTAGAAGTTGGGTTTCGCAGCTCCTGCGTGCACGGAATCCATGTTGGCAATCTGTAAGAATGTTGAATTCATCTAGATGGGACAGTATACTGGTTGGAATGATGTGTTCCTGTAGTTTGCAGCATAAACTAGTCAAAGACACTGGACGGTAGTTACTTGCTTTAAATCGGTCCCCCTTTTAAAAGATGGCTGTTACGTTGGCGTATTTCCAGTCATTTGGGCATTTCTCCTATATCAGGTGTTTTCTGGAAGATGATAGTTAGGTATGGTGTAATATTTTCGGCTAGGTCTATAAGGATTCTAGCTGTAATCAAATCAGGTCCACATGCTTTATTAGGATTGATCTTTTTGTTTTGAGTAGTTTATTAACACCTGTCTGATCTATAGTCCTATAATAATATGACCTCGACCTTCTTAATATTTGGTTGATAGGCATATAGGCTATCAACGAAGTATGAAGTAGGTCGAGGTCATATATTATAGGACTAACCGGTTGACAGCATGCATAGGCCAACTGTGCAACTCATGAAAATTATTTTGCAATATTGACTAGCTCAAAGTAGAGCAACCAATCAATTATTTGGTGGTTCCAGGTGCGAGTCCTGGGTCAATAAATCAAATTTTATGAGTTGGTCCGGAAGATAATGTACGTAGCAGAGTTGACTTCTGCTATCCACGTGGGAAATATCGTCTGCTTTTCACTTTTGTGCTGATTTCTCGGTTGAAGTTGAAACAAATGTAAGTGGGAGACATATCAGTCTCTAATGTGAAACATGATGGATAAATCCAAACCATAAGTCTAAAAATCATGAAACCAGAGGACATACAAAATCAGTGAAAACGAAAAACAAGTGGAAAATAACAAAATATGTCTACTTGAAGAGCATATGTGAACCCCTGTTATGGAGTGAGATCAGGTGCCCGGGGAGAGTGAGCATCTTCTGCTTGCTTGAGATACACCAAGCATATATGGTGGGCAGTATAATTTTACGATGGCGCACATATTAATTCACACTCAGTTTAAAGGTGTTTATTTCATCAAACACCGGCTTGACACAATTCTTTTCCATATGATATGACGTCACTTATGTCATAAATTAATTTATGACATAGCAATATTTCACTGCATTAACAGCAAAACATGTGATAAATACAACTGCATGATTCTAATCACAACAGATGAAATCGAGTGTAACTATTTATTTGGAGAATTAAGTATTGGTCAAGCGCTATCAGTTTATTACATGCGAAAGAGCATATGTGAACCCCTGTTGTGGAATGAGATCAGGTGCCCGGGGAGAGTGAGCATCTCCTGCTTGCTAGCAACATCCGTCATATATACCCAGTAGAAAGAGTCAAATCGTGTACATTCCATATGTATTTATATATCTAACATACATACTGTCGTAAATGCACATATACATCTACTATCAAATAAGAGTTTCTCTCATTTCACATTATAAATTAGTTACCTCGTGAAATTAAATATATCAGGCCTAGGTTTAAATAAAATTTCTTGATAGATGGGTCAGCCCTACTACTCGTAATCATTTGATATCGACATTTAAAACAAAATGTACATATACACAATGGCCACTTTAAATACTGCTGTTATCTTCACTTTCAATCCTGGAGGTTTAATATTTATAGAACCTACAAATTTTAAAATTTATATAACATCATAACATCAAATTGTGAGAACAATCATTGAAGGCATCAATTGATTTGATTCCAATAAAATGTTCCCCAACTTTACTTCATAATCCCCATGGTGATATGCAAAATAAAAAATAAAAAGTATTAGGAACATCCTGAAAAAGACTTGTTTAATAAAAGCATGAGGAATATATTAAGTAAGCCCTGAATGGACACATCACATTATTATCAAGTTGCTTAGTCCTCAACATGGAAAAATAGTGAATGATTGCCTGTGGGTAAGTACCAAACTCTAGTGTTTTTGCAGATTCATTATCATTCATTAGAAGTTTATTTTATTTACATTTGATGTTATGTAGATGTTCTTTTTTCTATATTATTATTTCCATTAAACTAAAAAAACCTGATACATGCATGCATCTGCATGTTTAACTACTGAGAAGCAATACAATTAACGTACGTTGTAGGTCAGTGCTAATCGTTTTCACAGTTAAGGACAGAGGCGGGAGTCAATTTTTTTATATCTCCGCGTTAAAGAGTTCCACCCCGTCTGTGTACGATAACCGGCAGAAGTTCCGTTTTGACTCCGTACTTTTCTTTGCCCGTGGCAAAAGGTATAATAACACTTGAGTCAATCCCATTGTTAGTCACACTTCAATGCTCATATAAATCAGGATTCATAACTTGAGCGGTTATTATTCTAGTAATTCTCCTAGGAAAGGAAATGAATCAATTGAAACCCCTGTTCAAAGGGAATCTGAAGAAGAAAGTGAGGCAAATATTTCCAATCATTTTCTTGGAATTGCCTAATAGGTACAGTGAGGTGCAGTACTAACATAACATTATGTTATCGTCGCGTTAACGTGACGTTTGCTTTCCTCGTGCGCTCAGGACTGCTGAGCACACGCGTTTGCGTTAACGCAGATTTCCTCGTGAACTAAATTTTGAGATTGCGTTAACACGCTGGGCTGCCGCGTTCACGCGCTTGGCTGCCGAGTGAACGTGGCTGACAGCCACGTTCGCTTGCTTGCAACCTATATAGAGAAGGATTTAAAGGAGACTCGATATATACATTGTATATTTAAATATAAAAACATATTACTGTCTGCATGTAAGGAAATATTTAGAATTAAATAAAACGCTTACGAGTAAAGGGATGAATTTAAAAAATATTGAATACAATTTCCGAACATTGAATATAATGAAATTTATTCTTATTTTAGGATAATAATAATAATAATAATAATAATAATAATAATAATAATAATAATAATAATAATAATAATAATAATAATTGAATTAATGAAAAGAATAATAATGATGATAATCATGGTATTCATATATTATGAAAAACAGCTAAATTTAAAAAAAAAATTGTAAATACATAAATAAGAATAAATACATAAGTAAATTATAAATAAATAAACAAATAAGAAATAAATACATAATTTCATTAATTAAAAATAAATAAATAAAATAGAATTAGAATGTAATTTTCCTAGAGTCTTTATAGTATAAACTGACGAAGTTTTTCATAAATACCTGAGTGTATGTCTACGCGGTGATTACCATTATTATATTACATATGAAACCCTTAATTCGGGGTGTCATTTTAACATCACATTTAATGCACGTATATATGGCGACATTTGCGGTAATTTAATTAGATTGCTTTTATTTCCTCCATCCGTACCACTGTAAGGAGAATTACAAATATAATCATGTGAACGCGCGACTGGACTGAGCGCACGCGGGAATAAATCGCGATAACGCGAATTTCCTCCCGCGTTAACACAAGGAGCGCACGCGTGTCCGGTCGAGCAGTCCTAGCACGTGTGCTAAAGCAGTCCTCGCGACCGCTTTTCGCGTTAACGTGAATGTTATGTTAGGACTGCACCCATCTGTATTTCATATTCTTCATGCATACTGTTTTATGCGTTTTTGCAAAGACTGCAATGCATATTGTAGGTACTGAGCGTTGTGCTGGCAAGACTATATCATCAAGAGAGATAACTCTTATTGATGGTTTACGGAATAAATGCAATTGTCACTTTCCCAGTGCCAATTTCATAAAAGGTACAAAAGAAAGGTCCCAAGTTCCTGTCTTTATTTAGAAATATGTATTTCAGAGATCTTGTATTTGAATTCTGAACAGAAAATATCTGCTAGAAAAGTTTTTATTGTGAATTGTGTATTTCTGCCTATATGAGGCAATGAAGAAATTCCATGTTCTGTCAAATCAGAAAATTGGAAAATCTCAAAATGTTTATTGGTAGCCATATCAAAGGTTACAATGAAACTCAATATTGCTCAAGTTTAATACATCACCTCAAAATTGATAGAAAGATATCTGAAAATTGAATAACCGGGATCTGTCCTTAATAGGTAGACACACCTATTTTAGATTGAAGAATCTGTATTAATTTACAAAGGTATCAAACAAGTTGAAAACATGAATTTTGTTACAGTATTCAGTAAAACTTTGATTTGTCGAGCTTCTATGACATAATGTACATACTAAACTTATCATTTTAAATTGTCCCAAATAATTTCTTATAAATATGAACATATTCACAAGTCTATAAGTTCCATTATCTAGAATGTCGTTTAATGATACCTACGAATTTGACAAATTGAAGTGTTACTGCACATGTATAACTATAGGTACATTGTATTACACAAAAAGGTAACAAACAATAATATGCAGAGAAAATCATATACATGTGCATGTACCTGATAGTTCATGGAAATCAACAATTATGTGTCGCATGCTTATTTTGTATTGGATTAATGTTCTGTTGGAAATTTTAAAAAATGTTAGTAAAGTGAGTGTTTACATAATTTTCTATCATACTTTCAAACTTTGATTGTTGACGACACTTAAGCCTGAAACTGGCTGAATAACTTACCCATAACTTTTAGGTGTACACTGTACACTATGTTTCTTACGTTGACTTTGAGTATATAAAGTTGTATAGATCTATACATGCATTTAAAAATCAAATGCTTTTCGAGTAGTAAACAGTTAGTTGAGCATTGAGCATTAAGGTAGACTGGACTGCACATACGACAAACATTTGGATCATATGTCAATCATTGAAATTAATTTTTTTTTTTTTTTGCGACAACTAGATCTATACTGTACCAATATATCATGGTGTCTGTGTTCAAATTACGTGTAGGCCTATTTATATTATATATAGTCATTTACTGGACCATTAATAATCATCAACGACCTCCCAGAAGTTACCCAGTCAGAGGTCCGATCGTTTGCAGACGATTGCCTACTATATCGCAGGGTCAACAGCGAAGAGGATAGCGCCATGCTGCAGAAGGACCTAACAGCACTTGAGGAATGGGAAAAACGTGGAAGATGTCCTTCCACCCAGAAAAGTGTGTGGTGATTCAAGTACCCACTAAAAGGAAGATTATACAAGCAAGCTACAGTCTACACAACCATCAGTTAGAAGTTGTTGACTCCAGTAAGTACTTGGGTGTTACGATTAGCAACGATCTACAATGGAAAAAGCATATTGATGCCATTACAGCCAAGGCAAACAGGACCCTGTGCTTCTCCAATGAAACCTCGGAGGATGCAGAATAACAGCACGGGTCAAAGCATATGAAGCCATAGTACGTCCAACCCTGGAATATGCTGCCTCTATCTGGGACCCACACTCCATCAGACAGATCAACCAGATAGAGAAAGTCCAACGAAGAGCTGCACGTTTTGCCACAAGAAATTACTGGGACAGGACACCAGACAGTGTCACCAACATGGTCAACTCATTAGGATGGGAACCACTACAGATAAGAAGAGTAAGGATCCGACTTCTACTTTTTTACAAGATCCAGCACAACCTAGTGGCCTCCCAGCAGAGCAGTATCTCGTCCAGACTGACATCAGAACCAGGGGTCAGCACACCATCCGAATACCTACCACAAGGAGGAATGTATATCGGTTCTCTTTCTTCCCACGCACCATCAGGGATTGCAATAAACTACCATCATCAGTAACATCATCCTTTTCTTTGGAGGAGTACCGGACAGCACTCAGCAACTTACCACCAGCTCAGTTTAGTACAGAGTGAGGAATCAAGATTTTATTGTTTTAATTGTAAACATCCCGATCTTTTCACACAACAACCCGGGCCTTCTAACTAGCGCAACGCGTAAAGGGGTCCAGACCCATAAACCTAATAAACTTCCTACATGTACCTTACTCATGCACCACGGTCTCTAACAGGAACCTTCTAACTAGCGTAACGCGAAAAGGGGCTACCCTCTCATCTAACATTAAAAACCTTCCTATCAATACCCAACATTCTATTAACAGAGTCTTCTAACCAGCGAAACGCGAAAAGGGGCTCATTGCCTCCATATAACACCTTAACCCCCCCCCCCCTTTTTTTTTTACTGCCTTCTGAGGCTTTTGTCTTGACTGCCACATGAAGTATGACACTCATTTATGAGTACGTTTCGTAATCGAAGAAGATGAAGAAGTCTTTTGGATCTATTAGGCCTATATTAAATTATATAAATGCATGTATTCACTTTTCTGGCGCTCTCTGATAGGCAATGCCTTTAGAAGTTCATATTAGATTAAGAATAGATTAAGAATAGATTAGAAAAAATACATGTAAAACAATACATAAGAATAGAATTAATTTTAATCATAGACTGGCAATGCCTGTCTAGATCATAAAATATATAAGCAAAAACAGGTAACCCCATGCAGTCTACTCCACTACAATTTTAAAATAATACCTGCATAAGATATATTTATACACATACATGTAAACAAATTGAAAATTTAAAATTAAAGAACAATATCAATTGAACGAAGTGAGATTAATTTTAAAAAACAGCAACTAAAATTTACATACACACTCTATAATTCCAGTTGATGCTCTTAAATCTTTTAAATTGGGTGATTTTTCCATAAACACAGTTTAGTTCATTACATTGGAAGATGGTATATCACATATGAATATTATTTCATACATAGGTTCAGCCAAGTTTTTACATCAGTTACGAATAGAGAAAAAGTTATTTCACAAAGCACCAAGCAAAAAAGAAATTAGATCTAGAGCATTTGAGCATGACCCATGACCCCATGATGACAGAAATGTTAATTTCAATGATTACCTAGAGTTAATGGCCTCATTGAGGCAATGTAAACCAAATACCCCTATCCTAGAGATACATCAACCTTCAAAATTCAGACCCCCAAATAAACAGGTTTTTACACAGATCACTCAATGCAAGTTCTGCCAGATTTATTCCACGTTTCTGAAAGTCAAGACCCCATGATACCACTCCATGAAGAAGATATAACAACAAGTGCTACATCAATTTCAAAACAAAGATTGCACACCAGTTTGCTCCCCTCTCTACTTGATATATGCAGTATGAAAGATAATGTGAAAGATCTTAAGTCGTCAATAAGAAGGTCTGTGCAAGATATAGAAAATTTAGAGAAAGTCACTCGTGGACAGGCATGGTACAATTACAGAAAGGGCATGATTACAGCCTCTGTTGCCCACAGGGTCAATACAGCAGTAACTGCTTTGAGAGATGGAAAGCAGCACAATGTGAGCAACATAGTTGATACACTCATGGGAAAATCTAATTTTTCTGGAAATGCTGCTACTAGATAGGGGCAGAATCATGAGAAAATTGCTATACAAAAATTTGAACAAGATATGCAGAGAGTACACAAAAATGCAAAAGTTACATATCCAGGGATGTTTGTTCATTCATGTGGTTACCTTGCAGCTTCATCTAACGGTGTCTTACAGTGTGACTGCTGCCCAAAATCATTGACTGAAGTTAAGTGCCCCATATCTTTGAGGAAAGAAAATCCAGTTAACAAGTTTGACAAAATACAATTTCTCCAAAAAAGAAATAGTAATGTAGAATTATGAAATACACACATATATCATACTCAAGTGCCGATGCAAATGGCAGTTACTGGTATTCATTGTACTCATTTCATTGTGTGGTTCCCAACAGATTATTTTCATCAGAGAGTAGTATTCAATCCACAGTTTTGGGATATGCTTGACAAACAATCGTCTGCTTTCTTTGATAACATCCTTGGTCCAGCATGCCTTGGACTACTAATGAATACACAACTTGATACTCCTATGAGCACAAATTCTATGTGTGGTAAGTGTCACTTACCATTGAAATATGGAGCAGAATTAATTTCAGATGATGAAACAAAAGGCCCAAGTGGGCCTATATCGCTCACCTGAGCACAAAGTGCATATTTACAAGCAAGCCAGAAATTCTGTGCAGGGGTTCTGGAGAGGAAGATGAAAATGTGTCAATCAAACAGAGCCAATGGCGGTCATCTTGGATTACGGATCGGCATGAAAAACCTATACTTGGTAGAGGACCTTGAGTACTTACTTTCTATGCAGTTTGGTGAAATTTTGTGCAGTGGTTCTGGAGAAGAAGTTGAAAATGTGTCAACCAATCAGAGTCAATGGCGGCCATCTTGGATCACGGATCGGCATAAAAAACACCAAACTTGGTTGAGGACCCTGAGTACTTACTTTCTATGCAGTTTGATGAATTTCTGTGCAGTGGTTCTGGAGAAGGAGTCGAAAATGTGTCAACCAATCAGAGTCAATGGCGGCCATCTTGGATCACGGATCGGCATAAAAAACAAAAATGTGGTAGAGGATGTCGAGTACTTACTTTCCATGAAGTTTGATGAAATTCTTTCAGCTGTTCTGGAGAAGAAGTCGAAAATGTGTCAACCAATCAGAGTTAATGACGGTTATCTTGGATCCCGGATCGGCATAAAAAACACAAACTTGGTAGAGGACCTTGAGTACTTACTTTCTATGAAGTTTGGTGAAATTCTGTGCAGCGGTTCTGGAGAAGAAGTAAAAAATGTGTCAACCAATCAGAGTCAATGGCGGCCATCTTGTATCCCGGATCGGCATAAAAAACACAAACTGGGTAGATAACCTTGAATACTTACTTCCTATGAAGTTTGGTGAAATTCTGTGCAGCAGTTCTGGAGGAGAAGTCGAAAATGTGTCAACCAATCAGAGCCAATGGTGACCATCTTGGATCCCGATCGGCATAAAAAACACAAACTTGGTAGAGGACTTTGAGTACTTACTTCCTATGAAGTTAGGTGAAATTCTGTGCAGCATTTCTGGAGAAGAAGTCGAAAATGTGTCAACCAATCAGAGCCAATGGCGGCCATCTTGGACTACGGATCGGCAAAAAAAAAACAAAAACAAAAAACACAAACTTGGTTGAGGACCTTGAGTACTTACTTCCTATGAAGTTTGGTGAAATTCTGTGAAGCAGTTCTGGAGGAGAAGTCGAAAATGTGTCAACCAATCAAAGTCAATGGCGGCCATCTTGGATCACGGATCGGCAAAAAAAAACACAAACTTGGTAGAGGACCTTGAGTACTTACTTCCTATGAAGTTTGGTGAAATTCTGTGCAGCAGTTCTGGAGAAGAAGTCGAAAATGTGTCAACCAATCAGAGCCAATGACGGCCGTCTTGGATCACGGATCGGCATAAAAAAACATAAACTTGGTAGAGGACTTTGGGTACTTACTTCCTATGAAGATTAGTGAAATTTCTATGTAGCATTTCAAGAGGAGAAGTCGAAAATGTGTCAACCAATCAGAGCCAATGGCGGCCATCTTGGATCACGGATCGGCATAAAAAACACAAAATTTGTAGAGGACCTTGAGTACTTACTTCCTATGGAGTTTGGTGAAATTCTGTGCAGCGGTTCTGGAGAAGAAGTCGAAAATGTAGAAAAGTTAACGACGGACGACGGACGCTGCACTATGACAATAGCTCACTTGAGCTACGCTCAGGTGAACTAACAAGTGTGCAGTGCTACTGTAAATGTTCATGTGCAAAATGGTTTCACTGGAGATGTGATCAGTATTACCGTGAAGATTATGAAGAATTGGAGGATTGTGATTGGTTCTGCCCATCTTGCGTTCAAAACTGTGACATAGTTTACTAGAATGTTTGTTAAAAGAGAATACTACTGTAAACCATCTTTTATTCATGAGTGTTTTATTTTCTGGATAATCCCGGGTTTGCTCCTATCTTGACAATAAATCACCACAAATAAACCGTTGTTATATATCTTACACAAAAATTCCGGTATGAAAACATGTCTCTCGCTAATTTAAGTGCCGTGAATCTATACTGGGAGTGAAAGTTCAACAATTTTTCAGTTATATTGCAACATGGAAACAGGAGGTTATCAACCTCTTAAACATAGTGGTGTAACCCAGCAATCATTCATGGATCGTCTGTGCTGCAACAAAGGAAAGGTCTTATCAAAAGCAATACACATATGAAATATCAAAGCCCTACTTTATACAGTTGTAATTGTATGGCCAAGGTTAATTTCTCCTGAAAGTGGGTCCAAGTTTAAGGTCAACCATTATAATATCACATGAAAGGGGTTGTCACAAGTAAAACAATATGAAATATCAAAGCTCTACTTCTTATGCTTACAAAGTTATGACCAAGGTTAATGTTTTGGGGGAAAATGACAGACGGACAGACAAATGAGAAAGCGGGGGACAATATATTAAACAATCTGAAGGATAATGATAATTTACATTGATTTTCAGACAGCAGATACTACAGAATAAGGTAATGGAATTCAAGATCATCTCCCAATGCAAGAGTACAAGTCGAGAGATGTATGTGGATATCATATCAATTTTCAAAATCTTCACTTATGAATCACTTTCTTTAATGAAGGGATTTTGAAAATTGACATGATATCCACATATTTTGAAAATCTGCTCGTAAACATCAATCTGCGACAGCCGCAACTTTTGCCTATGAACGTTAAAAGTATTTATCCTTCTCGTACATCTCTCAACATGTACTCTAGCTCGGGAGATGATCTTGGATTTTGTTAGCTCATCCCGTGGTATCTGCTGTCTGCTGGCTCCCTTAAAAGATGGTATGATGAGCTTTATACCACATGGAAGGTCATCTTCAATGGTAAATCCTCTGACAACCATAACTTTTTGCCCTGGGTTTAATGATGTAAGGAGGTCTTCACTTTCTTGAGTAATTAATTTGTCGCTTGCTCTACCACCATAGGCTTTAGATATGTAGGTAACAGCTCCCGAGGGATGGATTCCTACCAGAAATTTCACCGTGCTGTGGTGCTTGTATTGGCTGTGTATCTGGTTGTGATTCTCCACAGAGTTGGGGTCTCGCTGAAGAGCTCAGTGCAGTCAAGTATAACTCGCAAGTTGGAGAATGGCTTAAAGCAGTTGGCCAAAGGTGTTGCCTCATCTGGTTCTGCACTCTTGCAACGCATTTCTAGTTCCAGTGATGTAAAGTTGATCCAAGTTGTAAAATTCCTAGAAAACTGACTCTCAATTATTCATATACGAAGGGCACATTCACCTAACGAATGCTCACAATGCAATCGATAAATTAAACTAAAGAATTCCTCCTGCAGTGACAGTTACCGCATAGCTCCAGGCTTCAGATGTGGACCATCAAGATTGAAGGGTTTAACATTGAAGGTTCTCTTGCCATGAAAATACTGTAGCCTACTAGCTTTCTTTTGTAAGTAAGTAAATAATGAATAAAAAACATGAACATCAAGCCCTGTCTAAAATTCAAACAACTTTGGATTAGAGTGAACAATGCTAAATATCTATCGTTTAACACCATAGACTCATACAGGGATGATGTTCTCTGTAAATACTCAAACTCTCGTTTGAAGTCTGAGTCACAAAAGACTAGTGGTTCATCCTCCTCCAGTGTGGTGCGATAGTCATGTCCACTCTTGAGCACCTGAAATAATAATATGTAGGTTGGTTGATTTGTGTTTTACGTCGTTTTCAACAATATTTCAGTTATATCGCGACATGGAAGCAGGAGGCTACCAACCTCTTAAACATAGTGGCGCAACCCGGTAATCGAACCCGGATCGTGGGCGCCGCAAGCCAAGCGCTTAACCACTACACCAAGCCTGCCCCAACAATAATAAAACAGATAAGCATGTTTCAAATAATGGCAAATTAGCCAATCCTGATAGTTTTAAGGAGAACATCATCTTGCCACAGAAATACTGTTACATGTATTATAACTAGAATGGAGTGTTCCCAGGAACACAGGTGTCGCCTGTTGGTGTATTATGTGAAAGTGTGACTACCGAACAGACAGACGGACGGACGCTGGACAAAGTGATCCCTATGTGCCACTATGATTCGCAGGCGACACAAAAATGTACAATTTCTTTTAGGAGGGACCCCTGAATTTGTGTGGAATATCTGCACTAGTAATACATGTATTCCACCATGGGTATAAATTAAATTCATGAAACACACATACACGTGAGATCAGACTTAAAATGCATTCAAGTTTCAAGAATAGCCATCCGCATTAAAATGAATTGATTTTACGGTGCAAAATATGGCATTGGAAGAAATATAGTATCTATATTAATAACAAACATACATGTATGCATGTAATTTAAAAGAAATTTGACTAATTAGTATTGGATCCAGACTAATTACTAAAAGGTATCTGTGAAGCACTATGGATATAGCAATTTATATGTTGCTTTGAATAATTCATATGTGACAAAAAATTATGAGGTATTTACTTCCATATATCCATTAACAGCAGGCTCTACTGTCTCCATAACAACTTCTGATGAGGCTATATCTGCATTAATTGGGTCTGAAATCATTATCATATCATATGTATACTATTATGAATATTACAATGGGTACCACATTTAAAATTAGATGTTATGAGATCAAAATCAATAGAGGTGTTCTTCCTCGGGTAAGAGACCTTGGAATATCATGTTTGTCTGTGTTAGCGGTAACATCAAATTTTAATTAGCCAATGTGGCTAATTATACCAAATTTTCATTAGCCACATTGAACTTTAAGTAGCCACTAATTTATTTAAATTATTTTACGATATTTCATGTGACTTTCTTTTTAAGAAACAAAGGGAATAATATATACAAAAGAAAGCATAAGCATAATTAATTCATTTAAGTATTTAATGCAGACTGTAGTAAGAAAATATCAATTCATAGCCATTAGGATTATACAATGTCAATATAGGGGGAAAGTGAAAAGTAGACAAAGTACAATACAGCCTCAAATCAAGAATTAGGATTCTATGTGTTTAGCCATCAGAATAGTAATGGTTTATTTAATCTTCAAATTGCCTTACTATCAATTAAGTTCAACACACTTTCTCGCTCGGTGGCATGAAAGGGGCCCTCGTAATGGTAACTTATTTTGGCTTGTTTATTCATTAGGTAAGCGTTATCTGTGCAAGATCGAAATGAAGAATTATTCAAACGTTCTTTTAAATATTGTATGCACATGAAGTACATGTACATTCTTTAAAGAAAACAAAAATATGTGTACTTATCTATTTTAAGTGAAGTTGTACAGGTGATCTCCGGAGCTTTATTGTTATACAGGTAAATATCAGTAACACCCCTTACGAAGGCCCCTTTCACACCCAATTGTATTAGATGTTATTTTACGGAGTAAGCGAATCGGGAGCACACCGGCATTGACTAGGACATAATTAATTAATACTGGATAAATACACTGGCTTCCCTGAAATTAACAATTTTGTCATGAAAAGCTTACGTTTACGTCTTTTATCCTTAAACGTTAAAGACGTTTTAAAATACATTGTAATTATCGTTCGCTACTATATGCGATAAAAGTTAAAAGCTAACTCCGACTACTGTCCGTCGGCTGCATTGTTATTTAAACGAGAGGAGTGTATATAGTGCCCATGCTCAAACGACCACGCTGCCCACGGAAAAACGGTTGAATTGTTAATCACAAATAAAAATTCAGCCGATAAAGCGTGGACATCTACAGGTAAATCTATTGCCCACGCACACACGTTTCTTCGTGGAAAATTAAGTTCCACGGCGACCGTACTGTACATAGTACGTACAGGTCATTTTAACGCGAAGCATATTCTAAAATTGAGGTTTTACACTATTAAACATTACGTAATAATATTATGGTAAAACCCAGAAGAATATACTGTACAGTACGCATATATTTGTTACGTATTTCTGAATAGTTTTGATTTTTAAATTACGTACCGTGTAGAAAATCAATATATTAAATCCCGTATGAGAAATACAGTATGCAGTATATCTAGATTTATTTGATTCGCCAGTGTGGCGACTGGAGGACAAATTTTATTCGCCAGATGCATATTTTTTAGCGATCGTTTAACGCTAACACAGTTTGTTGGTTGGAATAGTCATATCATGTTATTGCCAGAAACTACTTTGTCTTAAGGCAGGCAGACATGTCGAAATCAGTAAACCTCCATAACTGAAGGGGGTGGGGGTTGGTTATAATCGGGAAATAATGAACATTAACATACCATACATCATACTTGTAGACATTTTTGAAAAATTAAAAAGCAACTTGTTCTTACATCTTTTAGGAAAGTGATCAGCAGCAGCAGAAGCAGAATACAGATAAATGTAGATAGATTAAAACATTGTAGGTCAACAAAAGCTACTTTCTGTTGTTATAATAACATCTGTTCAAGTTTATAATTTAAGATACTCACCCGTGCTTTGCACCTCTTCAACAGATGTAGCTATATTTTCATTATTTTCTGACCTGCAATTTTATGAATTTAGATATTAATAACAAACTAGAATATGGCCAACAGGTATACATATAACTTTAAAGCACCAGACATGCATATAAGGGTTGACAAATAGATTTTCAAATGACTTGTCTGATCTTGTTGTAGCTTACCCTATGCCCTTAATCAAGTAATATAATACACATTAGAATACATGACGTTTCGGGAACACTACGTTTCGGGAACACGAGGTTTCGGGACCTATACGAGATTTCGGGACCTAATATGCGATGTTTCGGTATTTCAATACGACGTTTCGGGATCTAATATTCATAATTATTTATCTTAAGCCTTAGATATGATAATATTAATTATAATTATATTAATTTTTAATGTTATGTTTTGTGTAATCAAAATGGTAAAAGTCTCTTATTTTGATTATTAATCAGGGACGGAACCAGAAGCAGAAGTTTGGGGGGGGGGGGGTGGAGGAGACTCAAAGGGCCGACCAGAGGCACGAAGTCCCGAGAGGGGGAGGGGGTGTACCCCCTTCTGTGGGTGGGGTTCCGGGGCCTGCCTCGGGAATTTTTTTTTTAATTTCGAATATTTTTCAGCCTTTTTTCAATAATGACGCAGATTTTTTTCTGTCTGCTAAGAACAAAGCTTTAAAGTCATATCCATTTGGTTACTTTATTTCTTCATTAAATAACTTTGATATGGTGCCGAAATTGCATATATTTCACATAGTTTCCCTGCATGTAAATTTACAAATTTTTTGTCAGAATAAATACATTGTACGTGTACACAGTGTATGCATTCGGAAATTGTTCACTAGACTGTCAATGCCTGTTCAGTTTGAGATTGGAACTTCCTCCTCTGGTCAAGGAGCACCCCAAATGGGTAAAATAAGGATAAAAAACCTGTGGGTATGCTTAGGTGCAATCACACCCTATGTAGAATGTTAGACATTCTTGAGCTTCGCAGCTCTGTCTTGGTGTAGGGCACATAACAGATCCTGAGCCACGGCCTCAATGCTGAGCAGAACATCATCCCCTCCTCCCAAGCTTTGAAGTAATTTTGACGACGTGCAGTCGATTATTAGTTGTTAATACCAGAGACATATATACACTGTGTATATATGTCACTGTTAATACTTGACAGGAAATACCTCAAGCCTATATATTGATAAGCTTTGTTAGGTTACCCGTGACGAGTAGAAAAGAGAAGCCATAAGGGGTACATAGCACATCAAATAATGTAAATATCGTAAGTCAAACCAATTTAATAAAACTAAAATATAATCAAACTAAGAAAAAAATATATAAATAAATATCTATGCGAAAGCTTTAGAATTTTGTATGTTTCTAACTAACAATATTTCACTGGTTTTCACATAAACGTTTCAAAATCAAATGAGAATGATTATGTTTTTGTTATTTTTTTTTTTCATTTTTCAAATTCAAAATATCATATTTATATGAAAATCAGTGAAAAATTAAAATTATTAGAAATACAAGGACGTTTAAATAATGTAAGAAAAACACACATATACATATTCTTCATAAACACAGTGACACGACACAGTCGTCAAGATCGGACATGGTGGAATGATGATAAAACAGACATTTGAACTTTTTATAATAACTACGTGGATACTTACATACTCCTAATTAAGTAGTTAATGTCAGTTACAGTGGTGGATCCAGGATTTCCGAAAAGGGGGGCCCACATGTGAAATTCTCATTAATCAAAGCGGAAATTGAAAGTAAGAAACTGTCTGAGAAAGGGCAAAGCAAGGGGTACTGCATTAATTTAAGATTTATCATTAATATTATTATTCACTTAAAGTTAAACTACCTTAGCATCCACTTAGAAACAGGGCGTCTCCTAGGGGCAGGTCGGTGGCTGAAGATGGTAGGTATATTTCTTTTGTTGTCAGGAGCTCTGGACTTGGGAACTGGGCAATTTTCTGCCTCAAAATGGCAACTACATAGCTTCTGATACGGAGAAGGCATCCACCGTTGCCTCTTTCCACCACAAACGACTTCACGTTTGCAAGCGCTAACCCACGCATCAAAATATTCCTTTTCCTCGGGGAATGTAAAAAAATTGCAGACGGCTCCGTATGCCCTGTGGTGGTTGCACCCATACGCCACACAGAAGTCATTTTTCCCCATTCCGTCGCGTTAAACTTGTTGTCCTGTGTTTACACTTCCGTGTTTACGCGGGTAGGCGTTAGATGTAATCCGCCAGGCCGACCGCGTCATCACAACTCATGAATATTCATGTAACGAGAAAGAGCCATGCTGTCTATGTAGTCTTACTTTCGTTTTTGGAAGGTGATGTAATCAGCTTCCCTAAGCCGTCGTCCATCCCAATTTGGAAACCGATGTTACCCAAGTGTTCTTCCGCCCTAAACAGTTACAAAAATATAGTCTCTGAACAAATCTTGCATAAAATTCAATTTTAGCTACTAAAGTTAAAGAATTTGTGCTTTACATATTGAAATTTGCTAAAATAGATAGATTAAGTGTACTCTTATTTATGAGATAAAGTTATATGAAAAATATTCCTGCGCTACAGTATGTCGTGTCAAAAGATACAAGTTTATTTCTTAACCATGGCTATCTTTCGCTTCAGGATAGATCGATCGTTTTGTTTTGTTTTTAATATGTTTGATATATATGCACATCTTCACTTGTGTGCATGACCTCGTTTGTTTATTCGACTAAACATCTTCTATATTGTACATAGTCTTTTGCAATGTTTACTTATATAATTAGTCCGAGGTTCCAAGTCGTTCGGACTAAGTATAAGGGAGTATAGCCAAGATGTTTCGATGCAAGGACATTTCGGTACATTGTCGTTTCGGTACAGAATTAAGACGTTCGGTACAAGAAGAAAATATCTTGAACCTCGAAATGGTCGTTGTGGTTGTTAAACCATTCTAATTTATACTGTTTGTCTCGGAATATACTGAAACCTATGTACATCAAAATGAACAATTAATGGTACAAACACATAATATGGATACCCATATGCACTGAAACATCGTACAAACCTTGTTCGTGCATGACGTATGTCAACATAAAGGATATTTCACACAGTGACACTGTCAAAGTAAACATAGAGAGAAGATCAAATGCATTTCATTTACAAAATATTCATAAAAAATTGTTCTTGTCTCTGTGAATAATTTAACAGTATTTCTACTGTTTGTAAGTCGGTGCGTTTGAGCTCTTATACATGTATATGTATAAAAAAAAACAGCTTTGAAAATTACTATGGGGTGACCGAAATTTCCGAAAAGACAAGTAGAATATCGTGATATGATGTTTAATATATTGTTTATACATTGCTATGTTGCTATTATATACATAAAAAAATGCGAGTTTCATTTACATGTAATTAGTTAGCTCTAATTTCTTTTGTTATTTTCTTTGAGATGTCACGGAAGACCTTACTTTTCCTCTGTTACTCTGAAAATCCTTCCTAACTCTTCTTTTCTAGACGCTAATTTTAATCCCTTATATGTGTCACTAGTTTGTACATCGATATCTTTTTTTATTTTCAAGATTTAGATCTCTAGCTTTTCACAAAATGTTGTAAAATTGGTATTAATCTACATGGGGTAGTGACTTATTCCCCTTTAATCAAATTTCAATTAACATGTCTGTCCAGACAAAGCATGGCATAATCATAAAATCAGACACAACTGGAAATTCAAACATTGTATATAACTAGTCTGCATGTGACGTTCAAATTCTTATGAAAGTGATACACACACAGAGATAGAGAGAGAGAGAGAGGTGCATAATTTTGCACTTCTTTTGTATTTTTCCCTTAAAATTAGATTTAGTTTTGTTATAAATTCTTAAGAACTATTTTCTGAATTACTGACAATTGCCCACCCTCCGTTCTACCATAATTGGCATATGGCAATGCATTGATATTGCCGTTTAAATTTCAAATTTCAGACACAGTCTGTTGTACATATGGTACAAATTGTTTAGATCATCTCGTGAACATTAGATCTATCGATTTATGTTGGTTTTAGATATTTATAACCATCTCTAATCAACACTTAAGGTTAAACTAATTTTATACTTCAGGGATTCAGGTGCAGATTCAACTATTGCACGTGCCCCCATCCGACAGGAAGCATAGGGGGTGGGCAACAAAGACATCTTTGTTAAGTAAATGTTTTCATATTAAATCAATCACTAGCCAGAAACAATCATAATACACTATAGATTTACCAATTGCATATTTTTTTTTCAAAATTGCCGCCGGTTAAAACTTTATCGAAGCTGCTGACACAGTGAAAAGGAGATATGATCCATCAGCATGCCATGGTACATGCGCTGATTTCAATGAAGTGGACAAAAACGCCCCTAATCGACCAATTCGGCCTTGCAGACTTTCCCACTCCCAATACCTGTTGAGGTTCTGGATCTAACCCTGAGTCTCTGTGTAATTCCAAATATCCATATTTGCAAATCAAGCCATTTACCCCCAATGATAGTACGAATATACATCAAGTCCATCAATTTAACATTATTTTCGACATTAAACATACACCCCCTCAATGACCTCATGTAAAGGCATATATACAATATACATAAATATATAAATGTGTAATGTATTAAGGATGAAATAATCGCTTTTATCTTATTCATTTATCTTAATATTAATCTAGGGTCATATCCCACCCAACCCTCAGTTTATAAATCTTTAATTATTTGATCAGGTATGTATATTAGATATATAAGTCCCTGTTGATATTGTCAGCTGGGGGAAATGAAGTAAAGATAGATTTTGATATAGGAAAATCATATACAGACTTGAGGATGCCTCTTACTGTGCTGGGAATAACTCCATTTTCCCGGTTGAAATTGAATACCCTGTTAGTTCATTATGATTAATTATGACGATATCCTACTTTGCGCCCAAGGTGGTATATTTAAACTTAGCCGCAAGTCGTGGCCCTATTAAATTGATAGGAACACATTCTTTACATTGCGTAAACTTATAATTTTGATCAACGGAATGGCCGGTGTTACAGAGTGAGCCTCCTTCCCCCCCCCCCCTCCCCCTTTGCCCTGCGGTCCTACTCTAGAGTGAGCCTTCACCTCAAGGGGAACGTTCACGCTAGAGCCAGCCTTCCCCTGATCAAACAGAACGCAAGGACCAATTTCTGGAAAAATGCACGCGTGTGATAGACAGTTAAGGTCGAGGTATTACCTCGGGCGGGCATTTGCTAAGATTTAGATTCTATATATCATTTAGGATATAAACTGTGGCGGATCCAGGATTAAAATATTGCAAAAGAAAGAGGGGGTGGCGGTGGGAAAGCACATGTGAAAACAAGTATTTGTCAATCTACTCAATCATGCATGAATTTGAATAATATTTCACAGCATTGTTGCCCTGGGCCTAATGGTGTGTCATGACATTGACTGAAAGGTCATACATGTATCTTCAAGGTCAAGGTCACAATGTATGTGATAGGTAAATCAGGCTGTGTCATACCTTTCTACTCCTTGTATAGATTTGAGTAATATATCACAGAGTTGTTACCTAGGATCAGGATCAAAGGGTGTATTTTGACCTTGAACCAAGGTTATATCTGCAAGGTCAAGGTCACAATGCATATGATGGGTAAATCTTTGTCTGAGCCATAACTTTGTATCCCTTGCATAGATTTGAGTATACGTAATATTTCACAGAATTGTTGCCCAGGACCCAAGGATGTGTTTTGACTTTGAACCAAAGTTATATATGCAAGGTCAAGTTCACATTGTATATGATGGGTGGGTAAATCTTTGTCTAGTCCATAACTTTTTACCCATTGCATGGATTTGAATAGTATTTCACCGAATTTTTGCAATTTGGGAATGTTTCTATACTTCATCCCTTCAAACTTAGTGACAGGCATATAATGCCACGCTAGGCGTTGCTATTGTTGACTATACAGTGTTCTTCATTAATCACCTTCCATCAGTACTGTCAGTACTTTGATTCAAATATGGAAACTAGTAAATGTTCCCGATGGAGCGACTTATGGACAACTGTTTCGGAGGATGGTATGTGCGGGTGGGTAAATTCGATTGAAGAAGCAGAGGCTGTACGAAGAGCGTATGAGATAGAAAAGTCTATCACGTTTGTTTCAGGAAAAAAAGAAGCAAACTTCGGAAAATCAGATATTCGTAAGTACCGTAGATGTAGATCTATATATCTTATTATATCAAGTTTTATAAGGATTTCTTTATATTCTTTACTTCTTGTTTTAGACAAGAATAGCTCAGTTTAGATAGATGTATAATTCAATTTAAATAGAAGTTTGTAAGTAGAAACATGTTTTTAAAATGAATTAGCATAAAATGTATCATCTAGAATCTACAAGGCTACAAATTACAATCCTCGATTGGATACACATGACGATTAAACATTTACATTCATAATCAATAATTTTTTATCAGGCTTGTATGAAAAAGATGAAGTGTAATATATATATATATATATTTTTTTTTTTTTGAGTAGGCAGTAATAAGGGTTATAATTGTAAAAATTAGTTATAATGAAGTATCTGCTGAAATGGCTAAATGGTAGTCTGAGCTGAGGAAGTTCTAAAGTTAATAAAAGTTGCTATGGTTGATGTATACTTCCTTTTAAAATGTAAACTGTAAAATATCAAATAATGATTAACAGATGAAAGCTGTTATATGTACATATATACATTGTTCTTTGAACCTAAATTATTCAACATCTGTACCCACCCACTGGGACAAGATAGACAGGGGTGATAAACTTAATCCACTTAAAGCATGATTACTTGTATTCAGCATCTGTGCCCACCTGCTGGAACAAGAGAGATAGAGGTGATGATATGGCACAGGGTATTTGTCTGAGGGTGATAATAATTGACTCAAAGAACTCCAGTAGTGCTAGACATTTTGATATCCTTATCTAATGTATGCATTAATGTCAGATGATAAAAATATCACATACATGTTAAATCTTGCATCCAAATTCCAATAGCAAATATATGTTAATTTACCTCTTTACTTGTATATGTTGTTGATGGTGGGTGTTGATGGCAAAGCATTTTTAAAATTAATATCTATTCAACTCTTTTATAATCAAAGATTAATGAAATAAACGTGATAAAGGAGAAAACACTTGCTCTATTTCAGGAAATAGATTTAAAAAACATGTCTTTTCAAATATACTTGGTAAGGTTTTGAATCTTTACAAATGAATTACAAATCATAAATGAAAATAATGTATCTATACATACTAAAAGGAATTTGTGCTATAACATCATCTTATACCCTGTGAAATTTATTAATTATGTTTAATTTTATATGGACATCCAATCATTTTAAATAAAATTTCAAATAGAAATTTGCAAGCATACATATTACCTTAAAATTGTAGCATGAAATGAATTTAAGGAATTCTTGTAGGTATAAATGAGAAAGCTAGAGTAAGGTTGCGTGATGATGGGGATACCTGCATTGTACCATATGATGGAACTCCTTTCATTATCTTGGCAATTTAAGATATGAAAGGCATTGTATCTATGGTAAAGATAAACATAAAAAGAAGAAGAAGGAGGAGAGGAAAAAAAGAGAGGTTTTGCTAAAAGTGAGTAGGGTTCGAGCTTTTTTGTACATACATATAAATCTATATAATTCATGTATTTGTCAAATCACCAAATCATGATATCATAATCCCTTAAATCATAATAAAAACTAGATAAATGTAAAAACAACAAGCCTCCATGCTTGAGATGCTTTAGCCAACTCATATCTTGCAACTACTGAATGCATCATTTTTAAAATTTTAATCTGTCACATATTAAAAACAAATTCAATTTATAATATACACATCTAAATGATCTATAACATATAACATGCTACACTACTAATAATCTGATATAAATTACAAGGTCAGTGTGGCAGATGACAAGGTCAGTCTGGCATATCCCCTATCATAAAGGTCATATATGCCATTTCTGCATATCTCTAACAACATATTACACTCCTAATAATGTGAATGACATGTATTCTGAGACAGAATACAAGGTAGGTGTGGCAGATGACAAGGTCAGTCTGGCATATCCCCTATCATTAAGGTCATTTATGCCACTTCTACACATCTATAAAATAACATCCTACACTCCCAAATGATATGAATGACAACTTTCAGTGATATAATACAAGGTCAGTCTGGTAGATGACAAGGTCAGTCTAGTATATCCCCTAACATTAAGGTCATATATGCCACCTACACATCTATAACATAACATGCTACACTCCGGATGATGTGAATGACAACTTTTAGTGATATAATACAAAGTCAGTCTGGCAGATGACAAGGTCATTCTGGCATATCCCCTAACATTAATGTCATATATGCCACTTCTACATAGCTATAACATAGCATGCTACACTCCTTATGATGTGAATGACAACTTTCAGTGATATAATACAAAGTCAGTCTGGCAGATGACAAGGTCAGTCTAGTATATCCCCTAACATTACACTTTATAACATAACACATTATACTCTTAATGATCTGAATGACATGTAGTCAGTGATATAATACAAAATCAGTGTGGCAGATGACAAGGTCAGTCTGGCATATCCCCTATCATTAAGGCCATATATGCCACTTCTACACATCTATAACATAACATGCTACACTCCTAATGATGTGAGTGACAACTTTTAGTGATATAATACAGAGTCAGTCTGGCAGATGACAAGGTCAGTCTGGCATATCCCTTATCATTAAAGGAGCATGGTCCGATTGATGTCAGGAAAAGTATAAAAAATGTAAACAGATATCTTAAAAGGCAATCGATTGTAAGTATATTATCTAAAATGTGTAAAAAGTATCGTTACCAAAGTCGCTGCCGTTAACAAGATATGCCCGTTTTAAATTTGCAACATAACGACGCCACTCTTTGAATATTGATGAAGACGGTCAGAGGAAATCACGTGACAATGAAACTCGAGCTTTACCCGATTCTAACATTTGTTCCACTTTTTTTTTGGCCTTGGAGTCTGTGTATAGTGTTTTTCTACCGCACTTTTGCTTTTTTCCGTGCTTGTATACCTCCATGTGAACCATTGTTGTTATTTTCTACAGTGAATATCCGTGCACGCGCATGATTATGGGCGGGGCATCGCCTTATTTGGAGAATTGAAACCAACCGAAATTAATTCTACTCAATTATCTTTATTCTACGAGAACATTGAGGGATTTTAGTTTTAAATTTTGCAATTAACACAAAGTTTATAATTTATGTGATACAGGAAAATAAGATATTCTCGTAATTTATCCGTTTCATGCTATAATTTTCCAGTCTCGGACCATGTCCCTTTAAGGTCATTTATGCCACTTCTACACATCTTTAACAACATTTTACAATCCTAATAAGGTGAATACGGTTACCATGTAGTATGTGATTTAATACAAAATTCCGTCTGGCAGATGACAAGGTCAGTCTGGCATATCCCCTATCATTAAGGTCATATATGCCACTCCTGCACATCTATAACATAACATGCTACACTCCTAATGATGAGAATGACAACTTTTAGTGATATAATACAAGGTCAGTCTGGCAGATGACAAGGTCAGTCTGGCATATCCCCTATCATAAAGGTCATACATTCCATTTCTACACATCTGTGACATAACATGCTACACTCCTAGTGATAGGAATGACAACTTTCAGTGATATAATACAAGGTCAGTCTGGCAGATGACAAGGTCATTCTAGTATATCCCCTAACATTAAGGTCATATATGCCACCTACACATCTATAACATACCGGTAACATGCTACACTCCTAATGATGTGAATGACAATTTAACTTTTGGTGATATAATACAAAGTCAGTCTGGCAGATGACAAGGTCATTCTGGCATATTCCATAACATTAAGGTCATATATGCCACTTCTACATAGCTATAACATAACATACTACACTCCTAATGATGTGAATGACAAATTTTAGTGATATAATACAAAGTCAGTCTGGCAGATGACAAGGTCAGCCTGGCATATCCCTTATCATTAAGGTCATTTATGCCACTTCTACACATCTTTAACAACATTTTACAATCTTAATAATGTGAATACCATGTAGTCTGTGATTTAATACAAAAGTCCGTCTGGCAGATGGCAAGGTCAGTCTGGCATATCCCTTATCATTAAGGTCATATGCCACTTCTACACATCTATAACATGCTACACTCCTAATGATGTGAATACCATGTAGTCTGTGATATAATACAAAGGTCAGTCTGACAGATGACATGGTCAGTCTGGCATATCCCCTATCATTAAGGTCATATATGCCACTTCTACACATTTATGACATAACATGCTACACTCCAACTGAGGTGAATGACAACTTTCAGTAATATAATACAAAGTCAGTCAGGCAGATGACAAGGTCAGTCTGGCAATTCCCCTATCATTAAGGTCATTTATGCCACTTCTACACATCTATAACAAGCTACACACCTAATGATGAGAATGACAACTTTCAGTCATTTAGCACAAGGTCAGTGTGGCAGATGACAAGGTCAGTCTTGCATATCCCCTATCATTAAGGTCATATATGCCACTTGTACACATGTTTATTAGCATATTATAATCCTAATAATGTGAATACCATGTAGTCTGTGATATTAAAGAAAGGTCTGTCTGGCAGATGACAAGGTCAGTCTGGCATATTCCCTATCATTAAGGTCATTTATCCCACTTATACACATGTTTATCAACATATTACAATCTGAATAATGTGAATACCATGTAGTCTGTGATATATTTAAAAGGTCATAAATTTATCTTGGCATATGTTATTTGTTTTATTGATTAAAAGATACTAATATAAATTCATTAGGAAATGTTAATACATAATATGATAAATGTATAGTAATGTTTAGTAAATTGTAATTGCACTTTAAATTAAAAAAAAAGGTATTGCTAGAAATTTATAAGCTCCAAGAAGGGCATTCATCATCTGATGACCTAAATGACACATTTTGGTAAATTTTATCTATAATTATCTAAATTATTGGTGTAGATGTAAACAGGTATGTTTATTTTTATTGCTTGAAAGGGAGATCAACCAGTTCCACAGAAGCACAGGCAAGTGCTTCAAGCAACTAAAAAGAAAACTGCCCAGCAAAGATCATAATGAAAGATGTTCTGTTTTTTCCTGACTACCAGGTCAGTATTTTAAATTCTGTTGTAATTGATTAACACAGTTAAGGATTGGACAGCACACTGAAAGACTATTATACCACCTGAATATGAATAATAATTTATGATTTAAAGAAAGCAGATTTAAGTTTGTATTTGCATGTTTGATTATGTTTTGATGATTTATACAGGTACAGAAAAACACAGAGAAATGGAAGAGGAAATGCAGTGAGAGACTTAGAGATGATCTTTCAGCAAATTGTGAACCAAAAAAACAGAGGCGAATATATATATTACTGCCCAAAGATGATAATCATGAATCAACTCATCTAATTGGAGAAGTAAGTTTCAAATAAAACACATTGCTATTGATTAAATTGAAAGTATATGCTTTAAATTCATCTGTCAATGACTAAACTTTTGTATGAAATATCATTGAAAGATTTCTTTCTTGTTCCATAGCTCACATTGCTTCATGAACCCTTTGTCCAAGGAAATAAGAGACAAAATTGGGGAACTAGTAGGACATGGTGTTACAAGTGTTTCTGAAATGTGCCGCCATTTGCAAGCTTTTGTTGACACCATGCTTTTCAAAGAGATGAAGAGACCAGTACTTTCAGATGCTGCATATTTGCTACCATTATGGAAACAAAACTAGGATATGCATAAAACAGGCAAAACTTTATTGTATACACTTTTGAGATGTTACATTTTCACTTAGATTCTCGTGTAGATTTACTTGATAAATTAATATCCTCTTACAGATTGTGGAACCTAGAAAGGGAGTGATACATTACTATAACCCTCTGCAAGAAAGAAGATTTCAGATACAAAATGTACAAAGAAATTGGAGGTTTGTGTTTTTCGAGTGTAAATAATTCACTATATTTCAGAACAAAAACATCAGAAAAGGGTGACATACGTTATATTGTTTTTAATTTGAGGATAGTGCTTGGATTTATTTGAAAGATGATCAGTATTACTTCTTGCTTTACAAATCTCTGTTCAAGTAATTTTGCCATGCATATTTTTAAAATATTTTACCAAATATTTATATTTTTGATTATCAAGTTCATACATGAGTGAGAGAATGGTGAAATATCATGGGGTAGACCAAATGAAATGGCGAGTAGAAATAAAGGAGCATTCAAAGCAAAAAGATGGTTATATATATAACTGTGGTGTATATTGTTTACTGGTATGTACAGTCATTTCTAAAATATGATGCATATGAATTAAAGTGAAATACATAGATTTTGTTCTTCACATCTATAGTTCTGAGCATATAATTTTTAAAGTGAACTTTCAAATTCATCTATTGAGGATAATAAGATCTATCTACCAGAAATATTTTACAATACATGTACATTTTACAACATTTACCTATTGTTATCTTAAATTGAGTGAACAAAATCAATAACATTTTGGTAAAGCAGTTAAGATTCATTGAACGGAATGATTCAGTGATTTATTAAATGTTTGCATATGTGTATAATCTTCGGGTTCATTTTCTCAAATATTTTCCAGTTTGCTGAAAGATACTTCAATCAAGAACCCATCACAGAAATAACCAATGCAGAATTGGAGGCAATGAGAATGAAAATTGCAACCAAGCTGATGATGTTTGAAGGTGATTAATGTTTATTTGATTTTTAACATGCTTAAAGTGTGTCTTATAAATAAGATATGTTATATTGTACTTATCAAAAACACGGTTTTTTGAAACAGTAGATAAGGCAAAAAGATAATTGCTATGTTTGATGTTTCAGTCTTCCTGACAGATCATTGTCCAGCCTGTGGAATTCAGTGTCAAAGATCAAGATACACAGGTAAAGAATTGTCAAACAAATATGAAAGTACATCAATACAATAATATGTTTCTTTTTCCTTTGCTCAAATTTTTGTGTCGCCCCTGAATCAAAATACATGTAGGATACTGGTCCAGTATCCATCTGTGTATTTGTTACACACATTTGAGAGGTGAATAGCAAATGACACAGATTCCTCAAAACACTCTACTTTATACTGCCCAGGTCTATTCTGTTACTGTGTTACATTATCTTGACAATGTATAACATGATCCTGAGGATAAGATATCATTGTAAGGATATCCTATGAAACAGATTTTAAAAAGATGGTATAGTTTTAACTTACATTTCAATTGTTTTTAAATCATTTACATTTGATTCCACTAGGTCACATGCAAAGAGTGTCAAAGAATGTTCCACAAGAAAAACTATTGTGTTGGGGATGAAAACAGGACATCAGACAACTTCATGTGTATGTTATGTGCCATACAGTTCTGGGTATGTCTCATAGAATTAACATGTTATATATTTATTCAATTAATATAACAATGCTTTCTAAAACTGCTAATAAATATTACATGTAAATTTGATTTGAATTTTCTTACTTTAAGGGGGAAAATGAAACTTCAACACAGTCAGGTACCAAAAGAAAAAGTAATGCTGATCATTTAAAAGGTAATGAAGATCATATAAATCTAGTCACTTACATTGAAAAGTAATTTAAGAATTAAAATTATTAATTTTATTTGGTTTTAGCTTCTCATGTCTAAAGATAAAGTTCTCTGTTACATATAAACATTTTTTTCTGTTTTGTTTTCAGGACCAAAGATACTCAGGAGAAAATAGTCCACTACATGTACCTGCAAGAAAACAATAAATGAAAAATGAATATACTTTTTAAACATGTGTAAAAAAAAAAAGAAATTGTATATTTTATCATAATTATAGCAATATGGTAGACTAAAATGTCATAACCAGACTGGTCGTGTTATACATGTAAAGCTTCCAAACATATTTTTACAACCTTGATAATAGGAGACATGCCAGTTGACCTTGTATTAAATCAAAGACAACATGTTATTCAGTTCATTATGAGTATAATATGTTGTGTTATAAATGTGTTATAGTGGCAATATATCGGCCTTGTGATATAGGGGATATGCCAGACTGACCTTAACATCTGCCAGACTGACCTTGTATTATATCACTGAAGGTTGTCATTCACATCATTTGGAGTGTAGCATGTTATGTTATAGATGTGCAAAAGTGGCATATATGACCTTAATGATAGGGGATATACTAGACTGACCTTGTCATCTGCCAGACTGACCCTGTATTATATCACTGAAAGTTGTCATTCACAACATTAAGAGTGTAGCATGTTATGTTGTAGACGTGTAGAAAGGGCATATATGGCCTTAATGATAGGGGATATACTAGACTGACCTTGTCATCTGCCAGACTGACCCTGTATTATATCACTGAAAGTTGTCATTCACAACATTAAGAGTGTAGCATGTTATGTTGTAGACGTGTAGAAAGGGCATATATGGCCTTAATGATAGGGGTTATGCCAGACTGACCTTGTCATCTGCCAGACTGACCTTTTATTATATCACTGACTACATGTCATTCAGATCATTAAGAGTATAATGTGTTATGTTATAAAGTGTAATGATAGGGGATATACTAGACTGACCTTGTCATCTGCCAGACTGACTTTGTATTATATCACCGAAAGTTGTCATTCACATCATTTGGAGTGTAGCATGTTATGTTATAGCTATGTAGAAGTGGCATATATGACCTTAATGTTAGGGGATATGCCAGACTGACCTTGTCATCTGCCAGACTGACTTTGTATTATATCACTGAAAGTTGTCATTCTCATCATTTGGAGTGTAGTATGTTATGTTATAGCTATGTAGAAGTGGCATATATGACCTTAATGTTAGGAGATATGTCAGAATGACCTTGTCATCTGCCAGACTGAGTTTGTATTATATCACTGAAAGTTGTCATTCACATCATTTGGAGTGTAGTATGTTATGTTATAGCTATGTAGAAGTGGCATATATGACCTTAATGTTAGGAGATATGTCAGAATGACCTTGTCATCTGCCAGACTGACTTTGTATTATATCACTGAAAGTTGTCATTCACATCGTTAGGGGTGTAACATGTTATGTCATAGATGTGTAGAAATCGTGTGTATGACCTTAATATCTGCCACACTGACTTTGTATTATATCACTGAAAGTTGTCATTCACAACATTAAGAGTGTAGCATGTTATGTTGTAGATGTGTAGAAAGGGTATATATGGCCTTAATGATAGGGGATATGCCAGACTGACCTTGTCATCTGCCAGACTGACCCTGTATTATATCACTGAAAGTTGTCATTCACAACATTAAGAGTGTAGCATGTTATGTTGTAGACGTGTAGAAAGGGTATATATGGCCTTAATGATAGGGGATATGCCAGACTGACCTTGTCATCTGCCACACTGACCTTGTAATTTATATCAGATTATTGGTAGTGTAGCATGTAAAAAGTTATAGATCATTTAGTTGTGTATATTCTAAATTGTATTTGTTTTGCTATCTGACAGATAAAACATTTTAAAATGCTTCATTCAGTAGTTGTAAAATATGGGAAAGCTAGTACAGCATCTTATATATATGGAGTCTTGTTGTTTTCACATTATTTACTTTTTACTGTGATTAAAAGCATTATGATACCATGAAATCGCTGCTTTTTCCATCGATTTAGGAAGCAGCCATTTGATTTTTATGGGGGAGGGGTGCAGGAAGACTGGTGTGAGCTGGAAAATTGTTCTGTCGATTTTTAGAGCCGGAAATATTTTTGGCCAATATGATTATTATTTTTCTTTTTTATTTTATTTATTAAGTATTTATTTATTTATTATTATTATTATTTATTAACCATGTACCGTGAAATTTGGCATTCATGGGGAGGGGAGGGAGTGGAAGTACCAAATACTTTCGGAACCAAATATACTACATATAAAACACACTAAAAAGTTCCTAAGGACGCTACCATATATATTACACCTCCATTTTCACTTATTCCCGATCCCTTTGGTTTTGGGCCGGACAATTTTTTTCCTAGTTTTATTCACTTTGTTCTTTTGCAAAGTCTTCCTCCCCCCTTCCTTTCCATAAAAATTACTCCCTAAGACACCAGCACATACCATCCCCGGCCCCGAAAACACATGCGCGGATCCAGAATTTTTTGTCAGAGGGGGTCCAACCAAAAAAGGTAATTTTTTCTCTTAGACGAGGGGGGTCCAACCCCAAAAATGCCCAAATATTACCTTTTTTGGTAAAATTTTCGGATTCCCAGACCCCCCCCCCCCCCCTTAACCCCCCCTCTGTATCCGCGCATGAAACAGTTGTCCACAAGACACTCCTGATCCTTCGAGAACGTTTAAAAAACGAAAGTAAGACTACATGGACAGCATGATTTTATTTATAATCGATGCACCACCTCGTTACATGAATATTCATGAGTTGTGATGACGCGGTCGGCCTGGCGGATTACATCTAACGCCTACTGTTTACGCGCTCTTTACCCCTGACCTCAGTTGACCCGCAATGCATGAAGGGATGTACAGAATTATTTTAACGCATGCGCAATGCATTGCGCTGCTAATGTTTTATTTTTATTCGTACCGACGCATGCGCATTTTATCACGACTTAGACTACTGCGAGGCGTAGGTCATGGAGCGATTGTTTAACAACTAAAAGAGATATTGAATAGGTAAGTTACAGACAATAAGAATATTTTGTAGAAAAATGTACCTTCCAAATATGATAATTTCACAATTTTAGAATATTACAGTAGATCTACAGTAGGCCTACTGTATGCTGAATTCGCAAAACGAAAGTAAAATGGTAAGCCAACGGGGGATTTTAAGCCAACCATACGCCAACGGTGTTTGTCGGGGGTTTTATGCGTAAAGTTTGATATCAATCAATAAATAATAATAAAATAAACCAAATTGTGAAATTTTCTTCAGATACACTAAGTATTAACAACAGAATGCGAATTTATTCAGTCTTAAATTCTACACAGCTATGTCGTTCGCCATTTTGAATTTCAAAGGAAGACAACCCTATTTATATACATGAATGAAATGAGAACTCATTGATCTTATTAGTTGATAATGTTATTGGTATTTTTAAACCATTTTAATAAATATTGGTAGTTAATAAAGTTTATTTACAATATATTTTTCATTTATATTTTTTAACCTTGGTTTATTTTATTATTAGGTTTCACAAGTTTCACTTGTGAAACCTTTTATTATTCTACTGGTTGCCGACCTATTCTCGCCAAGTACCAATTCTCGCCAATGCATGCGTTTCGCCGGTATATCGCGATGTTTATGCACGCGACTTTATAATTGCAGACGACACGTCATTTTGAAAAACTCTGAAAAATATTGGTAAGATATGTGCAATCAAACGAAAGATATACACAATTTTCCCTCAGGAACCCCTCAACATATCAACATCGATCTGTGGGGATCGGGTGATACCCTGTTCTATAAATAAATTGGTATAATTATGAATAGTTAGGTCCTTTAGTGATTGAGAACAACAATTTCCAATGTTATTCCTTACCTATATATACACAATTGAAAATAATATAAAAATGAGTATTTCTTTCTACACGCCACAGACTAATTAGTCCGCCATCTTTCTTTCTGCAGAACACGAAGTGAAAGTTGGCTCGACCTATCAGATATGACGTCAAATATTTCGTCATTTGGTGGGTGTTCCCCAGTGATCAGCTGGTGATGGAGCAGTCATTGTGCCACGAATAGATACGATTCCTAGATGCATTGATACATTATTACATGTATTTTGAGAAAAAAAGAATATAAATAGTTTAAAAACAATCATTCATGAAAATGAAAATAAATGTTCACCATGCTAAGTTCAGTTTCAATATTTGATAATGTTGCTGTCAGGGGCGGGTGCAGGATAAGGTGAGTTACTACAATTCTCTTCATGAACGAACACACTTTTAGGGTTGAGAAAAAGAACCCTTACAGAAAAGAATGCCATTGAACTTCCATTGCTTTTACAGTTATATTCTTTCCATTGAAATCCCATTACTTTTGCAGTTCTACTAATTAGATGCAAACTGGTAATGTAAAATGTATGCGTAAAAACCATTGATTTTCCAGTTTTCTGTAAAAACCCATTGCAATACCATTCAAAGTCCATTGAAATACCATTGAAATCGGCGAATTATTTAAATTAGGTAGAACCAGTTAAATGACGTCACATTTAACTGGAAAATCAATGTTGAAATACAGCTTTCAGAAAACCATTGAAATACCATTACTTTCCCAGTTATTCCAGAAAGGAAAAAAAAATACAATGACTTATAGAAACAGAAGTTTTATTGTGTTCTTCACATGTTATGCCACTATGTTAATTATCAAAGAACTGATATTAAATTTTAATTAGATATACAAATTCATTACAAAGATCATCTTACCAACAGATAATGTATAGCCTACTAAATGAAAATAAACATGTATATTCATTGAAAGTTCTCATATTTAAATGTTCAGTAACCTACCTTGTTTTTCAGAATTTTGGAAAATGTTCATATATAAACAGATTAAATCAATGTATAGAACAAAATTAAATTCCCTGAAAACATCATCAGAATTCCATAATGATTAATCCACATATTGTCACTCAACAATATTAAGTAACTTATTATGGCATGAAGAGCCAAAAAGTCTTCATAATACTTTTGGATAAATGTCTCCTTCCTCTGCATGTCACTTTTTCTGTAAAAATGTCACCTTTGTATGCTTATCACATAGTTTAAATCACATTTCCATGTATAAATTGTAGTTTAAATCACTTCTTCATGTATCAATTGTATGCAATCTAGCATTTCACACAGTTTTTCTGCACACATTTTTTTCTTATTCTGTAGTCTTTTAAAATCTTGGTACATCCTTTACCACTTTCTGTCTGTTGTTTCCAATTTCATTAAGCAAAGTTCCCATGAATGTTTTTGAGGCAGGTAATCACTGACATGTTGTAAAGATCTGTAAAAATAAATATCACAAATGAATTACCGGTACCAATTTAAATTTTTCAAGACAAAGGTACAATGGGGTGGACAGAGTAATCTAGATGAACGGGATGAGTAAGAGATAAGGAAAAGAATGGGGAGACAGGGTGAGAAGTGGTAAAAAAGGAAGAGCCATACTCTATTGACCACCTTACGACCACTGTCATGCGCGGATCCAGAGGGATGCACCGGGGCTCTGGACCGACCCTAAGATTTGACGAAAATTTTCTTTTTATTGTTACAAAATTATGGATGAACCCACCCCCCCTCAACCAAAATTTCTGGATCCGCGCCTGACTATGCTCCTACCGAAGGTATGCATTATTACTAAATACTTGTTAACATGAGCCAACCCCAATTGCAAACACACGAGATCGCAGAAAACGTGATAATTATGAAAGTATATCAAAGTATATGTACGGACAGACTCGTTCACAAGTATTTTAAGTGTTTATATTTCTTGAAAAATTCTATGCAAGTTACATCTAACACTATATTCATCATCCGCGTGTTCCGATATGTTCAAAACAGGTGCACATTTTGTACGCACATCCGTCAGCTTGCGATAATCACTGACCTTCATTCTCTTCTAATTAACCCGTATCAAATTTCCCGGCCTCTTCAGCGAAAGAGAATGTCCCGCCGAGCGCCATTTGATTTTGATATCAATAACTTACAAGTGATGGGTTCGACGAGGTATTATGAGGATTATCAACTTTACAGAAATGCAATCCTATATTACTCATAAGCATAAAGTTTAATAATTTCAAGTTAAATAACGCAACAATCATTTCACTCTCATTGTTAGTTTCTTTATCTAAAAGAAAGACAGTGCCCCGCCATGTAGATTGAACGTTTTCAATTAAATATTTAACATAAAACATCCGAGCAGAAGAACACTGAAAGTTTAAAAAAAAAAAAATCAGTACTTACCGGTACGTTAGTGAAAAGAATGTCCTCCGAGACCATCCGATGGTACACTTATATATGCAACCAAATCCGTGTTTCTATTTTGTATTATTCCATCATCGTCACTTGTAAATATGCTCGCCAATTGTTTCACTATCTTTTACAAATAAATGCAAGAGCACGTACACAACGATACGTACAAGACGTTTTCTCAAATTGAATCATGGCGCTCGATCGGAAGCTGCTTCCTATTCAAATGATACTAGGCTGTATAAGTAGGTCATTTTCCCATGATTCTCGAAACGTGTTATATAATACAGTTCGTTATCAGGAATGGACGATATCTGATTTCACTGATCTGTCTGGACTGAAGCGGTACTGTAGTGTGGATACAGAAATAATATTTTTTATGGAAATTAAACCACAAAATGTATTGCGTTAATATTTTTACCCTGTATTATTGTTTTAAAATGTATTAATAACTGAGAAAAAATGAGAAGAAATGGCAATGATAGTTATGATATGCGGGGTGGGAAAAGGGGGGGGATTGCTTGAGACATTTACAAAATAGACTATTCAAAGTGATTTGAAAGAAAACCAAATGTAAACGACGATTTTATCATAATCTAGCACAGTGCCCCTGAAAATTAATCGGCAAGATTGAAAATTGACATCGACGAAGTGAGCGCTGGTCTGCTATCGCATTTGCCGTACATTTCGGCACCATGTATATGCATGTATAGGTGCTTGACGGATACGTACGGTATTTCACATTTGAGTAAATCCGTATCTTCGAAGGTCTCTGTTATAAATTAATAGGGAGTAACGATACGCACTTCGTTAACACGGATGAAATACGATCCTTATCGAAATATTTTGAAGATCGTAGATGGGTCCCAATTATCACACAATCATTATATAAGGGGAGTTTACAAGATAGACGTACTAAATTAAAGTGTCCGTTCATCTAAATACATGTAACTCTTTCCCGCGGATTTCTGTATATTTGTATCCCTTTTCAAACTTGAGTTTTGTTGTATTCAGAAACAACTCGCCGCACATATACATACCTATAGACTATGTGTGTGTACAACCACTGAATTGAGAAAAACTGCTTTCGAAAATAAATGCTACATCAATGTATAATTGTTATACTAAATGTCCAGTTATTTGAGATAATGGTATTTCAATGGAAATATTGAGGCATTAAAATCACAGTTATGATAAAACTTGAATTTCAATGGTCTTAGAATAACTGGTTTACTGAGACTACAAGGTGAAACAATGGTATTCTAATGGTATTTAAATGATAACTGCTAAAACACTGGATTTTCAATGAAGTTTCAATGGGAAATTTCCAGTTTCTTTATCTAAGGGAATGCTTAGATAATAATATTTGTTATTCTTATTACAAATTATTATTATTATTTCAGTGTTGTGTACATGCCATGAAAATGAATATTATAAATTTCAATGCAGCACAGAGGTGTGAGACATTATTATGATATACGGTAAAGTGTACAGACATCAATTTCATTAAAGAATGCATTGAACGTAATATACAGGATACACTATAATAAACAAGATCTACAGCAATGTGGTCCAGTGGTACGGGTTTCGTCTACGGATCATGGAGTCCAGGTTTCGAATCCCGCCCTGGTCATGTTTAGATTTAAATTTAAAATTTATTTTACAACGATTAAGAAACAAGTTAACAACTTACATAAATCTTGCTCATTGGCATGGATCTTGGCGTAAGTGTGTAGTTTGTGTGGAAGGAAATGAGAGAAAACCACAAAGCTATGTTGTTGACAGCCCCACCATTTCACGTACCACACCGTGAATCGAACCCGGGTCGCATTGGATGGCCTGTCTTTCAGATGGTACAGTAAGAAACAATGTCCTGTGTCTTTGTGTGTGTGTGTGTGTGTGTGTGTGTGTGTGTGTGTCATGTCTTCTTCTTCTTCAGAAACCTTCTTCTACCAGCTGCTTGGAGTACCGCTCGTATCTGAACGAGCGTGAAACAGCAAAAATTATAGTAGATTCTATTATGTATTCCCAATTCTGTGATCATTAATTTCTTTATAACAATGCAAGGACTTATAGCCTGTTTACACATCATATACGTTAGATCGGGCTGGCAAACAATATTCATATAAAAGATGTATCACTGTTTCCAGTGAGTCAGTTGCAAATATATAAATTTATATGGCCTGCATCCAGCACACATATGCCGTCACCAAATGCGTGCAATAATCGTGGTGTGACGTTTAACAAGTCATAGTGGCAAAATACGAAAGTGACACTGTCGTCATCTTCGTAAACCAAGGCTACGAATCGTAGCCTTTGTTTACGAAGATGCACTGTCGTTCGACTGGCAATGTCAATTGATAAAGGGCATAATCTACTAGAATATTATCGAACGCTTATAGTTAAAAAGGAAGGAAAAAAGAAAAGAAAAGAGAAATGTCTGCCTGTATTTTCGTCTCTTTCAGAAACTTTAATTTCGGTTATATCTTTTTCATGACAGATATGAAAAAGCGATATTCCAAACAGACTCGCACTTACATCCAGGAGCAGCTGGACGATGCTGTAAAGGCCGTTAAATCCAAAACATTAACAGTCAGTCAAGCAGCAAGGGAATTTGGAGTCCCCAGAAAAACTGTGGATGACCATGCGAAGAAAGAATTCAAAGCCAAACCTGGTCCGATGTCTGAACTCCTGGCCGAAGAGGAGGTTGCCCTCGTGTCGTATTGTGAATATCTTGCTACGAGGGGATTTCCCATGACAAGAGCCATGATGAGAACATTTGTTTCGGCCATCGTTAGAAAGAGTGGACGGGAAACGAAATTTAACCTTAGCAATGGGCCAAGCGATAAGTGGTTCAGAAATTTCTTTCAAAGACATCCATCGTTGACAGAGAGGGAAGCAGAAACTCAAGATCGAAGTAGAGCCAGAATGTCTAACCCTAAAGTAATGAAGCAATACTTTGATTTGTTACATGCGACAATCAACAGACTTGGAGTTTCCGCTTCGCAAATCTACAACTGTGACGAAACTGGATGGAGTGGAAAAGAGAAATCTAGACAGAGGGTGATAGGCATAAAGGGTCAACACAGTTATCAGCAGGCAGTTATGGCATCTGGACACATCACTGCACATATCACCATATGTGCCGATGGAAAAGTCCTTCCCACGTTTGTCATTTTTGAGAAGTCTTTTCCCCATATTGCCTATAAAGATGGTGTTCCCGGTGACTGGCTCTTTGGTTACAGTGACAGCGGCTATATGGATAGCAGTTTGTTCCTGAACTGGTTTTCAGAAAGTATTTATACCCAACTGTGGACCAAAAAGACCTGTTCTTCTCATAATGGATAACCATGACTCTCACACCACTCTTGACGTCATTGAATGTGCCATGGAGAACCAAATTGAATTGTTAGGTCTGCCGCCACATACTACGCATTTACTACAGCCTCTTGATGTCAGCATTAATGGACCCCTCAAAGCTAAATTTAGTTCAACTGCCGTAAACTTGGGACACTTAAACAAAAACCAAACTGTTAACAAGGCGAAGTTTCCAGTTGTACTATCTTATGCAATCGATGAGTTCTGTTCACCGGCAAGAGTTAAGGATGCATTTAGAAAAACTGGAATCTGCCCGTACAATCCAGATGCCATCGATCAATCACAGCTCTCGAAATCCCACCAGATAGCCTCATATTCTGACAAGGGACTAGCAATGAATATAACAGAAAATACGGAGACTTTAACTGGCAACCCCACTAAGCCCGAATGCGCTTCAGAAACGAGTTCAACAGAGTTCAGCTCGTCAGCAAAGGTTACCGGACTATGCAGTACATGCGGGACATACCTTGGAGAGAACCCCCTTGTTACTGAGGGTCTCATACCTGCACATCTATCAGGTATATTCCTACCTGTACCTTCAAAGCCGGTCACTACAAGGAGGAAGTTAGTTTTAGAGGCTAGGGTCATCACCAGTGAAGAGCATGTGGCAAAACTTAGAGAGAAGCAAGAAGAGGATAAAAGGAAGAAGGAATTAGTATTAAAAAGAAAACTGGAAAGAGAGGAAAAGAAACGGTTAAAGGAAGAATCAGAGAAACATAAAACAGGAAAGAAAAGGAAACAAAACATGGAGGACCCTTCTACAGCTGTAACCGACGGATCTTCAATGGATACAACAACTATAATTGAAAACTCTTATATATGTAAAATATGTGAGACGACAGACGGTGTAAACAATGATAACGATATTGTATGGATTGGTTGTGATGGCTGCGAGGACTGGTTCCATCCGGACTGTGTGGGGTTTTCTGACGCCACAGATTTGGACTCTATTACATTCTTTTGCAGCTCGTGCATAGAAGAAGAGTAACATTACCAAATTATATATCTAAAGCTAACGCATCTTCAAAAATTCAGATTTCACTCTCTTCATTTTTTCTTATTTATTTACTTAATCATTCATCCATTCATTGTTTCATTCGTTTTCGTTTATTTATTTATTTATTCATTCAATTTATATTTATTTATTCATTCATTTACATCATATATATTTATTTATTTTCCATTTACAACAATTGTGTTATCTGATAATTAAATTTTTAATCTCATGTATGATTGATAACTGCGCCTATCAACTTCAAGAATTTCTTTGGATTGTAGATTCGAATCCCACTAAAGCACTATGCAAAATTGAATAAAATAGATATATTATCATGCAGATGCCGTAACCAAACACGTGCAGTTATTTTGGAATCTTGGTGTGACATTTTTAAACATTAATCAATCGCTCAAGCAGAGCCTTAGAAAAGTAAAACGTACAGTCTGTCAAATCCCAATGTACAAAAGAAGTACACCAATAATATTAATAATAATAATAGTAACTTTGTTTTAATAAACTTTGAATTTTAATAAAATGATATCAATCACCTTCTACTAGCGAAAAATATCTGCTTTATCTCATGCAGTTTTAATATTGCATTGAAATGAAAATGGCGTCATGTGAAGTCAAACGTTGAACAATACCTGCATCCATTTCATAACCGGATGACTCTGTTAAAATGATGTGACATGCAACAAAACTCTTTACATCCAACTTGTAAGATCTCAATAATAATGAAAATATAAAATAAACATGATTCTGGTACCATAATATCATTTTAATTCAGTTCCCATCATAATGGCGAGAATTGGTACTGTACGCACTAAATACTGACATTATGGTTGACGCAATGACTGCTCCCTCGCTTGTGCGCATGTGCACAAAAACTAAAAGTACTTTAAGCATGTAACCCCCAAAGGTCATGCAATCTAAACATGGGGCCAGTTATAGGATTCATCCACATTATATTATGTGAGTAATGTGTATGTCATAAATATGGCGAGAATAGGTCGGCAACCAGTACCGTCCTTTCTTCTTCTTCTTCTTCTTCTTATTATTATTATTATTCTTCCGCCGTTTATGTCGGCAGGCTTTTCTCGCTTACTATTCAAGATAGAGCTATTCTGTTTGCAGCATTCAAATTTACATATTTTTCTTCAGGAGTGATTTTTTCATTTTTTTGAATTAGCGCTTTATAAGGGCGCAAGGGCGCCTAAAAGGTCAAATATTTGGGTATCTATAGCTTCCTTATTTATCGGCCGATTTTCATGAAATTTTCACTAAATGTTGTCTCGTGCTCACGAGCAATAATAAAGACATTTACCTGTTTCATACCTGATAAGACTATTTAGCTAGCCTGAGACGAAAAATGCGTATTTTGTGACCATGTTTATTTATCGTCCGATCTTGCTCAAATTTGGAGGGTAAGTTTAGAATGCAAAATAATAGTGGCACACAAAATTTGAGCGAAATCGAACTATTCTAATACCATTTTGAAGTGAAAATTTAAAAATTTTAAAAAATTTGGTGATTAAAGTAATTTCGTTGTCACTCGCTTATTTTACATCGGATTGCCACCAAAATAAATCCTATGCGTGAGAAGGGTTCACTCTTTTAGATTTAATTTTCATACACTTCCTATGATTTTCCGTTTTCCCTAGGTTATCGGGGAAAGCTATCGAGAGCCACCCTCGGAAAGCGAGAAATACGCGCCGCAGTTAGCAAATTTTTCACTTTCAATTTCTAAAAAGCTGCTTTAATTTGAAATTTCATCTTTCGGCTATTAGTTTTCACAGACACATACTCCCGTTTAATGAAAAAAAATTTCGAAATATACGGCTTTTTAAGAAAATTACGTAACAATAAATTTTTTTCAATTTTCGCGTATGTAGCTTTTATTTTAAATGGTAGATCTCTCAAATTTTCACTGTTATGTTCTCTAGGTTCATATCTTTAGAACTTTCATCGGCCGATATTATCTATCTCTTTTAGTTTGGCCTCTATTTCAATTTAAAGTTTTTAAAAAATTACGTAATGTTCAAAACTGTCTTATTTTTAGCTCACCTGAGCCAAAGGCTCAAGTGAGCTATTGTGATCAATCACCGTCCGTCGTCCGTCGTCTGTCGTCCGTCGTCCGTCGTCCGTTGTTAACTTTTCACATTTTCGACTTCTTCGACAGAACCACTGAACAGAATTTGATGGAACTTGATAAGCATGTAGTACTCATGGTCCCCTACAAGTGTTGTTGTTTTTCGTCCGGATTCATCAACAGGTGGCGCCGCCACAGGCAAAAGTAGGTCAAAGAGGGTACCCTCCTTTGACAAACTTATTCTTCAGACCGGGGGCATACAGAGACAAACCGAATGCATAGGAATGATCTAGAGGGATGTGTGAAGAAGTGTTGTTATTTTTGGTTCCGTTCCGAAATCAAATTTTTGACGTTTTTTTGACGTTTTTTTGTACTTGGTAGTTTTAATGCAGAAAAGAGGTATTTTTTTCTTTTAGTAAACATTGATGCATTAATTTGGTTTAATTTGATCATTTTGATGGTAAGAAATACTACTGCGAAGAAAATTTTTCAATATTTTATGTTTTGGATTTTTTATGAATTTTTTAAGACTTTCAAGAAAAAGGGGGGTGGGATAATTGGTGTAAACATTTCACAGTTTGAACTTTTTCTTCGGAACCACTTCCTGGAATTCAATGAAACTTGGCATGCATCAAATACTCAAGGTCCCCGACAAATGTGGTCATCTTTTTCAGGATCCATGAACAGGTGGCACCACCACAGACAAAAGTAGGTCACAGAGGGTACCCTCCTTTGACAAACTTCTTATTCAGATCGGGTGCATACAGCGACAAACCGACTGCATAGGAATGATTTAGAGGCATATGGGAAGAAGTGTTGATATTTTTGGTTCCATTCCGAAATCAAATTTTTGACGTTTTTTCATTTTTATTTTGGACTTTGTTATTTTAATGCATTAAAGGGTTTTTATTTTCTTTTAGTAAACATTGATGCATTCATTTGGTTTTATTTAATCATTTCTATGGTAAGGAATGCTGGTGCGAAGGAATTTTTTCAATATCTCGATTTTTGAATTTTTTATGAATTTTTTAAGACTTCCAAGAAAAGGGGGGGGGGGGGGGACAATTTTTCATATCTTCAACTTGATCTACAGAACAACTTGAAGGATTGTGATAAAACTGGGTAGGATGCAAGTACTCATAGTCCTTTTCAAAGGTTTTGTTTTTTGTGCGGATCATCCAAATTGGTTAACAGATAATGCCACCATGTCTAAAAGTAGGTCTCACAATGGTACATATACCACTTGGTAATTGAAATATGGAGAGTAGCGGTTCAAATCCAGCTGTGGTCAAAAAAATTTTTTTTTTTTTTTATACATTTAAATAAGTTTTTAGATGTTTCTCAACACTCAACATATGAAATTAGGAATTTTACGTTTAAGACTTCCAAAAAAAAAAGGGGGGGGTTTTGGCCATTTTTCACATTTTCAACTTTTTCTACAATACTGTTTGAAGGATTTTAATAAATCTTGGTAGAAATAAGTCACTTATGATCCTCTTCAAATTCTGTTGTTTTCGTCCAGACCTCTTTACAGGTGGCGCCACCATAGTCAAGAGTAGGTCACAAAAGAGTTCCTTCGTTTAACAATATTCTTTTTCATACGGGCTGTATACAGAGACAAACAGAATGCATAGAAATGATCTAGAGGGATGAGTGAAGATGTATTGTCATTTTGGTTCCCTTCCAAAATCAAATTTTAGAATTTTTTTTGACATTTCTTTGGACTTGGTGATTCAATGCAGAAAAAAGTGTCATATTTCCTAGTTAATTGATAATGTTGATTTCTTATGGACTATTGTGATCATAATTATGGTAAGGATTGTTACTTTGAAAGAATTTTGTCAATATCTCAATTTTTGGATTTTCTATGAATTTTTTAAGACTTCCAAATGAGGGTGTATAGGAACAATTCAATCACATTTTTCACTTCTGCTGTTATACCATATTAAAGATTTTAATGAAACATGGAATACATGAAGTACTAAAAGTCCTCTATCGATTTGGTAAATTTCATCTAAATTGGTTGACAGATAATGCCACCATGTCTAAAAAGCAGTTCTCACAATATTACATATACCACTTGGTAATTGAAATATGGAGAGTAGCGGTTCAAATCCAGCTGTGGTCAAAATTTTTTTTTCATTTCTTTACACATCTAAATAAGTTTTTAGATGTTTCTCAACACTCAACATATGAAATTAGGCAATTTTAAGTTAGATCTGGACAATATTTGAAACAATTGTTGTTCATGACCCAGTCTTGAAATCAGTCAACAAAAGGCCCCACCTAAAGAAAATGACTAACTTGTTGCCCTGAATGACTTCTTGCAGAGACAAAGGAAATGCTTAATATCAAAATCACCTGAATGGATGTGCAAAAAAGTGTTGTTTTTTATTTGAAATAAAATTTGACATATTTTCCACATCTGTGTTGACTTAGTCACATTAATGCAAAAATAAATGAATTCTTCCTTCATGCATGACTGATAATCTAGGTACTCAGGTGAGCGATATAGGCCCACTTGGGCCTCTTGTTATTCTTACAGTTCCTAAAACATTACGAAACGATTTTCCGTAACGATTTTACTATGAAACATGTTTCTCAGTATTTGAAAGTGAGCAATTTAAAGATTTTTTAAAAAAAATATCTTACTTGCGTAACTTTCAAGTATTTTTTATTCGTCGTATGAACAAATTATAAAAACAAGAGTTTGAGAAAGCATTTTGATTTCGATTTCTTAAACAAAAATCAAATTTTGGGCACTCTACTGATGAACAACGCAATAAACATATCTTCAGAAGCGCGGTCAATTTGCCTTGCTTAATACCTTGCACGGCACTGCTGTTATATATGACTTCTTCCATGGACAAGGCGCAGTAACTCGCGATTAATTCATTCGCGATTTAATGTGCTTTCTATAAAATAGAGTTTGAGAAAGTATTATGCATTCGAATTCTTAAACAAGAAAAAAACAAAAACAAAAAACAACCCCCCCCCCCCAAATAAAAAACAAAAAAAAAAGAGAAAAAAAAACCCACAATATTTACATTCTACGAGCTACTGCTGAACAAGGCTATAAAGAAATCTTCTCCGAGCGTCGGCATTACACATTAGAGAAGCGCGGTGAATTTGCCTTGCTTAATACCTCACACAGCGCCGCTGGTATACAGGACTTCAAACGTGTGTGAATTAATGACGAGTTACAGTGCTTTACCTGTGGAATACGAGACATTGTCAAGTCTTTGTTTTGTATATTGCGGAAAGCGGCATTATTAAAGGCCATCGCGAGGAGAATTGTTTATTGCAGCAGAGTGGCGATTCAAGGTCAAACATCTGTACACGCGAAATACCTTGCGTAAGTTAACAAATAAACAACATAAAGCTGGGAGTAAGGACTGGAGATCTAGGTTACACGTGCAGATTGTACTAAGTGTGACTGTCCTACATGTTTCTTGTTTCAAATATATGGTCAAGAGTAGTCGATATTGTGCGATGTAGGCTTCAGTATAATGTATATAATGTAAGTCGCCGTTACTTACAATTTCTGCAAGTAGATTGCGCAATGTGGATACCATCACTAAAGATCAGATATCTGGATCGTGAAAAAGAATTGTGTATTAGAGTAGGAGATCCCAGCTTCGCTGCTTCGACTTTAACCTGTGAAACCTACTCGTTGCTTTAGCAACGAGCTCGTTTCTAGTTATTATTATTTTTGCATTGCATTGTATAATCAACGTTTCTTTGGGCGTGATGTAAATTATCATTAATTATTTTTCATTGGCTGATAAAACGTCATTTTCAAATACTATTTCTTTTACATCAGTTATTATAAAATATCCATGGTGATTCATAAAGACATTTTTGTGGGTGTGGTGTTTACCATCATGTATTCTTTCCATTGGTTTAGACAATCGCAAGTGAATAATTATAATTTTCGTTGGGCATTCATTGGTTACGTGTAAATGGAAATTAAGAGTACCTATTATTGATAACAAGCAAATAATTGATGTTGCTCAAGAAAATAATCATGATTATCTAATGAGATAATACTGCATGTGTTTTTACATGTAATGACCCTTAATAAAACAAAGCACACATCATTAAAATAGCATACATGACCGAAAATTGCATCAGGAATTTTTCAGTTGTTATAACAAATTTTGATGACCTATTATACCAATTACATATTCTTTGAAGTTATGTGATAAATTCTAAAGATCAAATAAAATTTGTTTATACAAATGCACCCATATTAACATATTTTGCATCTGCAGGAATGCTGCAGGAATTCTGTATTGTTGTAAGTAAGTTTTAGTACTAGTTGGTACTCAACAAATTAGGTATATCATATGTACAAATGAATGACTATATTATATATCAAATTGTATGTAGATCCACATTATGATATATGATAATTATAAATATACCTGATACCTGTCAATCTAACATATTTCAATAGATATATTTTGGATTAAAAGATCTCTGTATCTATTAATTTAAGAGATCTATATATCGTGAAGTTCTAAGAGTTATCTTCCCATACAAAATGGTGACCAACAGGTGATAAGCCAACAGTAAATAAAAGGGATTTTCACAATCAAAACACAGAGTATCTTTATAAAACTTCATATTCAGTTGTATTTTAATAATATCTACTGATATATAACAAAAAAGTTGCATAAGATCAATTAGAAACTCTGTTGGCGTATGGTTGGCTTACGGTTGGCTTAAAATCCCCCGTTGGCTTAAAGTAGTCTGACCCGGAAATTTCCACAGCAGTGGAAGTGGTACTGTGATTCTAAACATGAAATGGCGTAACCCTTACTTGTGTGGGAGTAGTTCCCTGTCAAAGTTCGAGGTTTGTAGTCAATAATTTTGCTTCACATCCATATACATTTATGAAAACTGGCTGATACATAGATGAGTTATTTATCGAAGTTGGACATCCAGGTATTTGATAGCGAGCATTCGGAACATAACATCAGACTTTATCATAGAGAACAATGTGTATTCTGGGATGAATTTTGCTAAAAAGGAATAATTAAAATATTTTTACTTGAATACATGATTTCCGATCATATTTTACCAGAAAATCCCTTTAGAATTGATAAAGAAGAACTTATGTTGTATTAACAATAACGGTAAACACCGAGTTTAACCCCAAGTGTCATGGCCAGACTCCTCAGGTATCTACGTAAAGCAATAGAGACAGTGACATCACACCGACTTCGAGAATATTTAATAAAAAAAGAAAAATTGAAAATCGATCTTCTAATGTCATAATGAGGGGTCCTCTCAATTAGGGGGACCAAAGCCATTTCGGAGAGTTGCGAGAAGTAATTTCCGGTGTTTTATGCTCCCCGTCACTTCCCCAGCGCTAGAAATGACAACGATAGACAACAGAAACAGAAAGTAAGGCTGAAATCATCTTTAATGATCAAGAAACATTCTGTGATTTTATACGCCTGTCGATCATTAAACGGGACGTATTGTGTTATGGCGCTGTCCGTCCGTCCGTGCGTCCGTCCGGGGTCATGTTTTCCGGACTTTTTTTGCCGTCTTTCAAGATATTGAGTTGAAATTTGGTATATAGCTTTATTTCAAGCGGCGTCAGTACCAGTTCGAGTTTTGTTATGATTGACATGCTTTTGACGGATTTATGGCCCTTGGACTTACAAATTTCAAGATTTTGTTTTGAAAATTAATTCATTAAAAATCTAATTTTTGTAAAAACATTATGAAATTTACCATGAAACAAGTAAAATGTACCATCTTTTACAAATTTTACAGGTATTGATATCTTTTTCTTCTTTTTAGAGAAATTTATAATTTTAGGGGGGGGGGGGCTTGTACTAAAAAATTTTAAGTTTTTTTTTGCAGGTCAGGTTCTAAGATGGGTTGGGTAGTACCATTTCTGCAGGAGTTATTGCCCTTGGACTTATTCCTATGATAAAATACAATGAAACACAATTAACTTAAGTAAACGTCAGATGTTTTTCATGAAAATCATGCCAAATGCAACTTGATCCTGTCCGAATTAAGCAACGGGCGTATTATGCCACGCTAGGCGTTGCTCTTGTTGTATGTGGTTCTCACTATTGATGGTCTTGATAGACTGATAAGCTTATATCGAATAAATAGCTTTAAATGTCCGAAATGGTGAAGTGACTGGGAACTGCTCCTGACCGGGAACTTCTCCCACACCAGTATAGATATCATTTCTTAAACAAAAACTTTAATCAGAGTTGCAGATATATTGTAAGGTGTGTAAAAGTGTAATTATGCATTGAAAATTGAGAAAAATCAAGGACTTTAAACAAGGAGGATTGGAATCGCAGCTTTTCACGCTAACTCTCAAGATAAGTCGCCCCAAGGTTAAGTCGCCCCAAAGTAAAATCCCTAATATCAGTCAAGTCGCCCCACGATGTCAAGTCAAGTCACCCCAAGTGATTGTTTTAAAACACTATTTATGGCAATTATCTATCATCTCAATGTTTTCTCCTAATTGAACTGATTAACATTTAGTTTAAAGATGTTGAAAATACTGAAAGAAGATATTAGATTGAATAGCATACATGAAATAAATTTTGTTGACTAAAATCCAGCAATCATTACCTCAAAGAGATAATTTTCGATAATATATAAGAAATTAGATAGATTTATTTATAATACTTTATTAATGTCAAAATTTATCATACACAAATCTTTCTATTCATTTATACATAAAACATATCACAGATAGGGCAACTTAACTGATATTGGGCAACTTTACTTAAGGGCGACTTAACTTTGGGCTGACTTAACCGTAGACCCTCACATGACCTTATGTTATGCTAATGTGATCTTGTGACGTTCGGTATTCTCGGATTTGCATACAGTAAATGCTTAAATCACGAGAATACAGATAGTCACATCCTTATCAACAATGTTTGTAAATACTGTTGTATTTTTAGCTCACCTGAGCCAAAAGCTTAAGTGAGCTATTGTGATCAATCACCGTCCGTCATCTGTCGCCTGTCGTCCGTCTGTCGTTAGCTTTTCTACATTTTGGACTTCTTCTCCAGAAGCCCTGCACAGAATTTCACCAAACATCATAGGAAGTAAGTACTCAAGATCCTCTACCAAGTTTGTGTTTTTTGTGCCTATCCGTAATCCAAGATGGCTGCCATTTGCTCTGATTGGTTGACACATTTTGGACTTCTTCTCCAGAAGTGCTGCACAGAATTTCACCAAACTTCATAGGAAGTTACTACTCGAGGTCCTCTACCAAGTTTGTTTTTTGTGCCCTTCCTATTTTCAAATGGTCTTTAATTAATTAATAGCACTAAAGATGCCTTCACCCGTTGCTGAACTGATGCGTACATTACTCAGAAAAGCAGTGTATGGTACCATTGTAGTGGGGCTTACAGTATTTAAGGGCTGAGCCCGATTGCACTTACATGTACATGAACACGGAGTGCATGAGAAGACTCGCCATGCGGAGATTTCGTGCTATTATCTGTCGATGTTAAAGATAAAATCTATGCGAGATTTTTTCACTTTCAAAAATTTTTAGTGCGATTTTTGAAAAAAAGATGTGAGAATATCGCAAAAATCGCGCCTCAAAGTAACCCCTAGACTAGCGGTTAAATCTTATTCCCCATGACTTCCGACATACCGGGTAACCCATAAGGCAGCACATTTTTGACATTTTGATAAGGCTTATAGAATATAATTTTCCATGTTGATTTATTTCAGAAATCAAACCATGGGAACACTTTGTCGATATAGTTGAACCAAAGTCTTCACTGTTAAGCTGCAGCATGTGGACAACATCATCAACACGCTTTGAAAAGCTTATTGGTGATATGCCAGCAGCAGGTAAAAATCATTAAAATCCATAAATAATACTAAAAGTAAAATGTTGTAGTGTCAATTCCTTGATTAAAGTTGTGGTGTACTTGTAGTTTATTATCAATTCTGTGTAAGAATCTGAAAAATTCAGTTACATATTGCTCTGACATATCATGGATTTTTATGATTTTTAGTATTCTAGATCTATATGAAGTACTAAGAATATTTGAACTTTAGTTTTTCCAATGTGATTGCCGTTGCCATGATAATCATAGCTGAAATTTAAAGAATCTAAAAAATTGTGAGAGCTCATATTCACGAGTAAGCAGGTAAAAGAGGTGACTTCAGTTTTCATTATTAATGTTTAAAATTTTCATTAGAAAAAATGATATATACGATTATGTTTTTCTGCTTAGACATTTTATACATGTGATCAAAGTTTCAAACAAGTTATTTAAAATACCCAATGAAGCATTTGGCATTGCTGATTTTAGACAGAAAAACAATAGACACTTGTCACTTATGCTATATGTCTATGGAAATTGATGGGGTCAAATTTTCATTAATAAAGATGATATTTTCGGACGAATCAGATGAAATGGTCACCTGTACAAACTTCAGAGTTTAAATAACTATCTCCAAATGTAAACAACATGACTAGCGCTTAAATCTTTGTTCCCCATGACTTCTGACATTACCCATAAGGCAGAGCATTTTTGAGATTTTAATAAGGCTTATTGAATAAAATTTTCCATGTTGATTTATTTCAGAAATCAAACTAACGGAACATGTTGTCGATATATTTGTTCCAAGGTTTTCACTGTTAAGCAGCATATGCAGACATCGCTTCGAAAAGCTTATTAGCACATTAGGTAAAAGAGGTGACCTCAGTTTTCATTATTTATGTTTTAAATCTTCATCAGAAAAAATAATACATGTGTATATAGATTAATGTTTTTTTAAGGCGTCGAGCATTTGCTCGAGAGTCTTCTAGTGATCGTAAAAATTTTACCTCTGCACCGCCTTTTTAATTCACGTAACAAAGCAGTACTTATTTTAAAATACTTAAAGTAGTGAAAGTTCTTGCAAAACCGGGTTTGTTATCCTTGTTTTTGAAATTTCATTGCACAGAAATATTTTTAAGCATTGGTCTGCTTAACTTAAATTATCAATATAATGCCCTAAAACTCTTATTATTCTGTCGCTTGTGTGTGTTAAAATATTCCTTCAGCGTAATGGCGCAAGCCAATTATGAATTACAATCCCACTTCATGGGAATTTTTCCAAATATGGGGAAGACCACGTAACATACAGCCTTATTTGGAGAAATTTTAGTAGAACGCTTGTAACACACGCAATCCATACCTAATTTGACATATAAGCGCCAATATGGAAACCGATTGTGCGATCTTCGAAATATATATAATAATATAAATGATATAATAATAATATATTCAGATATCAATTTCAGTTTAAAAAACAAATGAAATATTTAATAAAATCCTGAATATAGACTGGCAATGCGTGTCACAAAGATCTTAAAATATCTAGACATGTGAGCACTAATTCATAACGAGGCTGACCTAGATTCAAATGAAGCATTATGGGTTATTTTTATCTCACTGGATTTCGTTTTGTTTCATTCATTTAACTTAGAATCAACAAATATTGACAAAATTAATTACATCCTGGAAGCTAAATATCACGAGCCTCTCATAAATTACATCAGGTACTGTATACCTATGCTGTATATGCTACTGCAGATGAATTTTAAAAATATCTACATGCAGTGTGTACAGCTTGTTGTCTGCCCTATGTTATAAATAGTTTTGTTTGTATGATTACTTAAAGCAATGGGCACTATTTTATTGACCATATTGCAAAGCAGTTCTGGTCTATGAATTGGCGAAATCTGTCTGTCCGCCTGTCCATCTTTCTGTCTGTCTGTCCGTCCGTCCATCCATCTGTCTGCACAGCATCAACATTTTGCGTTTAGCATTTGTCTTTAGCTTGGTTTCTTTCATACCCTAAAGGGTACTTATGTCAAAGTTGGTAGGTTTGTAGATACTTGAATGTTCTATCCAACCAATACATAAATTAAGTGACCTTGACCTTGACTATACGCTTCAGTGAACACACACTGTTTTTAGCTCACCTCAGCCAAAGGCTCAAGTGAGTTATTGTGATCAATCACCGTCTGTCGTCAGCTTTTCTACATTTTCAACTTCTTCTCCAGAACTGCTGTACAGAATTTCACCAAACGTCATAGGAAGTAAGTACTCAAGGAGGTCCTCTACCAAGTTTGTGTTTTTCGTGCCCATCCATAATCCAAGATGGCTGCTATTGGCTCTGATTGGTTGACACATTTTCGACTTCTTCTTCAGAACGGCTGCATAGAATTCCACCCAACCTCATAGGAAGTAAGTACTCAAAGTCCTCTACTAAGTTTGTGTTTTTCGTGCCGATCCATTATTCAAGATGGCCGCCATTGGCTCTGATTGGTTGACACATTTTGGACTTCTTCTCCAGAACCGCTGCACAGAATTTCACCAAATGTCTTAGGCAGTAAGAACTCGAGGTCTTCTACCAAATTTGTGTTTTTCCTGTTGATCCGTAATCCAAGATGGCTGCCATTGGCTCTGATTGGTTGACACATTTTCAACTTCTTCTCCAGAAGTGCTGCACAGAATTCCACCAAACCTCATATGAAGTAAGTACTCAAAGTCCTCTACCAATTATATGTTTTTTGTGCCGATCCATTCTCCAAGATGGCAGCCATCAGCTCTGATTGGTTGACACATTTTGGACTTCTTCTCCAGAAGCACTGCACAGAATTTCACCAAACCTCATAGGAAGTAAGTACTCAAGGTCCTTAACCAAGTTTGTGTATTTTGTGCCGATCCGTAATCCAAGATGGCTGCCATTGGCTCTGATTGGTTGACAAATTTTGGACTTCTTCTCCAGAAGTGCTGCACAGAATTCCACCAAACCTCATAGGAAGTAAGTACTGGAGGTCCTCTACCAAGTTTGTGTTTTTCGTGCCGATCCGTAATCTAAGATGGCCGCCATTGGCTCTGATTGGTTGACACATTTTGGACACTTCAAAACGACTGCACAAAATATCACCAAACCTTATAGAAAGTCTTGTAGAAAAAAGCAAAATTTTCTACTGAAATGAGGTGTCATTTTATTGTAAATAATCAATTTGTGCTCAGGTGAGCGATATAGGCCCATTTGGGCCTCTTGTTTGCCTTTAGAGTGACCACTTGCATACATGTATTGCTAATGTTAATGCAAAGGAATTCCGGTCTATAAATTGACAAAATCCGTCCATCCGTCTGTCCGTCCTGTGTCAACATTTTGCATTTAGCATTTGCAATCTGGTCATACCGTCCTTGACGGTTTCTTGTTTGATTTAACTATTGCGTTATTAATTTCAAGACCAGGTTCAGAATCCACATACCCTTTTCCTACTGCACTTATTTCAACAAATTCACTGTGATTTAACAGAGTTTTAATCCGTGCTGGAACAATGTTCATAGTGTTTGGTTTCACTTTTAGACCTCTCTGTTATCTTACTAGGGAGTTTATGTGACAATTTTCCTCAAGCGGTACATAGGACCTTCCTATTTTCAAATATCCTAAGTCATAATAAAGTCTTACTTCATTAGTTATTAAGAAATCTCTGCCTAAAAAAATGTTTCTATTCATATCTGCTATTACATAAAATGGTTGATTTACTGGAGTCCATCCTAATTTAATTTCTAATTACACATAACCGTCTACTTCCAATTCTCTGGCATTTACATATTGGAGACTAATAAGCTTCTTCACCAAATTTGTTTTCTTTTTTTTTTTGATTGATTGATTTTTGTTTAGAATCACACCACGAATATTTCACGTATATGGTGACTGCATCTGCCAAATTTGGGGGTCTATTTAAAGATTGATACAGTAAATTTGCTTGTGTAACAAACTAACTTCAGCGCCACTGTCAACATATGCTCTAAATTTCTTTTTACCAATTTGCAAAAGGGACAAATTTGAACTATACCAGCTATATTTATTTTGTGTGACGGATAGTTTTCTGTTGTATTTTTAATATTATTTTTAAATTTTCTTTTATTTCTGACTGTTCGTTTAAAACTCCCGGCGATGGTCCTGTTTCCACGGGAGCCTACTAGTTTTCCCTATTCGTTGAATTCTGTAGAGACCAACAATTTCTACGATTGTGACTTTTCTTTCCACAATGAAAACATTCCATGTCTGCATGTTTACCACGCCGAGCCGGGGCTTTGTCCTTCATTTGTCTTTTATACATCATTAATTTGTTTTAAGCGACAAGGATTTGTAGCATGGTTAGTTTGTTTACAAATAGCACATCGCTTTCGGGGCCTATAATGGTCAACCTCAATCGGCATCTCATCATTCTCATGCAGAAAATTGTGTGAGCTATAGGTGGAGCTACCTGTCCTAAGACTAACATGTTTCCGAAATGATAATTCAATTATAGCGATAAAGATTGCTCTCTGGAAATTCTCAGGATTTTCCCACATTACTTTGATCTTCAAGTACTCGTAAGCCAAACCGTCTATAAAGAAATTCACTGTTTCTGAACTTCTGCTGTATTTAAATTATCAAGAGCTTGGTCTTCTAATTTTGACAATCTATGCGCGTACAGCGATACTTCTTCATCTCGTTTTTGCTTTACTTTTTGTAGTAAGGGCAGTGTGTGCTGTCGATCCGTTACAAGCGAGAACCTTATTGATAACTCTGCCGTAACTTGATTCCAATTAAATCCGGGGTGCCTCATCCTACAATCGTTCAATAAAGTTGCTTACGGCATCGTTACTCGTTCTTTAAGCAATTTCCTTTGTCTCATCTTCTGTTAAGCCATTTAATTTAGCAGATTTCTCAATACTCTTAATCCATCTATCAAATTGATCTGGTTTTATTCCGTCAAAAGATGGGACATCTAATTTTACCCCTTGTTTTGTTAAAATCCCACTTACTCTATCAACTTGCCTACCTAACCCTTGTAAAAGTAAAGGGACATCAACAGTTTCAGCCGTGACGATTTCAGAAAAGCAAAAATCAGACTAATTGACAATCCAAATTAAAATTAAAATCCAAATCCAGTCTACGGCAACCAAATCACACATTGTGTAGGGTAGTTTATCACCTTGGGGGTGAGTTTGATTCCTCAGGGTGCGTTGTGTTATTATAAGTCAGTAAGAAAGTTTATACTTTTAATAAAATCTCTACAGCAACATACAAGATAGCAAGTTGGCTTCGTGCGATGTAGAAAAGGGGGAGACCCGGCAGTTATGATGTTGTAATTGTATTGTAAATGTGCTTAAAATATGTAGAAATAGATAATAATCTATTTGAAATTTGTGTTGTAGTTTATTTTGTGACTAAAACGACATGCGGCCTGTTACTTTGGGCCGTGGTCACTCTTGTAGTGTATAAGAGGTGAATCAAGTAATTTCAGTAATCAATTCTAATTTTCAGTTGAGGAAGTGTCTGTACTCAGTGTAGAAGATTCTTAAATATAGATAAGAAAATGTTATTAGACTAAAGTAAAAGACCAGTGTTATTCTTCTTCAAAGTTGATATGAATCAATCAGTGAAGAATCTTAAGAAATTGGGTAATTAGTCTAAAGTAGTAGATTAGTGTTATGCTTCATTAATGTTATGTAGGTTATGTAGGTATGAATCTATCAGTTAAGATTTTTTTTCCCTAATAGAATCTAGGCTTCCATGTTCATTTACTTCTGCATTCATATCATGTGAACCCTATTCCTTTACAGAGGAGTTAAGGTTCAACTTTGGCTGGAAACGTCTGCAAAGGGGTGACTATGAGATGTGGCAGGAATTGTACAAAAAGACTCATAGAGAGATGTCAGCAGCAGGTAAATATGCTGTAGTTACAGTACCTTGATTTAAGTTGTGGTGTTAAGCACTATCGAATATTTTAGTTATGTTGCTTTTCTGTGTATGTTTGAATATAACCATGTTTTGTGTGCATGTCCTTGGTGAGTTGTGTCAGACAGCTTAAATATCTGAGGAATTCTAGAAAAAATTGCTACGACATATTATTAATTTTAATGATTTTGTGTATATAAGACCTATATAAAGTACTAAGAAAAATGTAAAGTTAAGTTTTTCCAACAAATTCCAGTTAAGAATTTTGTTTTTCCTAATAAATTGAATCTAATTTTCCACGTTCATATACTTCTGAAATCATATCATTGGAACACTACATGTATTCCTTTACAGATGAGTCAGTTTTAGAGTTTGGCTGGACACTTTTTGAAAGGGATGACTACAAAATGTGGCGGAAATTGTACAAATTGACTGTTACAGAGATGTTAGCAGCAGGTAAATATGCTGAAGTTATAGTTCCTTGATTAAAAGGTGGAAGACACGACAAAGGCAACATGGCTTCGCAAACAGAAGTACATGTAATTATCTCTATATATTTCCTTTTTTAGCTCACCGGAGCCAAAGGCTCAAGTGAGCTATAGTCATAGTGCGCCGTCCGTCGTCGTCGTCGTCCGTCGTTAACTTTTTCACATTTTCGACTTCTTCTCTGGAACTACATTGCAGATTTGGATCAAACTTTGTGTAAATTATGTACTCAAGGTCCCCTACTAAAATTGTGTTCGGGATCCAGATTCCCTCAGGGGTGGATCCAGGGCGGGACCAAAAGTGCCCAAAAGGGTACCCCTCTTCAAACATCTTCTTCTCCAGAACCAGTACATAAATGGGGAAACTAATTGCATTTCAACAATCTATAAAGATGGGTATAAAAAATTGTGTTTGGGGATAAGATCCGTCAAATAGAAATTTACGCTTTTTTGACGTGTTTCTGGACTTAGTCATTTCAATGAAGAAAAGTGTCATGTTTTTCAGTTAATTGATATTGATGATTTCTTAATGACTATTTTGATCATAATTGTGGTAAGGAATATTATTGTGAAAGAATTTTGTCATTATCTCAATTTTTGGATTTTTTATGAATTTTTTAAGACTTCCAAAAAAAAGGGGGGGTCGGCCATTTTTCACATTTTCAACTTTTTCTACGAAACCACATGAAAGATTTTAATGAAACATGGAATACATGAAGTACTAAAAGTCCTCTATCAATTTGGTAAATTTCATCCAAATTGGTCAACAGATAATGCCACCATGTCTAAAAAGTAGGTCTCACAATGGTACATATAATACTTGGTAATTGAAATATGGAGAGTAGCGGATCAAATCCAGCTGTGGTCAAAAACAATTTTTTTTTTTTTTTTACACATCTAAATAAGTTTTTAGATGTTTCTTAACATTCAACATATGAAATTAGGAATTTTACGTTTAAGACTTCCAAAAAAAAAGGGAGGGGGGGATTGGCCATTTTTCACATTTTCAACTTTTTCTACAAAACTGTTTGAAGGATTTTAATAAATCTTGGTAGAAATAAGTCACTTATGATCCTCTTTAAATTCTGTTGTTTTCGTCCAGACCTCGTTACAGGTGGCGCCACCATAGTCAAAAGTAGGTCACAAAAGAGTTCCCTCCTTTAACAATATTCTTTTTCATACGGGCTGTATACAGAGACAAACAGAATGTATAGAAATGATCTAGAGGGATGAGTGAAGACCTATTGTCATTTTGGTTCCCTTCCAAAATCAAATTTTAGAATTTGTTTTCGACATTTCTTTGGACTTGGTGATTCAATGCAGAAAAAAAAGTGTCATATTTCCTAGTTAATTGATAATGATGATTTCTTATGGACTATTGTGATCATAATTATGGTAAGGATTGTTACTTTGAAAGAATTTTGTCAATATCTCAAGTTTTGGATTTTCTATGAATTTTTTAAGACTTCCAAATGAGGGTGTGTAGGAACAATTCAATCACATTTTTCACGTCTGCTGTAATACCACCTGAATGGATGTGCAAAAAAGTGTTGTTTTTTATTCTAGCCTGAAATAAAATTTGACATATTTTCCACATCTGTGTTGACTTAGTCACATTAATGCAAAAATAAATGAATTCTACCTTCATGCATGACTGATCATCTAGGTACTCAGGTGAGCGATATAGGCCCACTTGGGCCTCTTGTTTGAAGTAACATACATAAATAATACAAAGTTAGTTACAACAAAAGATCTCATGATACTGCTATGTTGTATGCATTTTGCCACGAAAAGGCCACCCACCCAACCATGCGTAACGTAAATAAACAAATTTTGAAGTTGAACGAACAAATTATATTACATCTACTAGTTATTTAGATATTATAATGTGACCAGGTATGACATATATCATAATGTACATGTAGTATCGTGTGTTCAGTTGTACTTGTAAGGAATCCACCCTCTCCATGCAAATGTAAAAGGGCCAATAAGATAAAGGTAATTTAAAAACTTATGATATCAAGGTAATGCTCTCCTTTCTTCAAATTACAATAGCCAAATTCCAATACTCCAACAACAGACCACACATTTGGAAAGCATAATATTATTTATACATGTATATTTTACTGTAAACTAATACACATCAGTTTACACATCTGTTTGTTGGGATATCTTTTGGCGTATTCGAATCAGTAACATACAAACAGGAAATGGTATAGATTGAAGACGAAATCTTCAAAATTATACACAAGATTTTATTCACGATCCGACATAGTAGGTGCATGCTGAATAATGTTATTTGTTAAGTATAGGACTCTTCTGAAGTCTAGATTCACAAAGGTATGATTTTATTTCGTTTTATATTATTTTATTCTATTTCAAGTACAGCATTTTTATCAATGATAGTATGGAAACAGAAAACTATATGACCCTTTTGTGATAATTTATATTATTATTGACGGGCTAGTACGGTGTTTATACAAATTCAAGAACTATATAGTAACATTTTTAATTAAACACATTGCATTTTCGAAACACGAATGCCTCAGCTGCAAATAAACCTATCTGTCAATGTTCTACCCGGGGTCACATGATGATGCTTAGGGATTATATTTGCTGTTGAATTTTGGTAACTGTAACAACATTCTAATGAAAGTTATCAGGCGCTGTAGAATTACGGAAGTACATGACGGACGGAATGACCGAATGCATTTTTGCCTAAGATCTCTTAGACAGATACAAAAAAAAGCGGAAGGGGGAGGCACAGGTTATAAGAGAATGAAAAAAAATGTTTAAAAAGCATATATTAATTAGAATTAATAATAATGCTGTTTGTTTAAAACTATTCGACTTGACATGGATTCCCATTCATAAAATTATACAGATCGTGCGGAACTTCTTACCCACCCACCACTGTTATCCCCCCCACCCCCAAGGAAAGAATAGATAAAAAGAACATATGCTGTTTGAAGAACAAATAGCTTTTTTCCTCTTTCTGTCATTTCTGTCTCTGTAAATGTTAAAATACTTATACTCGAACACTCTGAATTCAAGAAAGTGTCCTTGGGAATGCTGTATACTAATTTCGAATTTCATTTTATTTTTGAGGTGAGATGGGAAGGAGAAGAAATGAGGGAAGGGGTGGGATGCAGGGAAAAGTGTAAATTTGAAGGCAGTGAACTTGGGCAAATGCCACCCGGGAAGAATGTGGAAGATGGTTTAGTAGCGGTTTAGCCAGACAAGACCTTTGCGTCTTCTATCTGTAGTGAATCATGTTATGAAATGCAATAGCATATGCATGTTAACTTCATGCATGTAGACTTGCATCCGTATTGTATACTATCAGTCAAAATGAAAAAAAAGACACATAAGTAAATTGGTGTAATGGATTTAAATGTAAAAATGTATATCTAGTGCTGTAAGTGTTAAATATCTATGTAAAGTGCATAGTGAGGAAACAAAGTTTTCATACGTTTTGTACACCCATGCTGACTGTCCGTGCAGGTAGCCGCCAGTTAAATGTCACGGTTTGTTGATTTGACATTTCTTTTATATGGTAAGCGAGAGCATTTGGGTCAGACATTCATTTAGTATTCAAAAAATATACGGCAGCAAGTTTACCTAGGCTTTCTATGGTGAGGGGCCAGCTTTAAGATCCGTACCTGTATCACACAAATGGTCAGTATCTAGAGCATTATTAGTGTCACATTTCTGAACTCCATTACTGTCTGTAAGAAAGATATATTCTTAAGTACTGGACAAAGTACTGGTATGTTGTTATATAACATTGATGTAAGTCAACTACACATAATGATATATAGGTACTCGGTATCATATTCAGATTTTCACAGATCATTTAAACATTGACCAATATCATAAATGTGCTTAAAATATTTAGAAATAGATGATAATCAATAAGAAATTTGTGTTGAAGTTTATTTTATGACCAAAATGATATACGGCTTGAATTTGTTATTTTGGGCCCTGGTCACTCTTGTAGTTTTCAAGAGGTGAATCAAGTAATTTCAGTAATCAATTCTAATTTTCAGTTGAGGAAGTGTCTGTACTCAGTGTAGAAGATTCTTAATATAGATAAAAAAAAGGTTATTAGACTAAAGTAGTTATTCTTTTTCAAAGTTGGTATGAATCAATCAGTGAAGAATTGTAAGAAATTAGGTTATTAGTCTAAACTACTGTCCGCGCCACTGACTTTGTAAACCGAAAAATCTGAATTTTCACTTATTTATCTTTAAAATAGTTTTACAAAATTAATATCAATCGACAGATCTCGTTTAGTCGTAACTTTTGGTGTATGTTATATGTTTCTACGAAGAAGCATTCATATTTTATAGCCCTGGGAAAATCATTTTAGATAGGGCGTTTTCTATGTTAATTTTGACATGACGTCGCCGATGTTTAACATTGAGTCTATGGGAAACTTGGCGACGTCACGTTAAAATTTAACATGGAAATCGCCCTATCTAAAATTGATTTTTTTTTCTATAAAATATGAACGTTTCTTCATACAAACAGATAGCATACACCAAAAGTTACGACTAAAGAAGATCTATCGAATGGTTTTGCTTTTTAGCTCACCTGAGCCAAAGGCTCAAGTGAGCTATAGTCATAGTGCGCCGTCCGTCGTCCGTCGTCGTCGTCGTCGTCGTCCGTCGTTAACTTTTTCACATTTTCGACTTCTTCTCTGGAACTACATTGCAGATTTGGATCAAACTTTGTGTAAATGATGTACTCAAGGTCCCCTACTAAAATTGTGTTCGGGATCCAGATTCCCTCAGGGGTGGATCCATGGCGGGACCAAAAGTGCCCAAAAGGGTACCCCTCTTCAAACATCTTCTTCTCCAGAACCAGTACATAAATGGGGAAACTAATTGCATTTCAACAATCTATAAAGATGGGTTGTTAAAAATTGTGTTCGGGGTTAAGATCCGTCAAATAGAAATTTACGCTTTTTTGACGTGTTTCTGGACTTAGTCATTTCAATGAAGAAAAGTGTCATGTTTTTCAGTTAATTGATATTGATGATTTCTTAATGACTATTTTGATCATAATTGTGGTAAGGAATATTATTGTGAAAGAATTTTGTCATTATCTCAATTTTTGGATTTTTTATGAATTTTTTAAGACTTCCAAAAAAAAGGGGGGGTTGGCCATTTTTCACATTTTCAACTTTTTCTACAAAACCACATGAAAGATTTTAATGAAACATGGAATACATGAAGTACTAAAAGTCCTCTATCAATGTGGTAAATTTCATCCAAATTGGTTAACAGATAATGCCACCATGTCTAAAAAGTAGGTCTCACAATGGTACATATAATACTTGGTAATTGAAATATGGAGAGTAGCGGATCAAATCCAGCTGTGGTCAAAAAAATTTTTTTTTTTTTTTACACATCTAAATAAGTTTTTAGATGTTTCTAAACACTCAACATATGAAATTAGGAATTTTACGTTTAAGACTTCCAAAAAAAAAAAAGGGGGGGGGGGGGGCCATTTTTCACATTTTCAACTTTTTCTACAAAACTGTTTGGAACTACATTGCAGATTTGGATCAAACTTTGTGTAAATGATGTACTCAAGGTCCCCTACTAAAATTGTGTTCGGGATCCAGATTCCCTCAGGGGTGGATCCAGGGTGGGACCAAAAGTGCCCAAAAGGGTACCCCTCTTCAAACATCTTCTTCTCCAGAAACAGTACATAAATGGGGAAACTAGTTGCATTTCAACAATCTATAAAGATGGGTTATTAAAAATTGTGTTCGGGGTTAAGATCCGTCAAATAGAAATTTACGCTTTTTTGACGTGTTTCTGGACTTAGTCATTTCAATGAAGAAAAGTGTCATGTTTTTCAGTTAATTGATATTGATGATTTCTTAATGACTATTTTGATCATAATTGTGGTAAGGAATATTATTGTGAAAGAATTTTGTCATTATCTCAATTTTTGGATTTTTTTATGAATTTTTTAAGACTTCCAAGAAAAAGGGGGGGTTGGCCATTTTTCACATTTTCAACTTTTTCTACGAAACCACATGAAAGATTTTAATGAAACATGGAATATATGAAGTATTAAAAGTCCTCTATCAATGTGGTAAATTTCATCCAAATTGGTTAACAGATAATGCCACCATGTCTAAAAAGTAGGTCTCACAATGGTACATATACCACTTGGTAATTGAAATATAGAGAGTAGCGGATCAAATCCAGCTGTGGTCAAAAAAAATTTTTTTTTTTTTACACATCTAAATAAGTTTTTAGATGTTTCTCAACACTCAACATATGAAATTAGGAATTTTACGTTTAAGACTTCCAAAAAAAAAGGGGGGGGGGGGGTGTGGCCATTTTTCACATTTTCAACTTTTTCTACAAAACTGTTTGAAGGATTTTAATAAATCTTGATAGAAATAAGTCACTTATGATCCTCTTCAAATTCTGTTGTTTTCGTCCAGACCTCTTTACAGGTGGCACCACCATAGTCAAAAGTAGGTCACAAAAGAGTTCCCTCCTTTAACAATATTCTTTTTCATACGGGCTGTATACAGAGACAAACAGAATGCATTGAAATGATCTAGAGGGATGAGTGAAGACGTATTGTCATTTTGGTTCCCTTCCAAAATCAAATTTTAGAATTTTTTTTTCGACATTTCTTTGAACTTGGTGATTCAATGCAGAAAAAAAGTGTCATATTTCCTAGTTAACTGATAATGATGATTTCTTATGGACTATTGTGATCATAATTATGGTAAGGATTGTTACTTTGAAAGAATTTTGTCAATATCTCAATTTTTGGATTTTCTATGAATTTTTTAAGACTTCCAAATGAGGGTGTATAGGAACAATTCAATCACATTTTTCACTTCTGCTGTTATACCACATGAAAGATTTTAATGAAACAAGGAATACATGAAGTACTAAAGGTCCTCTATCAATTTGGTAAATTTTTATCCAAATTGGTTAACAGATAATGCCACCATGTCTAAAAAGCAGTTCTCACAATGGTATATATACCACTTGGTAATTGAAATATGGAGAAATTTTTTTTTTTCATTTCTTTACACATCTAAATAAGTTGAATGTTTCTCAACACTCAACATATGAAATTAGGCAATTTTAAGTTAGATCTGGACAATATTTGAAACAATTGTTGTTCATGACCCAGACTTGAAATCAGTCAACAAAAGGCCCCACCTAAAGAAAATGACTAACTTGTTGCCCTGAATGACTTCTTGCAGAGACAAAGGAAATGCTTAATATCAAAATCACGTGAATGGATGTGCAAAAAAGTGTTGTTTTTTATTCTAGCCTGAAATAAAATTTGACATATTTTCAACATCTGTGTTGACTTAGTCACATTAATGCAAAAATAAATGAATTCTTCCTTCATGCATGACTGATCATCTAGGTACTCAGGTGAGCGATATAGGCCCACTTGGGCCTCTTGTTTGAAATTATTCTGAAGATGAATAACTGAAAATCCAGATTTTCCAGTTTCCATAGTGAGTGGCGCAGACAGTAGTAGATTAGTGTTATGCTTCAATAATGAAGGTATGAAGCAATCAGTTAAGACTGTTTTCCTAATAAATTGAATCCAGTTTTCCATGTTCATTTACTTCTGCAATCATATCATGTGAACACTATTCTTTTACAGATGAGTCAATGGTAAAGATTGGCTGGACACTTCTGCAAAGGGGTGACTACAAAATGTGGCGGGAATTGTACAAAAAGACTCATACAGAGATGTCAGCAGCAGGTAAATATGCTGTAGTTAAAGTACTTTGATTTAAGTTGTGGTGATAAGCATGATCTAATGTTTTAGTTATGTCGCTTTCCTGTGCATGTTTGAATATAACCATGTTTTGTGTTCATGTCCTTGGTGATTTGTGTCATACAGTTAAAAATCTGATGAATTCAAGAAACAATGGCTATGACATATTATGGATTTTAATGATTTTGTGTATATAAGACCTGTATGAAGTTCTAAGAAAAATGTAAACTTCAGATTTCCCAACAAATTCCAGTTAAGAATTTTGTTTTTCCTTATGAATTAAGTCTGATTTTCCACGTTCATTTACTTCTGTAATTAAATCATTGGAACATTATTCCTTTACAGATGAGTCATTTGTAAAGCTTGTCTGGACACTTCTACAAAACAGTAACTACGAAATGTGGCAAATATTGTACAAGATGACTCTGAAAGAGATGTCAGTAGCAGGTAAATATGCTGTAATTACAGTTCCTAAATATAAGTTGAGGTATTAAGCACAATCTAATATTTTAGTTATGTCGCTATTCCGTGTATATTTTACTATTATAATGTTTTGTGTGCTTGTCCTTGGTGATTTGTGTCCTACAGCTTTGTCGGATGTGTTCTGGTTAGTGTTTTGTGGTGTGCTATTAAATTCTGTTTAAAAATCTGATGAATTCAAAAACAAATGACCAGAACATGCCATGAATGTGAATGATTTTGAGTATGTAATACCTATATGAAGACCTATATATGAATGTAAAGTTTAGTTTTTAGCTCACCTGAGCGTAGCTCAAGTGAGCTATTGTCATAGTGCATCGTCCGTCCGTCGTTAACTTTTCTACATTTTCGACTTCTCCTCCAGAACCGCTGCACAGAATTTCACCAAACTCCATAGGAAGTAAGTACTCAAGGTCCTCTACAAAGTTTGTGTTTTTTATACCGATCCGTTATCCAAGATGGCCGCCATTGGCTCTGATTTGTTGACACATTTTCGACTTCTCCTCCAGAAAAGCTGCACAGAATTTCACCAAACTTCATAGGAAGTAAATACTCAAGGTCCTCTACAAAGTTTGTGTTTTTTATGCCGATCCGTGATCCAAGATGGCCGCCATTGGCTCTGATTGGTTGACACATTTTCGACTTCTTCTCCAGAACTGCTGCACAGAATTTCACCAAACTTCATAGGAAGTAAGTACTCAAAGTCCTCTACCAAGTTTGTGTTTTTGATGCCGATCCGTGATCCAAGATGGCCGCCATTGGCTCAGATTGGTTGACACATTTTCGACTTCTCCTCCAGAACTGCTACACAGAATTTCACCAAACTTCATAAGAAGTAAGTACTCAAGGTCCTCTACCAAGTTTGTGTTTTTTATGCCTATCCGTGATCCAAGATGGCCGCCATTGGCTCTGATTGGTTGACACATTTTCGACTTCTCCTCCAGAAAAGCTGCACAGAATTTCACCAAACTTCATAGGAAGTTGGTACTCAAGGTCCTCTACCAAGTTTGTGTTTTTTATGCCAGTCCATGATCCAAGATGGCTGCCATTGGCTCTGATTGGTTGAAACATTTTCAACTTCTTCTCCAGATTGGCTGCACAGAATTTCATCAAACCTCATAGGAAGTAAGTACTCAAGGTCCTCTACCAAGTTTGTGTTCGGGATCCAGATTCCCTCAGGGGTGGATCCAGGGTGGGACCAAAAGTGCCCAAAAGGGTACCCCTCTTCAAACATCTTCTTCTCCAGAACCAGTACATAAATGGGGAAACTAATTGCATTTCAACAATCTATAAAGATGGGTTATTAAAAATTGTGTTTGGGGTTAAGATCCGTCAAATAGAAATTTACGCTTTTTTGACGTGTTTCTGGACTTAGTCATTTCAATGAAGAAAAGTGTCATGTTTTTCAGTTAATTGATATTGATGATTTCTTAATGACTATTTTGATCACAATTGTGGTAAGGAATATTATTGTGAAAGAATTTTGTCATTATCTCAATTTTTGGATTTTTTATGAATTTTTTAAGACTTCCAAAAAAAAGGGGGGGGGGGGGGGGGGGGTTGGCCATTTTTCACATTTTCAACTTTTTCTATAAAACCACATGAAAGATTTTAATGAAACATGGAATACATGAAGTACTAAAAGGTAAAAGGTAAATTTCATCCAAATTGGTTAACAGATAATGCCACCATGTCTAAAAAGTAGGTATCACAATGGTACATATACCACTTGGTAATTGAAATATGGAGAGTAGCGGTTCAAATCCAGTTGTGGTCAAAAAAAATTTTTTTTTTTTACACATCTAAATAACTTTTTAGATATTTCTCAACGCTCAACATATGAAATTAGGAATTTTACGTTTAAGACTTCCAAAAAAAAAGGGGGGGGGGGGGGGGAGGCCATTTTTCACATTTTCAACTTTTTCTACAAAACTGTTTGAAGGATTTTAATAAATCTTGGTAGAAATAAGTCACTTATGATCCTCTTCAAATTCTGTAGTTTTTGTCCAGTCCTCTTTACAGGTGGCACCACCATAGTCAAAAGTAGGTCACAAAAGAGTTCCCTCCTTTAACAATATTCTTTTTCATACGGGCTGTATACAGAGACAAACAGAATGCATAGAAATGATCTAGAGGGATGAGTGAAGACGTATTGTCATTTTGGTTCCCTTCCAAAATCAAATTTAAGAATTTTTTTACGACATTTCTTTGGACTTGGTGATTCAATGCAGAAAAAAAGTGTCATATTTCCTAGTTAATTGATAATGATGACTTCTTATGGACTATTGTGATCATAATTATGGTAAGGATTGTTACTTTGAAAGAATTTTGTCAATATCTCAATTTTTGGATTTTCTATGAATTTTTTAAGACTTCCAAATGAGGGTGTATAGGAACAATTCAATCACATTTTTCACTTCTGCTGTTATACCGCATGAAAGATTTTAATGAAACATGGAATACATGAGGTACTAAAGGTCCTCTATCAATATGGTAAATTTCATCCAAATTGGTTAACAGATAATGTCACCATGTCTAAAAAGCTGTTCTCACGATGGTACATATACCACTTGGTAATTGAAATATGGAGAGTAGCGGTTCAAATCCAGCTGTGGTGAAAATTTTTTTTTTTATTTCTTTACACATCTAAATAAGTTTTTAGATGTTTCTCAACACTCAACATATGAAATTAGGCAATTTTAAGTTAGATCTGGACAATATTTGAAACAATTGTTGTTCATGACCCAGACTTGAAATCAGTCAACAAAAGGCCCCACCTAAAGAAAATGACTAACTTGTTGCCCTGAATGACATCTTGCAGAGACAAAGGAAATGCTTAATATCAAAATCACCTGAATGGAAGTGCAAAAAAGTGTTGTTTTTTATTCTAGCCTGAAATAAAATTTGACATATTTTCCACATCTGTGTTGACTTAGTCACATTAATGCAAAAATAAATGAATTCTTCCTTCATGCATGACTGATCATCTAGGTACTCAGGTGAGCGATATAGGCCCACTTGGGCCTCTTGTTTTTCTTTTGATAAGTTGCAAAGTTGTTACTTCCAATTCAGAAGAAGTCAATTTTTGGAAGATAATGTAACCAGCCTCCCTAAGTTGCTGTCCACCCCAGGTGAAAAACTGATGTAACCAAATTGTTCTTCCACCCTAAACAGTAACAAAAATTTAGTCCCCAAGGAAATCATGCGATACTTACACAGAGTTCAATGTTTGCAACTAAAGTTAAAGAATTTTTGCTTAACATATAAATGTATAGAAATAGACTTGGTGTACTCTTATTTATGAGATTAGTTTATATGAAAAATATTACTCTGCAATATTGGTCAAAAAGTACAAGTTAATGCCCTAAACATGGTTACATTTTGCTTCGGGAGAGATCGATCATTTTGTTTTGTTTTAATGTTAATTTATTTGATATACATGTACATATATGCTTATGTGCATGAACTCGTCTGTTTATTTGACTAAAGACTTCTGTATTGTAGTCTGTTATTTAGACTAAGTATAAGGTATTATAGATGTTTCCATGCAAGAATATTTATGATACATGGTTGTTTCAGTACAGAAATAAGATGTTTTGCTATAAGGAGAACAGATCTTGAACCTCGAATTGGCCGTTGTGGTTGTTAAGACCATACTACTTTATACAGTTTTATCTGAATATAATGAAATCTCCTGTGTACCGCAATGAAAAAATATTGAAATTATGAAAAAGGAGACAGAAGCGCTGAAGAGAAGAAAAAAATACTGTCAGTTCTTCAAACAATATACATGTATTTTATTTTCATCTGTTCTTACTTTTCTTGACTAAGAGTGGTGGATGTGTTGGAAGTTCCGCACGCTTTTGTATAATATTATGAATGAGGATCCATGTAAAGTGGAATAGTTATAAACAAACAGGTTTTTATTATTCCTAATTGATATATGATTTTTATACACCCTCATTTAAAATGTGGGCGTATTATGCTATACCTTTGTCTGTCCATCCTTGTCCGGGCTTCTCCTTAACTAAAGGGGAACAAAAGTTTTGATGGTGTCATAGTAAAGGATGTGGCGTGTAGTTGTGCATGTGGGTTTCAAAGTTGGGGTCAGGCCCCTGGGGTAGGGGAAAATGGGCAGGGTCGGAAAAGCTTGTTCAGGCTTCTCCTCCTTAAGTAAAGGAGGAACAAATTTTTTGATGGTGTCATATTAAAGGATGTGGCTTGTAGTTGTGCATGTGGGTTTCAAAGTTGATGTCAGGCCCCTGGGTGGGGAAAATGGGCGGGGTCGGTAAAGCTTGTGCGGGCTTCTCCTCCTTAACTAAGGAGGGGAACAAAAGTTTTGATGGTGTCATATGAAAGGATGTGGCTTGTACATGTAGTTGTGCATGTGGGTTTCAAAGTTGGGGTCAGGCCCCTGGGATGGGGGAAAATGGGCGGAGTCGGAAAGGTTTTCCAGGCTTCTTCGCCTTATCCAAAGGGGAACAAAACTTTTTATGGTGTCATATGAAAGGATGTGGCTAGTAGACCACATTAAAACATGATGCAGGCGTATCGTACACCTGTTAGCGGTCCCCTATTTTTAAACACTTTCTTTCTCTTAACCCCAACATAATACTTTTGTGTTGTCTATTGTAATAACTAACTTTGTATTGCATTGTATTTATGCATGTAACTTATGAAGAAAAGATTTAAATATATTAAGATAATTACATGTACATCTGTTTGCGACTCCATTTTGTCTTTAACGTGTCTTCGATCAAATGTCAAAGTTGCATGACTACACCTGTTTTTTAAGGTGTTGAGCAGTTGCTCGACAGTCTTTTAGCGATCGTAAAAATTTTACCTATGCATCGTCAATCTCAATTCATGTAACAAAGTAGTACAGTCAAACCTTGTTATCTCGAAGTCGGAGGGACCGTGAAAAATACTTCGAGATATCCGTAGTTCGAGATATTCAAATTTCGAGTTTAGGATCACAAATCATGCAGTTATTAATGTATGCCGATTCATTTGACATTTGTGATTTTTATAGTAGATGTATGAGATATACATGTATTTATCAATAAATACGCATCAAAATGTGCATATTGTATTGTTCCTAAATAATTAATCTAAATCTCATCATACCTTTTATAATTTATGAATAGATAGAGAATATACTCCAAAACTGAACACGTCATGTTTCCTTTTTAGTAATGTCGTAATTTAAATCCAATACTTGATATAACTCTCTTACACTATACCTAAAACCGAGGACGCGCTAACACGTAAGACAAGAAAAAGACACACGTCATAATTCGATTTAATTACTATTACTTTGCATAAAAATACATAGACATACACATGGATTGGAAATAGTAATAAATTAATGAACATTGTCAAGAAATTTCTTTAAACGCAGGTATGAAAAAGCACTAATTACAGTTAATGTGAATTATCTAATTTTGTGTTGAGTTTAATAAGCTATCATCATTTATTAATATTTGGTATAAATAACAGGGTACGCACGGACGCGATCGATTATGTAATTACTGCGGCTTTATACACCGACACGGTCAGTTGATCACACCACGCGAGCGACCTGTCATTTAGGATAAACGCCGCGGGGAATATTGTCAATAAGAAGCCAACTTCGAGATAAACCGGGTAAATAAGAACTTCGGGACTTGAAAATGTATTCGAGATAAGCATGGTATTTGACATATCAGTGTTCGACACATCCGGGGTGAATTTAATCATAATGTGAAGGATTTTGTTCGGGACCGACGTTCGTCTTCGAGATATCCCAGGTTTTCGAGATATCAGTGTTCGAGATATCGAAGTTTAACTGTACCTTGTTTAAGGTACTTAAAGTAGTAAAAAGTCTTGCAAAGCTGGCTTTGTTATCTTTGTTATTGACATTTCATTGCACAAAAATAGGTTTGAGCATAGGTCTTCTTAACTTAAATTATCAATAAATTGCCCTAAAACACTTGTTATTATTCTGTTGCTTATTGTGTGTGTTAAAATATTCATTCACCGTAATGAGGCGATCCGATTATGAATTACAATCGCACTTCATGGGAATTATTCGATATATGGAGAAGATCATGTGGCATTGCCTTATTTGGAAAAATTGTAGGAGAACATACACAATCAAGGCCTAATTTGACATATAAGTGCCAATATGTAAACAGATCGCCCCATATTTGAAATATATATAATAATATATATATAATATAATAATAATAGTATATTTAGATATACATTTCAGTTGAAAAAGGAACAAATAAAGTATTTCATGGAATCCTAAATATAGACTGGCAATGCGTGTCACATAGGTCTTTAAATATTTAGATAGGTTACCACTAATTCATAAGGAGACTGACTTAGGTTCAAGTGACCTGTTATCTGTTATTTTAATCATCACGAACCTCTCGTAAATAACATCATATCCTGTGTACCCATGCTGTTTATGCTACTGCAAACAAATTTTATGAATATCTACATGCAGTGTGTACAGCTTGTTTTCTGCCCTTACTGCCTGTGCCATAAATAACACCAGCTGGTGAGGGAATAGCCTCTACAAGATGGCGGTGGTCACTTCAGGCAGTGATAGCAAGCAAGAGCAAGTAACTCCAGTCTATCTTAAATAAAGATGATGTGTATATATCATATGGTCTTCCCCTTATTTGGAAAAGTTCCCACGACGCATAGAAAATGGGAGCCGAGAAAGTTTCCAAATCACCTACAAAATTTAATACGGATGTAAAGGATGTTAGCATGGATTAAGACAGAATTTTAGATTGAATGCATGAAAAATAAATTAAGTAGAACTCACGTGTGAAGATTTTACATCAAATTAAACGATAACCGTGTGATTGTGATTCACAATTAGAATGCGTCATTACGGCAAACGGCATGGCTTTGTTTCCCTTACACATATGCATATACAATAAATGAATGAATAATAATCAGTGTGTTATGACGACATATGGAAGCTGATAGCCCTAGTGTCACAGTTAGTAGCAAAGACAAAAACCAAATCTTAAAAAAATTAGCTTAAGGCTTCCATATTTTACAGGCAATGAAAACAACTTGTTCATTTCTATCTTTGTAAAACATGGCGATGGTGTGCGATTGATTTCACATGTACATTCCTTGTGACAAGACATTTGACATATTTCTGCAAGAATGACCTAAACAACAATGAAATATTATTATAATGTCATAATCAATACCACTTATAACCTTTGACCTCCTCATGATGACGAACCCCATCAGGAAACTGTTAACCATACATCTTCCTTTAATCCAAAGCCCCTCCGGATAACTAGTTGCACACTGACAACTTTCATTTACATTTTGATTTTAAATGATATATGCATGGCTGTTGGTGCTCAAGCTTTTATCTTTACTGAGTCCAAAAATTATCGGAATTCAACAGAAGTTGGTGAACACAACTGATCAGTTTCTGCTACTTTTGACAGTTATGAGTAAAATTTAGCTGGACGCCTTTGTGGCTCTTCAAGCCTTTGATTTTTTTAATACTGTGGGCGAGAGCTTTATTCAAGCATTTGGGTCTGACGTCATTTACTATTCATGTAATATACGGGAGCGAGTTTGACCTAGGTCAACCTCGCTCACGTAAAAAATTTTCCAAACATCTCGGCTTTCCATGGTGAGAGGCCAGCTTTAATATCCGTACCTGTATCACACAATTGGACAATATCTGGAGCATTATTAGTGTCACATTTCTGAACTCCATTACTGTATGTAAGAAAGATATATTCTTAAGTACTGGACAAAGTACTGGTATGTTGTTATATAACATTGATGTAAGTCAACTACACATAATGATATATAGGTACTCGGTATCATATTCAGATTTTCACAGATCATTTAAACATTGACCAATATCATAAATGTGCTTAAAATATTTAGAAATAGATGATAATCAATAAGAAATTTGTGTTGAAGTTTATTTTATGACCAAAATGATATACGGCTTGAATTTGTTATTATGGGCCCTGGTCACTCTTGTAGTTTTCAAGAGGTGAATCAAGTAATTTCTGCAATTAATACGAATTTTCAGTAGAGAAGGTGTCTATACTCAGTATAGAAGATTCTAAAATATAGATTAAAAAAAAAATTGGTTATTAGACTAAAGTAGTAGACAAGTGTTATTCTTGGTTGATATGAATCAATCTGTGAAGAATTGTTGGAAGTAAAAAACGAAGAAGTACCGAAGGGTAAACCATATCTCATAGTCCATGGAATAAAATGACAATATTGTGAATAGTGTCATATTGAGACAAATGTGAATCCCAAAAAATTAAGATGAAACTAGGTGCCCGGGAGGAGTAAGCGTCCCCTGGTTGCATGCAACACCCGTCACAAAAGTCCTGCAACAATCTTTCAAGTCGAGGAGGCGAATACATCAATAAGCACACACGAACACGCGAAGGAGACAAGAACACAAAGTCAAAGAATTTAGGTCATTAGTGTAAAGTAGTAGATTAGTGTTATACTTCGTTAGTGAAGGTATAAAGCAATCAGTTAAGATTGTTGTCCTAATAAATTGAATCTAATTTTCCATGTTCATTTACTTCTGCATTCATATCATGTGTACACTATTCCTTTACAGATGAGTCAATGGTAAAGATTGTCTGGACACTTCTGCAAAGGGGTGACTACGAAATGTGGCGGGAATTGTACAGTGTTATTTATACAGAGATGTCAGGAGCAGGTAAATATGCTGAAGTTACAGTTCCTTGATTTAAGTTGTGGTGTTAAGCACTATCGGATATTTTAGTTATGTCACTTTTCCATATATGTTTGAATGTAATCATCTTTTGTATGCATGTCCTTGTTGATTTGTGTCGTACAGTTTCAAGATGAATTCAAGAAAAAATGGCTACGACATATTATGTATTTTAATGATTTTGGTGTATATAATATGGAAGCCCATTTAGGTCCTATTAAAAAATATTTTTGAATTTGATATAACGAATTCTTGAATTTGTTATAATGTATTAAATCTGTTATAATAAACTTTAGGAATTCGTAATAATGAATTAAATCTGTTAAAACGAATTTGTTGAATTCGTTTTAACAGATTTTGAAATTCGTTTTAACAAATTACATTTGAAATAATGAATTTTTGAATTCATATATTCGGTTTTTGACCGGAATGCAAAGCAATTCCGGTCTATGAATTGGCGAAAACAGTCTGTCCGTCCATCCGTCTGTCCGTACGGCGTCAACATTTTGCGTAAAGCATTTGCATTTAGCTTGGTTTCTCTCATACCCTAAAAGGCACTTATGTCAAAGTTGGTAGCTATAGGTTTGTAGATACTTGAATGTTCAATCCAACCAATACAAAAATTTAGTGACCTTGACCTTGACACACACTGAACACACACTGTTTTTTGCCTTTAGGGTGACCACTTGCATACATGTATTGTTAATGTTAATGCAAAGCAATTCCGGTCTATAAATTGGCAAAATCAGTCCGTCCATCTGTCTGTCCGTCCGTCTGTTGTCAACTTTTTGCGTTAAGCCTTTGCAATCCGGTCATATAGTCGTTGACGGTTTCTTGTATAAAATTTGTTATTGTTAAAACAAATGTAATCCGTTTTAACAAATTCAAGAATTAGTTATTTCGAATTCAAAAAATTTATTATAACAGATTTAATTCGTTATAACGAAGTCGTCAAATTTGTTATAACAGATTTAATATGTTATAACGAATTCCTCAAATATGTGAAAATGAATTTAATCTGTTTTAACAAATTCAAGAATTCGTTAAAAAGAATTCAATCCGTTTTAACAAATTTAAGAATTCATTATATCAAATTCAAAAATATTTTTTGATAGGTCCTAAATGGGCTTCCATAATATAATACTTATATGAAGTACTAATAAAAATGTAAAGTTTAGTTTTTCCAACAAAGTCCAGTTCAGAATTTTGTTTTTCCTGATAAATTGAATCTAAATTTCCAGGTTTATATATTCCTGCGATCATATTCTGGAAACACTATTCTTTTACAAATGAGTTATTTGTAAAGCTTGTCTGGACACTTCTGGAAATGTGTGAGGACAAAATGTACCCAATGATGTCAACAGCAGGTAAATATGCTGTAATTACATTTCCGTGATTTAAGTTGTTGTGTTCAGTAAAATCTAATAATTTTGTATTGTCATTTTTGCCGTGTATATTTTACTAAGTGTAAAACATAGAGGCGATGCATCGCAGATGACATAGATTGTTAGGAATGCTGGAAAGATGTGATGTTATCATTCAGTCGTTGATTACTACGCACTGATCGGACATTTTCGGGCCTTTCCGTCAGCCCTTGCCAACCACAATAATAACATGCTTTTGTTGAATTTAAATTCATTCCTTTCTGTGTTGTAAACATTCTGCATATGTTTTACCAGAGATGGGTGTTAACTTCAAATTGGCCCCCCCCCCCCCCCCCCCCCTAAAAGAAATTCTGCGTTGCTAAGGGACGAATAGCATCATGTATAAAATTCTTCCGAGAAACGAATTGATATTTAGTGCACCGACATCTGAAGAAAGGTTTGATATTCTTAAAATTTTATGATTAAATTATTAATCACAAACTGATTCATACATGAGTGACTTGACATCGCATCGTAAACAGCTGAACAGGCAGATTGCTCCTGCGTGGCAAGATGAAATAACATGATGGACACTGAATCTCACTAATAATGTGCAATGCAACTTAAAAATATATTAAAATAAAATTCCTCTTTTGAATTACAATTTTAGTTCAGTTGTGTTTTGCATGTATCCAATAACAAGTATGCAAAATTTCAACAGCACCACTTCAAAACTGAACAATTGAGAGCATATCAAAGTTGATAGCCTTCTCAAAAAGTTTTAGTCAAAATATTTACGTTACCACAAACTTAATATCTATTTTTTCTAGGAAATAAAGGGTCTTTCGCACACAATATGTCTCTTTATGACTACTAATTCATCAGTGATTACAAATAAAACCATTTTACATTATTTGCTGGTTGATAGTAGAACCTGACATTGAAAAAGAAATGTATATCAAAAGAAAAATTGTAAATTTCAAAAGTTTATTGAAGATGGATACGAATAAATTAAACGTCAACATGAAATCCACCTCAAAATTTTATATTTGTTTGGAGTTTACATCATACATAACGAGAAATCCAATTTAAAATTGATGAAAGGTAAAGATTAATGAAAAATTGGAACGTTTTAAACTTATCTACATATTGTAACGTAGGTATCTTATTTCCAATAATATATAATTTGGTCATAATAATTCATTTTCTTAGATTTAGTTTACCAACACATAATGTTTTCGATACAATAAATTGTGTTCAATTTATATCTCATATGCCATATCTATTAAAGTGACCTATTAGGGCATTTGAATAGCATATTTTAAAGTTAAAAGAAATTTCTATACAAATTACATTGGTATCTACTCCAGGATTCATAACACAATATCTAGTGAGTATTTAAATTCTTTAAACCTATTGACTAAAAGGAAAGGTTGTTTTAATTAAATGAATTGCAAGTATTGAAGGATAAAATTTGATTGAGATGCAGTTGTAACGTATGTATTGGTCATTGAGAAAATCTGTCTTAATCACAGTTTAAGAACTTTTTATCTACTATGGAATATGTTGGTTATTTTTCTAAGATCTTCCTCATCCACTTTAAAATTTCTTTGCGATTTACCACATGCTACAGGGGGTTTGACCGCACAGAGTATGTTTGGGAAAGGCACCCAGAGTTTGTCTTCTGTTCGAGGCCAACGGTACAACTCTTTTGCTTTCTCCATAAATTTGATTTCAACATCTTTGTCATCAGTGTCAACGTTTTGGACGTTGCCCAGATACCACTCACCATTATATATACATGCTACAAATTTACCAACTTCCAAAGATATTTCTGAAGATAAATTTTCAGTGGACGTAACATATGTATCGATACGGCTGATTTCCGGGTCTTCATTGTTATTGCTATCTGCCTCCATCATGTTTGTTTCTTCTGTATGAATAGCCACTTGTACCTGTAATGTTGTAGTTCTTTCCTCTTTACTCAGTGCCTTGAATGTTATTTTGGTCCATCTCTCACAGAAGTTACTCTTTAAACATTCTTTGCAATAACAGCTTGTAGACTGCCAGGAGGCTTGTTTTGGAAATGCCTACAATAGCATGTAACTTCATTGTATTTTTTACGGTCTTTATTTTCAATATCTCCAGTTCTTGTTTTTTCTCTAAGCATGTTTCGTTTTCGATGAAAATAAATGTAACTTCTTTCATTGAAGATGGTATTGCCCATCTATAAAATTCTTTCGCATCCTGTATGATAGCTTTGACTTGGCAAACAGCTTCATCTGCCATCCTTTTGGTCGTTCCCCCTAAGCCATCACATGGCCCCTTTCCATGCCCTGCCTCAAAGTAATTCCATTGGGCTGTTATTCCATATCTCTCCTCATGTGAAGCTATGCTGTAAAACATCAAACGATTTCTATATTGACTTGATGGCGAGTCTGTCTAATAATGTATCTTCCTTACTGATAGATCAATTTCTTTAATCTTTGATATTGCGGCAGCAACAAATGCGCATACGGTACTTGTGGAATGATGGATAGTATCAGAGATGATGACGATGGGTTTGTGTTTTAGATCTTTGCCCACTTTTGTGGATTTTCTCTGTGTTGGTTGAAACACTAGCGTTATCAAATGTGTTATCTGTCGGAGTTTTGTCGGACCTCAGATGACGTCATTACAATGAAAAACTGCGTTTTGTAGAAGGGTGAATTGTTTATAATTCGATTATTTTGTGTATTTTAATTAACTTAAATGTAGTGAATCTAATTAGAGAGAAATTGGATATAAAAATTATGTCTTGGAATTTGCATATTTTATAAGATTAAATAATGGCTAGGGTTGTACTATTAGTTTGTAATGATTAGCTTTAATGAACTCCCTCAGAGCTAATTAAAAGATTTTCATGAGACTTGTTTGTCAAATAACAATACCATCTTCGTACAATTGTTTGAAAGAATTTGGAATACAAAAATGATTTATAGGATTTTTTTGCAAACATCTTTAAGATCAGAAAGTACGGGGATGCCAATTGTTTTTTTTCCTTGCGAAAGCAAAGACTGGATGAATTCAGCTTCGTATGAGTAAAGGAATATGTCAGCCAGAAGCGGAGCACAGTTAGTGCCCATTGGAATGCCGACAATTTGTTGAAAAACCTTACCTCCAAATACACAAAAATGTTATCGATAAGAAAGTTCAACATCTGGATGACAGCTGTTTCAGTGTATTTATTTTTGGAATCAGAATTTTCCCTTACAAAGAAAGTTTTATCGTGGCCTATTATTATATATTTGAATTTGCGGCTTCCGTTTTTACTAGTAAATGCATTTTGAATAATTTCCGCTAATCTGTCTTTTAATTTCTGATGAGGGATCGTTGTGTAAAGAGTCGAAAAGTCAAAAGACTTGACAGAGTGAATTTTAGTAAAACTTTTTGATTTTAGATTTTCTAACAACTCTTTTGAATTTTTAAGGATCCACATTTGATTAATTCCACTTCTGGAATATACTGATATATAATATCTTCTAATATATATAATCTTCTGAGAGATTTTTATAAAATTTGGTAGAGATTACCTTAGTCTTTCATTGTTCCCTTCAAATGATACTGTTCTTGACCAGATCCATCAAGGGGTCCTAGGTTAATCCTTGGATACCCTCGTTTGATAACCTTTTTCTTCATACTAGATACATGCATTGTCATCCTGAATCCAGCAAAGTGATTAAGAAGGGTGTCTTAAAAAGTGTTGTTATTTTTGGTTCCCTCTCTGAAATCAAATTTTGACACTTTTTGATAGCTTTATGGACTTTGTCTTTTCAGTACATGTTTTTGTCATTTCATAGAAAGAAAACACTTATTTGCTAATATTTATTATACCCTACTTTGAAGAAGATGGGGTATATTGCTTTGCTGCTGTTGGTTGGTTGGTAGGTCATTCGGTAGGTTATACATAATCAGTTATGATTTGGTTACTATCAAACAAAGCTGGCGTGGCCTAGTGGTATCGCGTCAGACTCCTGATCGGGAGGCCGGGGTTCGAGTCCCGCTTTGGTCATGCCGGTGTCATGTCTTTCCGATAAGACAGTAAAAATCGAGGCCCTGTGTCGCGGTATGCATGGCACAGTAAAGATCCCACGCTGCTTCGGGTGGGTCCTTTGCAAAGGTCAAAATTTGTATGTCCCGCATCAGGCAGATGCTTTCACCATATACGTGAAATATTCGTGGTGTGACGTAAAACAAAAATCAATCAATCAATCAATAAAACTATCGAACAACTTTTGACAGAGGTACACCTTTTGAACTTGAAAAGACTCCAAGAATTCAGAGTTTTCATTCACTATCTGTGAAATGAGTACATATACATTTGTGTTTAAATGAAATATTTCAGATATGGGTTGGTAGATGGATGACCCCTATTGATTTTCATTACATTAGATCAAAGGCCATTGAGTGCAGTGCAGTACTGTGTACAATCGGTGGCAACCAATATCTTGAGAGATAGAGATTTCGTATTTGACATGCATACTCCACTAATAAAGCCCTTTGAAATACACCAAAGTCACTGACTTTGTCACACCTGCCAACTGTTCCGATTTTGGCGGAATTTTTTTTTGATTTTTACAAGCTAATTCCGCATTCCGGATATAGACTTGTCCGTTCCACTTTCTAAACGTTTATACATATGTTTTAAATGACGCATGTTTAAAGCGCTGACCTTAACAAGGACGAACAAAATGCAACAACCAGGACCTACAAACTTTAAAGACAAAAATAACAATATTGACAGTGGCAATACGGATTGCTATGATGAGGCTAAAAAGAAACCTAAAAAGAAAATGAATATCCGTAGGAAGCAAAGCTTTAGAAATGAATATGTTTCCAGTTTTAACGGGATTGTTGCCCAAAGTGAAAGGGGGCTTGAGTTCTCATACTGTATGGTATGCAGATGTGATTTTACCATCTCCCATGGGGGGGATCACAGACATTACCAGACACACTGGAACTCAAAAACACTTTAGTTTTTGAACAGAATGAGTTTTTCTCAAAGGCAAATTCGAATGACGCGTACAACGTTACAAATGCTGAAGTGTTGTTTACAGAGTTTATAGTGGAGCATTCGCTACCTATTTCTGTGGCGGACCATGCTGGAAAGTTGTTTAGAAAAATGTTTCTGGACTCAAAAATTGCAGACAAATATTCAAGTGGCCGAACTGAAACCTCTTGCATAATCGACACGTTATCTGAAAATGACATAAGTGAAATTGTTCAAGACTTAAGGAATGGTCCATTTAGCTGAGGAACAGATGGAAGTACTGACTACGAGGATGTAAAGTTATATCCTGTTATAGTACGATACTTCGATGAAAACTGTGGTCGTGTGTTGTCTGTCCTTTTATCACTGACAGAATGTGCTGAAGCTTCCACTGGAGAAAATATTTTCAAAATAATTGAAAATGAATTGACTGAATCATCCAATCTGATTAAAACAATATCTTTCTTCCACTTCTCTATTTGTCACATTGCGAATAAAGATCTGGCAAAACCCCGTAAGAGGCCATATTCTGGTGAACTCGGGTGACGTTTCAGTCACCGAAGCCGTTATTTCCTATAGCCAGTCAATGACTCGACTAGGCAAGTGATAGTTATGCAACATGTAACAAACACTACTGAAAAACTACCTTGTGGGTCAAGCACGCTGTAGATGTTAATTTCATTCCTAAGAATTTGTAGCCGATCCACTTATTGGCTGAAAATCAGAGTTCACCAGAAAATGACCCTGAAAATCTCTAAGTGACAAGCAAACAACTGAACCTCCCAAGAAGCAGAGTGATTTATCAAAGAGTGGTTCTGGTACAAAAAGCCAAAAAGAAACTGTTAGAATTTCAAAAAGTCTAGGTTCATCAAATTTTAAAGCAAAAAAGATTCTTGGTGACCTAAGAAATGTTGATACGAGACTTTATTGGCTTTTTGTGTCAAGTACCATCCCTATCTTTGAAAAAGCAAATGCTTTTCTTCAAAGTGAAGAACATTGTATTCACAAAGTGCATAAGGTATTGTGTGATCAATTTTCAAGCATTGTTATATGCTTTATCAAGCCTAAGGTAATTCAGAAATCTTTATCAATTTATGAAATTGATTTTTCTGATGGGAAAAACCAAAAACGTAACGAAGAATTGTTTATTGCGTCGTCTGCACGTAGTTATTTGAGTGAGCAAAAGGACTGTGATAGCAAAGCATTTTTCGCAAATGTTCGACAGCATTATGTAACAGCTTGCAACTACATGCTGAAAATAATCCATTTTGGGGATAACATATTCTTGGACATTACAAGGAGAAGTTCAATGTCATTCAGTCATGTTGAGTATTTTTGTGATAGGTACTCTCTTTTTCAAAGTGCAAATGAAAAAGATAGGTTGCAGGAAGAATTTCTTGTATATCAGATTGGAGAATTACCAACATCAATTACAGACTCAAAGAGGGTTGATGTAGCTTGGTATTTGCTATCTCAAATTACTGATCCTACAACCAGAGAGGAGAAATTTAAGAATCTGTGTAAGATTGCAAAGTGTGTATTAATCATTTGCCATTGGAATACTGGTTGTGAGAGACTTTTTAGTGTTGTGAACAACAATAAAACAGAGTTTAGGTCAAGTCTTTCCACAAAAACATTGGGCAATCTCATGACCAGATGTATGATGATGAGTGCATCAGGCACCTCTTGTTTTGCAGTTAAGCATGATAGGAAATTTTGAGAAAATGTAAAAGCTCTACCTACAAGAGTAAAATGTAAATGTCTATGAATTTCATGACAGTGCATATATAATACTAATACCATATATTATTGACAACATTCTTTGCCTTAGGGCATCAGTGTTTCATTAATACATTTTTCATTTTTTGTTTGTTATTTCCAGGAAGGAGACTTGTGTTTGTTATAAAAAAATGTTGTAAAAGCTGTGCAATCTGTTATTCTTTTCTCTGTAAAATTTCTTGATAACTGTCAGTCTGTGAGGTCATTTTATGGTCACAATTGAAAATTTATCTCAGTGGCAGGGGGGCTGTGCCCCTTGACACCCTGCCGTTCCTCTTAACAATCTTCTAGGGTTGGCAGGTATGCTTTGTGACGTACACCATGACCTAAATTCTAAAATCATGTTGCCAATAGAGATATAGTGTTTTACAATCACATCACGTTTTACATTTGGAAACTACATCATTAAACAAGGGAAGATAATTCACTTTGTTAAGCTGTCCTGTACAGTGTGTGTATATAGCATTATATTATTGTATATATTTAATAGGATATACAGAGCACAATTGCTGTGCATGCTGCTTTGATTTTTTTAATGTGTGGAGAGACTGTAATGCTGGAGATAATGACTCCTTGACAAATCATTCCAAATGGTTTCCAAGTTGTTCCTTTCCCTGGCCAAACAAAGGAGAGAAATCTGTTCATGCACTTCGGAGGCAGCAAGAACAGGTATGTTTTATGGAAATTTTGTGGTATAATATAAATAAAATACTGCTTTTTGAGTCAGCTAGAAAAGCTGATACATTGCTGTCGTGCGGAGGGGAATTCTTATGTACAAGATAGAGCGACACATCTAAAGCAATTGAATACCACATCAACATACAAATTGTAGTTTGATTTAAAACTATAATTAGTAAAGGAACACAAACACTCTGTATTGCAAATTTTCGGCCTCACGACCTTTATCAAGCAATTTAAGAGATGACAGACACAAAGCTATGTAAAATCTATGTTTATGTTTCAAAGATACGTAGGTTTGTTTGTGTCAGAAAGAATTTCAAACTAAGTAAGAAGAGAGCAGATTTTATAAACATTTGCACCTGGGTACAGTGATAATGTAACAAATACCCAATCAAATGTGATAAGATGGCAGAGGCAAATTGACAACATGATGTTTTTGTACCAGAGAAGATAAATTAATGCTACTCCAAGATTTTAAGCCGAGTTGCAAATCTGTAAAACTATGCTCTTAGTTTGATGTGGTGCAGGATTTCATTTTGGATCTAAGTCTACATATTTTACCTTCTTTTCAAAATTTTAACCTTGCAAACAGGGACCTCGATTCTGTTAAAATGCTTGCTGTAATAGTTAAATTGAACATCCATATAGTAGCTTAAGTACCTTTTATACCTTTACTTTTGATAATGTCAAATGATAAGAAACTCCATTATATTAAAATAAAATTACCTACTTTAAAAAAAAGCAGCTAGCCAACTCTCTGGACTTTCTATTATTTGATTTTCAAATTTTAAAAATGAAATTGTCAGTAATATAGTCAGATGAGTTGATACATTGAAAACCTTCTTATCACAGTACGGTTTATTGAAGTAATGAATAAGCTTTGCATTTCTACTGACAAAATCATATAGGATATAAATTTTGTATGTAAATTCTTACAGCTTACTGAGATACAAATTAAGAGTATAGAAGCGTTTCTCACACAGAAAATTCCCTATAAATGTGTGTGTGTGTTTGTTCTTTGTATTAGTAACTCTTGCGTTCTTTCTGTAGTAAAGTAAATTTTAATCCACCATGTCTGTTATTTGCTTACAGGAATGTAAGATAAGATTAGAGGAGGAAACAGATAAACTCAGTGAGTGTTTTCTAAAAGCTTACCTTTAAATGTATACAATGTAGATGAGCTTTTTTGAGAAATGATGTTTCATTAATCATGAAACAGGAAATTTAATAACATAAGAAATATGATAATTAGGGCTGTCACGGCTAACCAAAAGCTCGGTTAACTACGGTAAGTTCTTGCACAGTTCAGTTCGGATAATATTTTGCAGATCGCAGTTTCAATTTTTAAAAATCTTACTTGGGCCATGTAAATTAATTCTATGTTTCTCAAACACCGCCGGCCGCTCAAATTTGGGCATCTACCAGTCGTATTTATTGCAACTTCAGAAAAAAAATAGCTGCCGTGTCTCCACTCTGATACATTGTTAAATATAAAATATCTATTTATGAACACGTTTCCCCAAGAAGAAAGAGAAAGAACTTTGCCAGTGTTAATAAATCCATAATGTAATGCTATCAAACAGTGCAGGGATTGGGAAGGTCACATAGTCCCATTCAGAATGAAAATGGTGCATTAAACCACTTACACGGTGCGCCCTATTGCGCCTTCAAATTTTAAAGCAGCGAACATTGGATCCGCCAAGCACTTAACTTGTTTATAAGTCCTTAGTTCCGCAATATGCATTTTCGGTTTTTAGCTCTACTGGTCTCGACCAGTCGAGCTTATGCGATGGTCCTTCGTCCGTTGTCCGGCCGTCCGGACGTCCCTCCGTAAACAATTTATTTGTTCCCTCTTCTTCTCTTAAGGTATATGTCCCAGAGACTTAATTATGGTTTCATCTTGTTCGATTGATGGTCTAGTTGTGCATGTGCAATTTTGGTCCAGTTCGGACCCCCTGAGGTCCCACAAAGGGGCGTGGTTCCAAAATCTTGTTCCATCTTCTTCTCTAAACATATTTGCCTCAGAGACTTAATTATTGTCTCATCTTGTAAAGTAGATGGTCTAGTTATGCATGTGCCATTTTGGTCCGGTCCGGACCACTTGGGGTCCTAACAAAGGGGCGTGGTCCCAAAATTTTGTTCCCTCTTCTTCTCTGAAGGTATATGTTTCAGAGAGCTAATTAGGGTCTGATCTTGCTGGGTAGGCGGTCTAGTTGTGCATGTGCAATTTTGGTCCAGTTCGGACCCCTTGGGGTCCCACAAAGGGTGTGGTCCCAAAATTGTGTTATGTCTTCTACTATAAAGGTATATGTTCCCGGGACCCAATAACATTCTCATCTTGTTTGGTATGTGGTTTAGTGGTACATGTGCAATTTTGGTCCAGTTCGGATCCCTGGGTCCCACAAAAGGGGTGTGGTCCCAAGATGTTGTTCCCTCTTCTTCTCTAACAATATATGTCCCACAGACTAAATTATAGTCTAATCCTGTTTGGTAGGATGTCTAGTTGTACATGTGCAATTTTGGTCCAGTCTGGACCACTTTGGACCCCCACAAAGGGGTGTGGTCCCAAGATTCTGTGCCTTCTTTTTCCCTGAGGGTATAAATCCCAAAGACCTCTTTGTGGTTTCTTCTTATTTGGGTCTAGTTGTGCATGTGCAATTTTTGGTCTAGTCTGGACCCCTGGGGCCCCTCAAAGGGCGTGAGTTACCCATACAGAAATGACCCCAATTGTTATTTCACTACAGTGTACTGTAATTTGAAAGGGGGGTTATAGCTTTGTAGACATATGTGCAACACCTCAACATTTGTATTTCATGTATGTATTTTTATCTTTCAACTATCTTCAATTTCCTCTCTTAATTATTTCCTGTATGGTTGACTTAAGATCGCAGTGTTTGTATGCTAGTTAGAATTGTTTTTGGGCGAGTTGTCTTCTAATGTTTATATAACAGCGGCCATTTTGAATAAATTATTGAGAAAAGATCATAGTCCTAGAAAAGAGATAAGCACTAGATAAGAATGGGACAGTGTGAATAAAACCACCAAAAAGATAAATTGTGTATATTTGTAAATAAAATAAACACATTAGCCTACAGTGCGTTTATTATACTATGTCAAGTAATCTCCAGAATTTCCTCTGACTCATGAACTTTATGATGGCCCTATATATATATATATATATAGCACCATGTGATAAAAATTTTTACGACACTTTTACAACCAGATATTGGCAAAAAAGAAAACAGACAAAAGACATTATTAAACATATAACAGTGCCGTAAACTCCTCTTAAAATAGTATGAAGTCATTTCTCTAAAGCATTGACGGGCAATGAAAAAAAAATGGGATAATGATTTATATATAAATGTATATATGGCTAGCAAAAAAAATTAAGCTAGTCGGAAGAAAAACTAGTGTTTGCATACTTTGTTTCTACACTTGAACCGACATTGGAAAATATCGAAAGGGGGGGGGGGGGGTTACAAAAATACTTCATTCCATCCCCTGTTTTGAAAAAAGAGGGGATGGGGCACATGCCCCTTTTGCTACCAGAAAAAAAACTAGCGTTTTACTGCTTTGTTTCCACACTTCAACTGATATTCTAACTACTTGATGATAAAAAATCTTAAAGATTAAAGGGGGCGGAACATACCCCCCCCCTTGATTTGAAAGAGGGGCATCTTCCCCCGCTGCTGCCCCACTCTTTTAAAAGATAATAAGAGGAAACCAGTAGAGCTTCAGTCTCGACAGAGACTTCTGGTTGACGTAAGTGTCTTTGTAATATCTGGTTTGATAAAGAGGCATGATTTACAGCGATACGATCTTAACGTTGCTCCCAAAAACAATCCCCAAAGCCTATCCAAAGCGCTTTTAAAAAGCTTAGCTTCCAGTCATTTATTGTCTTTTTATAGGGCACTAGCGTTAGTGGTCATTTTAGTGAAGTTGCATGTACTCCAAATAAGCTGAAAACTTCCGGACCAGTAGCCTGATTTACTAACAGTCGTAGATGTTAATCATCTTGAGAACTGCCGGACCAGTAGCCTGATTTACTAACAGTCGTAGATGTTAATCGGAACTGCAAATCAGGCATTTACGAGATCAGCTATGTATTCCTACTTCACGTAAACGCCTTTTCACACCTTAACGAATTGACACAGCGTATGCGCAACAAATCGTAAAAATTTGACCAAGTCTGTGTAAGTCTATAATTGCTAGCGTACGCTCTGCGCATCACTTGCGTACGTTCTTTGTATGATATGTGTGGGCTGTGCATATGTTGCACAAATTGAAATACATCACATGGCTTATTTATACAATACTCAATAACTGTGTTTCTTCATCTCCATAATTTCAGTCAAAGTTTCAGATCACATATCTGTATATATATAAACAATGCAATGTTGTTCATAAAAAATCATGTTGCAGAACTGCAAAAATTACTGTTCTTGTCAAGGTTCTGTGCATTCCATGACTATTTCCACATCCATTCATAAAACTTTTAAATAATCACCGATATTTCAGACTACAAATTCAAAGCCTAAAGACTCAGAGCTAGTATACAATCTGTGCGTTGACAGCGCGGTAAGCATACTGTACGTGTACATACGCGTAAGGTACACTTACAGCGACTACGTTACTTGTTTGTTTAACATACGGTGAGAGGTCGCAGTGGAAACACCAATGATACACATATATGTATAATGTGTTCGCTGCGTACGGGCCGTTCGTCGGCATACATCGAGAATTTTTGTACATGCACAGGATTTCTCGACATACGGAATCAGCTGCGACGAACTTAAATCGCTCGCGTAACGTTCTCCCGACATACTGCCAACGTACGACAACATATGACAGTGAGTGCCTAAATTTTGCCATATGCAGGCATACGCATTTCTAATTCGTTATAGACTGAAAGCCACATAACTTGGGTTTATGGTTATGATTTCAGTGACGCGTTCTCATCGGGTTCAGCTACAAAATTACAGTTCGGGTTTACCAAAGATTGTTAGTGAAACAGGCTACAGGCATCGAGAGATCATGTTTCTACTAAAAATAAAAGTGCTGGGTCTTTAGAATATCATTGCTACAAAACTTAGCAATACAATAAGTCGCACAAGTTGTGAGAAATTGTTCAGAGTCAGAATTAAAGGCAAATTAAGGACTTTTTAACCACAATTTTGTTAACTCAGAAATACATTACAGAAACGTATAATTAAATATGACATGTGGGGGGGCATAGTCCCATTGATCCAGTTTGCCTTCCCCATCACTGCACTGTTACCAAAAAATGTCTTTTTGACATTACTTGAAAGTATCCCTAATAACAAAACAAATGCAAATGGTGGCCAGGCCATGGGGGGGGGGGGGGGGGGGGGGGCGAGAGAGAAAGATAGCTTTCCTCTAAGCATTAAAGTTAATTTTAAGGAAGAAACAGTTGTGCACTGGATGATTCTTCCATTTGTAAAAGATGCATCACTCGCCCAACTAATAAAGGATGTGTTGTCAAGCAAAGATAAGAATATTCAGCCACACGCAAATCCCAAGGAAACGCTTTAAATAGTACTGTTTGGGGAAAAAATACAAAAAATAAATACCCTACCTACGTTGCCACTTTTTTGTGACTGAATCATCTGAGAAACATAGAATTAATTTTACATGGCCTGAATATACGTGCTCAAACTTTGGATGTTCATTGAAGTTTGTTCAATTCTTTATCATTTTTTATAGGCCTGTAATTAGACGGGACGTACGTGTATTATGTTATTGCATTGTCCGACTGTTCGAGGTCATGTTTTCCTGACTATTTTTGGCAGTCTTTCAAGGTATTGGATTGAATCTTGGTATATAACTTTATATCAATGAGGGTCAGTACCAGTTTGCATTTGGGTACCGTATATTTGTTTTGGTTTTGTCAGAATTATGGTCCTTGAACTTAGAAATTTTCAAGGATTTAAAGTTTTATTGACTTTTTTCTGCAGTCTTTAAAGATATTGGATTAAAACTTAGTATATTACTTTATATCAATGAGGGTCAGTACCAATTTGCATTTGGATATGATTGCTTTGGATTTGCCAGAGTTAAGCCTTTTGTTACATAAGTTATCTTCCTTTGTTTTGAGTTAATTTAAATATCTGTAGTACTCAATTTATTGCCCTAAAACACTTGTTATTATGTTGTGTTTCATTTGCCATAATAACGGAAGTCAATTATGAATGACAATCGCACTTCATGGGAATCTTTTCTAAATATGGAGAGGACCACATGACATAATACCTTATTTGGAGAATTCGTAGTAAAAGCAAGGACTTATAGATCCGTTGTAAAATGCTTAGCATTCTAAATATAGATTGGCAATGCCTGTCTAGATCTTGAAATATCTAGACAGGTGACCACTTATTTATAACGAGGCTGACCTACACTCAATTGCAAGTGACGTGTTATCGGTTATTTTTATGCTCCCGCCATGAAATGGCCTTGGGCATATAGTGTTACCATGTACCGTCATTCAGTCATCATTGAGTTTCCGCTCATTTTTTTCTTTGAAGGATTGATGGATTAAATTGATATTGGGTATATAGATGTATTAAGTTGCAGATCAAGTTAAAATATGGGAGTAATTTGGTAATTTCTGACAGAGTTACTGCCCTTGAACATAGAAGCCCTAAAACATGTGCATATACAATAAACGACCGAATAATAAACAGTGTGTTAAGACAATATATAGAAGCTTACAGCCCTAGTGTCAGCATTAGTAGTGTAGACAAAAACTGTAACCTAGACCATATCTTAAAACAAATTAAACATAAGGGTTCCATATTTCACATATAATGGTAACAACTTGTCCATTTCTATCTTTGTAAAAAATGGTGATGGTGTTCCGATTGAATTCAAATGTACATTCCTTGTAATAAGACATTTGACATACTTTTAGAAAATATTTAAATGGTCAACTGCTAGGGTAAAGAATTTCATATTTCAAAGTGTCTTCTTTATGAGTAGACATACCTGTCCATACAAAAATTTTTGACCTTCACTATGAATTTGTTCCACTTATCAGTATCTTAAGGGCTTTCATATTTCAAGTAAGTGTTCTTAATGAGTAAACCTTTCTGAATTCACCCTGCATGTTCACAGTATGGCCCATTTTCTAAAACTTTAATCTTATTTATTATTTATCAGCTAATAAGAATAGCTAGAGCTTTACTATGGCCATGTGATTTTTATTTGATCTCATTTACAATTCTATGAAATCGGATTGACTGTAATTTTAAGCAAGTGTAAACTTTGAAGTGCGATTATTTCATGAGAACTTAGTATTTCTGTGCTATAAGACATAGGTAGTTAACTGATCTTTCAAAGATGTATATCTTTTTTGGAGAAGTGCAAGGCAGTATTCTCGCAACTATCCAAATTCAGAAAACTTATGGAATGATTTCAGGAAGGGATACAGTACAAGGTGATAAGGAAAAGGATCAGAGAAATGTTTGGAATCATCCTTTTAAAGAATATTTGCAGCTGGGATATTCTGAAGATACTGTTAGTCTAGGTAAGTTATGAAAACTAATCATATGTTCCATGTTGGCTTCAGTAAGGTTCGAGATCCAGTTCTAACCACTGCTCATCTTTGTCTGTCATATGAAGCAGTAATTAATTGAGGTCTCATTTCACATGACATATGTATTGCATGTATATAATCTCTTTCTTCACTGTTTTGAATGGGTCCTTTTCATAGTTGAGAAGCTTGGAGGGGACAAAGTACTGTAAAAGTGGTTATATTACTGAGTAAAATTTTTGTGAAAATATCAGTACAACTTTGCCTATGGGTAATTTTTGCAATGCCACGGCTTTTCATTTATAATTCGTAGGGATGTAATGTCCAAAGAGCTATTGTCAAACAACAGCATCCTAGTGCACAAAAAATTTTCTGGGGGTTTATCTTTTGAACAAACAAAAGTAGGGCTTTGATACTTAAATCCTGAAATATTAGAGATAGGGATTTCATATATAGATTCATTGTGACCAGAGATTTCATAAGATCAACATTCGACTTTTAACTTGAATTAAGCGTTGAATTAAGAAAACATTGAAAATACATGCTTTACCTTTGACAGTGCCCTGCCAGCGAGTTATGTTGTCGTCGACAAGTCTTGTATGCAGTGTTACTCTTACAAAGCAGTTTTAATCTAAGTGATAAACTGTCAAAGTTAGCCATAATTAAGGCTGGAGTATTAGGAGATCAGAATTGGTCTTATTTCATGCGAAGTTATTTTCATGATTATTGTGTAATTTCTTCAGCATGTTGGCATATATCAACTAACTGAAAGCATCAGGGTGATCTAGAGGGATGTCTTAAGAACATTCAATAACATTCCTATTTGCATTTTGCCACTTTTAGGTGATTTATAGACTTTGTCATTTTTGCACTTTTTCATGTTATTATAGATTTCTTCTGAACAAATAAAGGGATTTTGATAAATATTTTATGATTGTATGAATGAAGTACATGTACCCAAAGCTCCTTACAAGAAAAGTCACTATTTTGAAAGTATCTATCCAAGAAATAGGTCCATGGTGTTGCAATTTAGGTCTAGGGAGGTACCAATTGTTAAGGAGAAAATTTAGATGGATTTCCATTGTACTAAGAATGAAAACCTACATGTTTGAAAGAGTTTAAAGATAATGTATACTTATTTTCGGCTCCATTATAACTTTGTTATTTTTCAAGTCAGAATTTTCAAGAGAAGATGAAGTGTTTAAATTTACTTGATTAAAGGACAAGGTCACAGCTCTCGAGTTTTTTGCAGGAAATAGCAGGAATTGAAAATTTGATAATTATTTAAGTACTTTATTGGTATTTTCAACAGATGCTTTGCATAGTTATATAAGAGCTGCAGGATTTTAGTTTTGTATGAAGCAATAGACACAAATTTGACTCTTATTTGTATATCTTTCTTCAGATTGGAAAAGCCTGAAGTGGATCTTCACAATTTTTGTATATCTGCTTGTCCTGTCTTCAGTTTGTGCAGTTCGTATTAATGTAAAGGAATGTCCAGTAACTGAAACAGCATGGAATGCAAGGTCACAGATTGTTGAATGCATATCTGGTGAAGTGTACCATTGCATCCAAGATGACTATGAGCAGTTAATGGAAACATGCATGGTTCCTTACCTTATAAAACCATTTTATGAAGGTACAGTACAGTGTGTGTATATATATATATGTTAATCACTCTTGATGTCAGTAATACACTTTCAGACAGGATTTCGCTGATTGATACATTCTCAGTCTTCAGACTGTGTCATTGTTTATAGCAAGCCTCAGCTGAAGGATCAAGTGAGGAATACTCATAGTGATGTGTCCATCCATTGTTATCCTAAAATTTGAATAAATTTCATTATATTCAATGTTCAGAAATTGTGTTCAATATTTTTAAAGTTCATCCCTTAACTCGTAAGCTTTTTATTTAATTCTGAATATTTACTTACATGTACACAGTAATATGTTTTTTATACGCCCGTCCTAAGACAAGGCGTATTATGTTATGGCGTTGTCCGTCTGGCGTCCGGGATAAGCTTTTCTGGGCCATAACTTCTTCCCCTGTGCATGGATTTCAATAATATTTCACACAATTGTTACTTAGGACCCAAGGGTGTGTCATGACCTTGACCCAAAGTCATACGTCAAAGGTCAAGGTCACAACGTGCAAAGTGAGTAAAACATTTTCCGGGCCATACCTTTTCCCCCTGTGCATAGATATCAATAATATTGCACAGAATTTTTGTTTAGGACCCAAGGGTGTGTCATGACTTTGACGTAAGATCATAGGTCAAAGGTCAAGGTCACCACATGCAAAGTGAGTACAACCTTGTCCGGGCCATAACTTCTTGCCCTGTGCATGTATATCAAAAATATTTCACAGAACTCTTACTTAGGTCCCAAGGGTGTGTCATGACCTTGACCCAAGGTCATAGGTCAAAGGTCAAGGTCACAACATGCAAAATGAGTAAAACCTTGTTCTGGCAATAACTTCTTCCCCTGTGCATGGATTTTAATAATATTTCACAGAATTGTCACACTTGACCCAAAGTCAAGGGTCAAGGTCACAACATGCAAAGTGAGTAAAATCTTGTCAGGCCATTCATTTTGCCCTGTGCATGGTTTTCAATAATATTTCATAGAATTTTTGCTTAGGATCCAAGGGTGTGTCATGACCTTGACCAAAGTCATAGCTCAAAGGTCAAGGTCACAACATGCAAAACGAGTAAAACCTTGTCCGGGCCATAACTTCTTGCCCTGTGCATGGATATCAAAAATATTTCACAGAACTCTTACTTAGGGCCCAAGGGTGTGTCATGACCTTGACCCAAGGTCAAAGGTCAAGGTCACAACATGCAAAATGAGTAAAACCTTGTTCTGGCAATAACTTCTTCCCCTGTGCATGGATTTTAATAATATTTCCCAGAATTGTCACACTTGACCCAAAGTCAAAGGTCAAGGTCACAACATGCAAAGTGAGTAAAACCTTGTCCAGGCCATTCATATTGCCCTGTGTATGGATTTCAATAATATTTCATAGAATTTTTGCTTAGGATCCAAGGTTGTGTCATGACCTTGACCAAGGTCATAGCTCAAAGATCAAGGTCACAACATGCAAAATGAGTAAAACCTTGTTCTGGCCATAACTTCTTCCCCTGTGCATGGATTTTAATAATATTTCACATAATTGTTACACTTGACCGAAGGTCATAGGTCGAAGGTCAAGGTCACAACATGCAAAGTGAATGAAACCTTGTTCGGAACAACTTCTTCCCATGTGCATAGATTTCAAAAATATTTTACAGAATTGTGACCCAAGGGTGTGTCATGACCTTGACTGTCAAAGGTCAAGGTCACAACATTCAAAGTGAATGAAACATTAATATCTCATGGAGTTGTTACTTAGGACCCAAGGGTGTGTCATGACCTTGATCCAAGGTCATCAGTCAAAGGTCAAGGTCACATCATGCAAAGCAAATAAAACTTTGTTACTATGATAAAATGGTATGTAACGCGATAACTCAAGTAAACCTCAGTTGTTTTTCATGAAACTTAAACACAATGCTTAAATGATGTAGGGGAAGCCACTTTTCAGTTTTGAATAAATTCCATTTTGTTGTAACAGAGTTATGGGACTTGGATCCCTCTTTTTGGATTTCAATATTTCATAAAAGTATTACCAAAGAGGCCCATGTTTGGGGGTAATAAAACCATACGTTCACATTGATCCCGTCCAAAGTAAACGACAGGCGTATTATGTTAGTTAGGCGTTGCTCTTGTATATTTAAATATACAATGTATACATCGATTCTCCTTGAAATCCTCCTACATGTACAAGTTAATGTAAGTTTTAAGTTGTAAGCAAACGATCGGGGCTGTCAAGCATGTTCATGCGGCAGCCAAGCACGTGAATGCAGCAGTCAAGTGCGTTAACGCGTTATCGAAATTAAGTTCAGGGGGAAATCTGCGTTTAAGTAAGCGCATGTGCACAGTAGTCCTGAGCACACAAGGAAAAGAAACTTCACGTTAACGCGACATAAACATAATGTTACGTTAGGACTGCACCTCACTGTGCATATACCACTGGGTAATTAAGATATGGAGAATAGTGGTTCAAATCCCGCTGTGGTCAAATTTTTTTTTCATCTCTTTACACATCTAAATAAGTTTTTAGATGTTGCTCAATACTCAACATGTGAAATTAGGCCATTTTAGTTTGGATTTGGACAGTATTTGAAACTAATGTTGTTCGTGACCCAGGCTTGAAATCAGTCAAGAAAAGGCTCCACCTAAAGGAAATGACAAACTTGTTGCCCTGAATCACATCTTGCAGAGACAAAGCAAATGCTTAATATCAAAATCACCTGAATGGATGTGTAAAAAACTGTTATTGTTTTTAATTCTGGTCTGAAATAAAATTTTACATATTTCCAATATTTGTTTTGACTTAGTCACAGTAATGCAAAAATAAATAACTTCTTCCTTCCTGCATAATTGATAATCTAGGTACTCAGGTGAGTGATATAGGCCCACTTGGGCCTCTTGTTTCATTCATATGCTTTTCGTCTTTAAGAGTTCCATATTACTGTACATCTTTATGAATCTGATGTAGACCATGTACTTGTGCTTTGACAAGTCACGATTGTACGAGTATGTCCAAAAAGAGCACCTTCTGTCCATCTTCACTGACATCTTTCTCTGTCTTCTCGAGACAAACATGTATATACTTAGTCCCGAACCCCGGTAAAATTTCCACAGGAGTGGCAGAATCTATTTGACTTTTATCCTCTTTGAGTGTCCCATGAACCATTCAGATTGCAGCTCCCTTATTATCAACCACAATGTGATCTCGGAATAAGATGACCAATTCTGTATGAATAACGTCTTCTATAAGTGGTCCATGTTTTGATCTGGGCAATCGGGAGATGTCCAACACAAAGTTGAATGCATTTGCAGTCTGACCCCTTTATATTATAATATAATGCTTTTGACTACTTTCAATTTATTTTTTGTACATAAACAAACGTTCATGCACTTTCGTTGGTTTTTTCTTTAACACCAAGGCAAACCTCAATATTTTTCACACAACACATTGGTGGCAATATATACAGATACAAAATTACATCCCTTCTAAAACCTCGAAAAATCTGGTCGGCGGATCTGTAAAACATTTTTAAAAAGGTAAAAAAGACCTTGCCCTTGCAGTTTGACCTCAGTTTAGGACAAAATATTTCATGCTTTAAATTTAAAATGTATATGATATAACTTTAATATTTCACATGAATATTCTTTGGGGCAAGACCTTTCCCTCTGTACCATAATATTTCAAAATCTTTAACATTGGTTATAACCTTTGTCAGATACAATTTCATGATTTGTAAAACTGATACATGCTCTCAGAACTGCTGAATCGAATAACAATTGAGCGCTTGAATTTGATTTTCACATCGAACACAATTTTAACACAGACATTAGTTATTAAGAAGTAATGCAATTTCACAATTTTGCTGTCATATTTAGTTCATCAATTTCTTTGTTTGGGTGAAATGATGACAGTAAATAAACACAACAACTTTGTGGTCAATCTAGCCTTTTCATCTTTTTACTTTCTCAGTTGCCTAGCCAGATAAAATTATCTCCCTTTGCAGTTGAACTTTTTGTGTGATGCTATTCCATCATATTTGTAAGGTGTCGAGCATTTGCTTGACAGTCTTCTAGCCATGTGATCGTAAATATTTTACCTCTGCACCGCCAATCTCAATTCACGTAACAAAGTAGTACCTTCTTTAAAGTACTTAAAGTAGTTAAAGTTCTTGAAAAACCAGCTTTGTCATCATTACATTTGATATTTCATTGCACAGAAATAGGTTTAAGCATAGGTCTGCTGAACTTATATTATCAATATATTGCCCTTAAACACTTGTTATTATTCTGTCGCTTATTGTGTGTGTTAAAATATTCATTCGCCGTAATGACGCAAGCCGATTATGAATTACAATCGCACTTCATGGGAATTTTTCCAAATATAGGGAAGACTAGGTGACATATTGCCTTATTTGGCTAAACATCATGAGCCTCTCGTAAATTACATCAGGTACTGTATACCTATGCTGTGTATGCTACTGCAGACAAATTTTGAAAATATGTACACGCAGTGTGTACAGCTTATTATCTGCCCTTACATCCTGGCTGGAGAGGGAATAGCTTGTACAGAATGGCAGTGGTCATTTATCTCTTCACGTAGTGATAGCAAGCAAGAGCAGGTAACTTCAGTCTATCTTAGATATAGAGGATGTGGATATATCAAATGGACTAACCCATATTTGGAAAAGTGTCCACGACGGCATAGAAAATGGTAGCCGAGAAAGTTTTCAAATCGCCTACAAAATTTTAATGCGGATATAAACGATGATAGCATTGATTATGACAGAATTTTACATTAATGCATGGAAAATAAACTAAATAGAACTCGCATGTAAAGTTTTTATTCCAAATCAACTGATAAAGTGCGATTGTGAATCACAATTGGCTTACGTCATTATGGCGAACGGCATGGCATTGTAGCCCTTACACATGTGCACATACAGTAAACGACCGAATAATACTGTACGTGTACATATATAAGCGCAATCAAATTTTAGTGCAAAATGCTCGAAAGAAGGATCGGCAGTATTTTAGTGTAGTCATGAATTAGCGCATTTGTCATGTTCGATTAGCGCAATTTATCCATTAAATCGGCGCATTCAAAACAGTTTTTGGGTAAAAATAGTGCGTTTAAGTATCTTACTTACGAGGAATTGAAATATATGACACACGTTTGCCATTGGACATAATTAACGAGTACATGTACCTGGAGTTGTTAAACCGTAGATTGGCTTGGATGACAAGCGTGGGGTCAATTACCTTACTCACAGTATATGCAGTGAATCAAATACAACCTCATTTCATTCATGTTTATCCAATAACCTACCATATCATTGAAAGCAAAACACCTAGTTATAATGATAAGTAATAATTGTTTTTAAGAAATACATATAGAAAACAAAATGCCATACTTACGTTTTACGGACGAAGCCATTGTTTTCATAAGTTGATATAAGATAAATTACTTGTATCGCTGACCGCTCTTTGCCTATAATTACGTAATAGACGGTATTGTAGAAGCGATGTGCTTAGCTGGGGATTAATTCCTAAACTTCACACCACGTTTTTTTTAATTCTGGCGTTGGTTTTGTGATAATCATATCGACAGTGTCCGGTAATGCAAACATCTTTAATCGATCGTTACTTGTGTCCTCTTTATGCTTTATCAAAATAAATGATGAATTTGTTCTTGATATTTATTTGATAGACATAACTATAGAGTTGAAACGGAAGTGCCCATTTTATTCTATCGATCTCATGTATTTTATATTAGCGTAATCATGAATTAGCGCACTTTGAACAGCGCTAATTCCGCTAAAATATGAATCCCGCTAAAATAAGTACACATACAGTAAGTAGTGTGTTAGAACGATATTTGGAAGATGTTAGCCCAAGTGTCACTGTCAGTAGCGTAGGCGAAAACTGTAATCTAGACCATATCTTAAAACAAATTAAGCATAAGGCTTTTATATTTTACAAGTAAAGGTTACAACTCGGCTGTTTCTATCTTTGTAAAAAAAAAAAGCAAATGGTGATGGTGTTCGATTGATTTCGCATGTACATTCTTTGTGATAAGACATTTGACATATTTCTGCAAGAATGACGTAAAGTACAATAAAAAGTTAATATAATGTCATAATCAATACCACTTATAGCCCTTGACTTCCTCATGACAACGGACCCCATCAAGAAACTGTTTACCATACATCTTCCTTTATGACGAAGCCCCACCAGAGAGCTATGTTGTCCACTGACAACTTTCGTTCACATTTTGATATAACAATTTGTATATGATATATGGGTGTTGGTGCTTAAGCTTTTATCTTTGCTCTATATCAAAATTTACAGGAATTCAACAAGGTGATGAACACAACTGGTCAATTTCGGCTACTTTTAAAAGTTTTATATCAAATTGTTCTCGACACCTTTATGGCTCTTCAAGCCTTTGATTTTAGTTAGTTACCATCACTCTGTATTTCAGGTGGCTGTCCTTGGGCTTCTTATAAAGCAGATAGAAAATGTGTACTGGGAGGAATTTTCCATACTTGTGAAGGAAATGGATGTCCACTAAAGAATGATTCAGACTATTTAACTACAGAACTGTATAAATGTATGTACTGTGATAGCATCACTTTGAAAGTTTTATATTTTCCCATTTTTAGCTCACCTGAGCCAAAGGCTCAAGTGAGCTATTGTGATCAATCACCGTCCGTCGTTAACTTTTCACATTTTCGACTTCTTCTCCAGAACCACTGAACAGAATTTGATGAAACTTGATAAGCATGTAGTACTCATGGTCCCCTACAAGTGTTGTTGTTTTTCGTCCGGATTCATCAACAGGTGGCGCCACCACAGGCAAAAGTAGGTCAAAGAGGGTACCCTCCTTTGACAAACTTCTACTTCAGACTGGGGGCATACAGAGACAAACCGAATGCATAGGAATGATCTAGAGGGATGTGTGAAGAAGTGTTGTTATTTTTGGTTCCGTTCCGAAATCAAATTTTTGACGTTTTTTTGACGTTTTTTTGTACTTGGTAGTTTTAATGCAGAAAAGAGGTATTTTTTTCTTTTAGTAAACATTGATGCTTTAATTTGGTTTAATTTGATCATTTTGATGGTGAGAAATACTACTGCGAAGAAAATTTTTCAATATTTTATGTTTTGGATTTTTTATGAATTTTTTAAGACTTTCAAGAAAAAGGGGGGTGGGATAATTGGTGTAAACATTTCACAGTTTGAACTTTTTCTTCGGAACCACTTGCTGGAATTCAATGAAACTTGGCATGCATCAAATACTCAAGGTCCCCGACAAATGTGGTCATCTTTGTCAGGATCCATGAACAGGTGGCACCACCACAGACAAAAGTAGGTCACAGAGGGTACCCTCCTTTGACAAACTTCTTTTTCAGATCGGGTGCATGCAGCGACAAACCGACTGCATAGGAATGATTTAGAGGCATATGGGAAGAAGTGTAGATATTTTTGGTTCCATTCCGAAATCAAATTTTTGACGTTTTTTCATTTTTATTTTGGACTTTGTTATTTTAATGCATTAAAGAGTTATTATTTTCTTTTAGTAAACATTGATGCATTCATTTGGTTTCATTTAATCATTTCTATGGTAAGGAATGCTGGTGCGAAGGAATTTTTTCAATATCTCGATTTTTGAATTTTTTATAAATTTTTTAAGACTCCCAAGAAAAGGGGGGTGGGGGGGTGGGGGGGGGGACAATTTTTCATATCTTCAACTTGATCTACAGAACAACTTGAAGGATTGTGATAAAACTGGGTAGGATGCAAGTACTCATAGTCCTTTTCAAAGGTTTTGTTTTTTGTGCGGATCATCCAAATTGGTTAACAGATAATGCCACCATGTCTAAAAGTAGGTCTCACAATGGTACATATACCACTTGGTAATTGAAATATGGAGAGTAGCGGTTCAAATCCAGCTGTGGTCAAAAAATTTTTGTTTTTTTTTTTCACATCTAAATAAGTTTTTAGATGTTTCTCAACACTCAACATATGAAATTAGGAATTTTACATTTAAGACTTCCAAAAAAAAAAAAGGGGGGGGGGGGAGTTTGTCCATTTTTCACATTTTCAACTTTTTCTACAAAACTGTTTGAAGGATTTTAATAAATCTTGGTAGAAATAAGTCACTTATGATCCTCTTCAAATTCTGTTGTTTTCGTCCAGACCTCTTTACAGGTGGCGCCACCATAGTCAAGAGTAGGTCACAAAAGAGTTCCCTCGTTTAACAATATTCTTTTTCATACGGGCTGTATACAGAGACAAACAGAATGCATAGAAATGATCTAGAGGGATGAGTGAAGATGTATTGTCATTTTGGTTCCCTTCCAAAATCAAATTTTAGAATTTTTTTCGACATTTCTTTGGACTTGGTGATTCAATGCAGAAAAAAGTGTCATATTTCCTAGTTAATTGATAATGATGATTTCTTATGGACTATTGTGATCATAATTATGGTAAGGATTGTTACTTTGAAAGAATTTTGTCAATATCGCAATTTTTGGATTTTCTATGAATTTTTTAAGACTTCCAAATGAGGGTGTATAGGAACAATTCAATCACATTTTTTCACTTCTGCTGTTATACCACATGAAAGATTTTAATGAAACATGGAATACATGAAGTACTAAAAGTCCTCTATCAATTTGGTAAATTTCATCCAAATTGGTTAACAGATAATGCCACCATGTCTAAAAAGCAGTTCTCACAATAGTACATATACCACTTGGTAATTGAAATATGGAGAGTAGCGGTTCAAATCCAGCTGTGGTCAAAATTTTTTTTTCATTTCTTTACACATCTAAATAAGTTTTTAGATGTTTCTCAACACTCAACATATGAAATTAGGCAATTTTAAGTTAGATCTGGACAATATTTGAAACAATTGTTGTTCATGACCCAGACTTGAAATCAGTCAACAAAAGGCCCCACCTAAAGAAAATGACTAACTTGTTGCCCTGAATGACTTCTTGCAGAGACAAAGGAAATGCTTAATATCAAAATCACCTGAATGGATGTGCAAAAAAGTGTTGTTTTTTATTCTAGCCTGAAATAAAATTTGACATATTTTCAACATCTGTGTTGACTTAGTCACATTAATGCAAAAATAAATGAATTCTTCCTTCATGCATGACTGATAATCTAGGTACTCAGGTGAGCGATATAGGCCCACTTGGGCCTCTTGTTTTTCATTTCTTTACACATCTAAATAAGTTTTTAGATGTTTCTCAACACTCAACATATGAAATTAGGCAATTTTAAGTTAGATCTTGACAATATTTGAAACAATTGTTGTTCATGACCCAGACTTGAAATCAGTCAACAAAAGGCCCCACCTAAAGAAAATGACTAACTTGTTGCCCTGAATGACTTCTTGCAGAGACAAAGGAAATGCTTAATATCAAAATCACCTGAATGGATGTGCAAAAAAGTGTTGTTTTTTATTCTAGCCTGAAATAAAATTTGACATATTTTCAACATCTGTGTTGACTTAGTCACATTAATGCAAAAATAAATGAATTCTTCCTTCATGCATGACTGATAATCTAGGTACTCAGGTGAGCGATATAGGCCCACTTGGGCCTCTTGTTATGCACCTGTCTTAAGACCTGGCGTATTATGTTATCGCGCTGTCCGTCCAGCGTACGGTATAAACTTGTCAGGGCTATTACTTCTTTCCCTGTGCATGGATTTCAATAATATTTCACAGAATTGTTACTTTAAACCCAAGGTCATAGGTCAAGGTCACAACATGCAAAGTGAATAAAGCCTTGTCTGGGCCATAACTTCTTCCCCTGTGCATGGATTTAAATAATATATCACAGAATTGTTACTTAGGACCCAAGGGTGTGTTTGACTTTGACCCAAGGTCATAGGTCAAAGGTCAAGGTCACAACATGCAAATTGAGTAAAACATTGTCCAGGCTATTACTTCTTCCCCTGAACATGGATTTCAATAATATTTCATAGAATTGTTACTTATGACCCAAAGGGTGTGTCATGACCTTGACCTAAGGTCATAGGTCAAGGTCACAACATGCGAAGTGGGTAAAACCTTCTCCAGGCCATTATTTCTTGCCCTGTGCATGGATTTCAATAATATTTCACAGAATTGTTACACTTGACCTAAGGTTATAGGTCAAAGGTCAAGGTCACATGCAAAATGAGTATAACTTTGTTTGGGCCAAAACTTCTTCCCATGTGCATGGATTTCAATTATATTTCACAGAATTGTTACTTAGCACCTAAGGGTGTGTCATGACCTTGAACCACGGACATAGGTCCCAGAACAAGGTCACAACATGCAAAATGAATAAAACCTTGTTCTGGCCATATCTCATTCCCATATCTTGCATGGATTTCAATAATTTTTCAAAGAATTGTTACACTTAGTTTGTTACACCATAGGTCAATGGCAAAGGTCACAACATGCAAAGTGAGTAAAACCTTCTTCGGCCATAACTTCTTCCCCTGTGCAAGGATTTGCATAATATTTGACAGAATTTTTATTTAGGACCGAAGGGTGTGTCTTGACCTTGACCCAAGATCAATGGTCAAAGGTTAAGGTCTCAAGATACAAAATGAATAAAACCTTGTTAGGGCCATAACCTCTTCTCCTGTGCATGCATTTCAATAATATTTCACAGAATTGCTACACTTCACCCAAGGTCATAGGTAAAAGGTCAAGGTCACAACATGCAAAGTGAGTAAAACCTGTTCGGACCATAACTTCTTCCCCTATGCATGGATTTCAATAATTTTTTGGAGAACTGTTACTTAAGACCCAAGGGTGTGTTATGACTTTGAACATCAAAGGCCAAAGTCACAACATGCAAAGTGAGTAAAACCTTTTTTGTTCCATTACTTCTTCTCCTGTAAACATCGATTTCAATAACATTTTACAGAATTGTTACCTAGGGCACAAGGGCGTGTCATGACCTTGACCTAAGGTCAGAGGTCTAGATCACAAGATGCAAAGTGAGTAGAACATTGTCCAGGCCATTACTTCTTGCACTCTGCATGGTTTTCAATAATATTTCACAGAATGGTTACTTTGGGCCCAAAGGTATGTCATGACCTTGACCCAAGGTCATAGGTCGAAGGTGGTCACAACATGCAAAGTGAATTAAACCGTGTTTGAGTCATATCTTGTTCCCCTGTGCATGGATTTCATAATATTTCACAGAATTTTTACACTTGACTCAAGGTCATAGGTCAAAGGTCAAGGTCACAACAAGCAAAGTGAGTAAAATCTTGTTCTGCCATAACTTCTTTCCCTGTGCAAAAACTTGAATAAAGTTTCACAGATTTGTTACTTAGGTCAGAAGGGTGTGTCTTGACCTTGACCCAAGGTCACAATATGCAAAGAGAATAAAACCTTGTTCAGTCTATAACTTCTTCTCCTTTGCATGGATTTCAATAATATTTCACAGAATCGTTACATTTGACAAAAGGTCATAAGTCAAAGATCAAGGTCACAACATGCAAAGTGAGTAAAAACTGTTTGGGCCATAACTTCTTCCCATGTGCATGGATTTCAATAATATTTCACAGAATCGTTACATTTGACAAAAGGTCATAAGTCAAAGATCAAGGTCACAACATGCAAAGTGAGTAAAAACTGTTTGGGCCATAACTTCTTCCCATGTGCATGGATTTCAATAATATTTCACAGGATTGTTCCTTTAGACCCAAGGATGTGTTATGACCAATACTGTCAAAGGTGAAGGTCACAACAATGCAAAGTGAATAAAACCTTGTTTTCTGTAAAATATTACTCAAATCCATGTACAGGGGAAGAATTTATCCCAGTACATGGATTAGAGTAATATTTAACAGAAAATTTACTTAGGACGCAGAGATGTGTCATGACCTTGACCCAAGATCATAGGTCAAAGGTCAAGGTCACAATATGCAAAGTAAGTAAAACCTTGTCCAGGCCATTACTTCTTGCCCTGTGCATGGATTTCAATAATATTTCACAGAATTATTACTTAGCTCCCAAGGGTGTGTCATGACCTTGACCCTTGTTCATAGGTCAAAGGTCAAGGTCACAACATGCAAAGTGAGTAAAACCTTGTTACTATAAGATGCTATGGAGATGCCATGTAACGCAATGACTTAAGTAAACCTCAGTTTTTTTTCATGAAACTTGTACAGAATGCTTAAATAGTGTAGGGGAAGCCAGTTTTGAGCAAATTCCATTTTGTTGTCACAGAGTTATGGGACTTGGATCCCTCTTTTTAGATTTCAATATTTCATAAAAATATTACCAAAGAAACCCATGTTTTGGGGGTAATAAAACCACACATTCTCAAAGATCCCATCCAAAGTAAGCGAAGGGCGTTTCAGCCACACTAGGCGTTGCTCTTGTTTGTTTTTGGTTTTTAGGCATCGAGCATGCGAAGCATGATCGAGAGCCTATAGTGATCGTAAAATTTACCTCTTCACCACATTTCCTGGCCAAATCTCATTCGCGAAAGAAAATAGTACTTTCTTTTAAATGCTCATATTAGATTCTAGAAATGCAATTATACTTCCTGATTGTCTTCTATTGCCTCGAAACATTTATTCGTAGAAATGTTTAATATGCAATGTGACGTAAATGACATACATAAACATTGTGATTCATGATTAAATTATGCGAAGGTATATACAAGATTTGACCTTAACCAAGGGTCAAATTTGACTTTTATGCTTTTGGATACCCTCGACCCTTTTCATGTAAATGGCGAGGTTGTTCCGAATGTTGTTTATAAACTTAGATATTGGGGCATAAGGATACATGATGTCATGTTTTCATTAAAGATCGATTTGTGAACTGTGCGCTTAGTTATGAGTATGCAACTGTAGATCAGAGACATATACACTTTCAGTATACTTGAAAGTATATGTGTGTCTGTAAATACTGCAATGAATTGGATTTTGAAAGTTTGAACTGCATTTGCATTATTTGTTGTTAATAAACTTCAATGGTATATACAGTCCAATCTCGTTACATTGTCCCTCGAAATAACTGCATTTTCCGAAATCGGCAGAAATCTGCCCGTAATAAAAGTACACAACCTTATTTGTGTTCTTTATACCGGCATATTCGCCTTCTGGCATCGGCAGCATGGAACAAATGTACATTTTCACACCAATTAAAATTCTATACACCGGCAGACTACCTTAACTGCTGATCTAGGAACTATCGACAAGGGATTTCACGGCTGACCGCACCAAATATCCGGCACGCGGTTTAGTCCGTTATTTGCTTTGTTTCAACGCACATGCGTTTACCTATACATATGGCTTCATTTGAAATAATAAATCACTAATTATGCAGAAGCTGGAATAAGTTAATTCTACACTCAGTATTTCTTCGTAAATATCTTGTACATTACATACACTGTATATATAAATTAAACAGAACACAATAGAGTTCGGTAATGACCGTAATTATAGTTGTCTCCAAGTTTATTAATTGAAAAATTTCGATTTATATCATTTTATACGAAATAGCAGCAATTCGTATATATCAGCAATTTTAAATTCGTTTAAACGGCAAAATTCCGAAATGCAGACATGTCCGTTGTAACGAGAGTTACTGCACCAGGGTCGTTGATGTACTCTATAGACGTGGGATTCCAAATTTCAAGGACTTGGAAGGAAATTTTAATCACGATACCCCCGCCAAGGACGTTTTTTTTTTATATAAGAATCACCATGTCAGTCTGTCCGTGCGTCCCGATTCGTGTCCGCTTGATAACTTATGTACCATAGGACTCAGGATGATCAAACTTGGTATGTAAATGCCTCATGGGAACGGGATGTGTCATGTACCAAAATTTGGTTACTATGACCTTGACCTTGGCTTAAGACCTCTTTGATAGTAAATCCTATGCCACTTTGTGTCCGGAGCATAACTTTTTTTTGGTGAATAAATTTGGATAATATTCCACAGGATTGTTGCCCATGACCTAAGGGTGTGTCAAGACCTTAACCCAATGTCAAAGGTCAAGGTCAATGTGGACTTGGTTGTTAAAATCCTGTCCGGACCATATCTTTTTACTGGGTGGATGGATTTAGTGTTGCCCATTGCCTAAGGATGTGTCATGACCTTGACCCAAGGTCATAGGTCAAAGATGGTGGTTACTGTGGATTTGGTTGTTAAAATACTATCCGGGCCATATCTTTATATGGGGTTGATGGATTTAGATAATATTTCACAGGATTGTTGCCCATCGCCCAAGGGTGTGTCATGGCCTTGACCCAAGTTCAAAGATCAAGTTCAATGTGGACTTGGTTATTAAAATCGTGTTCGGGTCATATCTTTTTATTTGGTCAATAGATTTGGATAATATCTCGCAGGATTTTTGCCCAGGACCCAAGAGTGTATCATGACCTTGACCGAAGGTCAACAATCAAGGTCACTGTGCACTTAGTGATAAAGATCCTGTCCAGGCAATATCTTTTTATTGGGTTAATAGATCTGGATAAAATTTCACAGGATTGTTGCCCATGACCTAAGGGTGTGGCATAGTTCAAGGTCGCTGTTCTTTTGGTGACTAAACTCATGTCTGATTGGATTTTTCAGCTTCCTGAATTATTGCATGTCCAACTTTTTTTGCCACGTGGGGTATTTGTCCCGTTAGGACAGCTCTAGTATTTAGCTTGCCAGGACAAATGTCCAGAGACCTACTATCATACCCTTGTTGTCACATGCATCCATTCATAGTTATTTTAAAGAAATTAATCAACATATTTGCTCATTGTCCCACTTGCACTTTAAACGGCTTGATAATCAATCCTGCTTGATGCCTTTATGGCCTTTTTGATTTTTTTATTTTGGGGGGGGGGGGGGGGGCGCTTTCAGATATTGAGATATTTGTTAAAACTTTCAAGTAGCAAGTTGAAAGTTGGTATTCTGATGTTTACAGGCCAGTTTGATAAGATGAGTTTTCTTCTCTTGTATAATTAGGCAGTCTGCAGAAGTTGAAAAGAATTGGTGCAGAAGTTTCGCAATGATTGTTACTAATTCAAGCTATTCATCTTGTTTGTTTATCAATTGACCTTGGTAAAATATGTTTTGACAAGCAGTAATTATGTTTTCATACATCACCATGGTAAACAGAAAGTGGGAGAATTCTTTCCAAGGGCAGACAAATCACCTGATTGAATCCTTCTGCAGTGGAGCTGTAGACAGAAGTGTGCATTTTCCTGAATTCTGTCATTTATTATATGCCCGTCATAAGATGGGATGTATTATGTTATGGCATTGTTCGTGCGTCCATCCATCCAGGGTCAAGTTTTACTGACTTTTTTCTGCAGTCTTTCAAGGTATTGGATTGAAACTTAGTATATAACTTTATATCAACGAGGGTCATTAACAATTCACATTTGGGTATGATTGCTGTGGTTTTGCCAGAGTTATGGCCTCTTGAACTTAGTGATTTTCAAGGAGTTTACAGTTTTCAGTACTTTTTTCTGCAGTCTTTAAAGGTATTGGATTAAAACTTTATATATTACTTTATATCAATGAGGGTCAGTGCCAGTTCGCATTTGGGCATGATTGCTTTGGTTTTGCCAGAGTTACGGCCCTTGAACTTAGAAATTTTCAAGGATTCCATAGTTTTCCAGACTTTTTTCTGCAGTCTTTATAGGTATTGGATTAAAACTTTGTATATAACTTTATGTCAAAGAGGGACAGTGCCAGTTCGCATATGGGCATGATTGCTTTAGTTTTGCCAGAGTTATGGCCCTTGAACTTAGAAATTTTCAAAGATTTTACAGGTTTCCAGACTTCTTTCTGCAGTCTTTAAAGGTATTGGATTAAAATTTACTTTACTTTACTTTATATCAATGAGGATCAGTACCAGTTGGCATTTGGGTATGATTGCTTTTGATTTTCCAGAGCTTTGCCCTTTGAACTTAGAAATTTTCAAGGATTTTACAGTTTTCCGGATTTCTTTATGCAGTGTTTTAAGGTATTGGATTGTAACTTGACCATTCATTCAAATTGATTGCCTTCAAGCTAAGCAATGAATGTATTATGCCACGTTAGGCATTGCTCTTGTTTGCACAGGTTCACATGAGGTATATAATGTATTATAAGTTAGACATGACTCAGTTTTAAAGCTGATTTTATTATACCCCCTGCAAACAAAGTTTGGGGGGTATATAGGAATCACCTTGTCTGTCTCTCCTTCTGTCTACCAAATCTTGTACGTGCCATAAGTTCTCACCCTGTGCACGGATTTTCAATAATATTTCACAGAATTGTTGCATAGGATACAAGGATGTGTCATGACCTTCAACCGCAGTCATTGGTCAAAGGTAAAGGTCATGATAGACAGAATAAGTAAAACTTTGTCCGGGCCATAACTTCTTCACCTGTGTACGGAATTTAATAATTTTCACAGAATTGTTGCTTAGGATCCAAGGGTGTGTCATGACTTTAAACCAAGGTCATTGGTCAAAGGTTAAGGTCATAATAGACACACAAAAGTAAAACTTTGTCCAAGCGATAACTTTTCGACCTCTGCACAGATTTCAATAACATTTCACAGAATTGTTGCCTAGGATCCAAGGGTGTGTCATGACTTTGAACTAAGGTCATAGGGCAAAGATCAAGGCCACAATAAACACGATTGGTATCTCCTTGTCCGGGTCATAACTTCTTCCCCTCTGCATGGATTTGAATAATATTTCTTAGAATTGTTGCTTAGGATCCATGAGTGTGTCATGACCTTGAACATAGGTCAAAGATCATGGTCATGATAGACATTATAAGTAAAACCTTGTCCAGGCCATAACTTTTTCCCCTCTGCACTGATTTCAATAATATTTCTTAGAATTGTTGCATAGGATCCAAGTTTGTGTCATGACTTGAAACCAAGGTCATAGGTTAAAGGTCAACATGGTTTGAAATTCAGAGAAATTTATAAGGAGCCATACAGGCTCCTAGATTGCAAATTCAAGGAGCCCGTAACAAAATCAAAGAGCCCGTAATTTTCAAAAGTAAAAAAACCCCAAAAAACATAGTGTAATCAAAGATAATGAAGATGCACCACTGATTTAAGTTTGGTACTTGTACCACTTACAGTTTATCCAGAACTGAGATACCTCAAAAAGGTTGACCAAATCACTCAAGCAGAATATCTAGGTCAGATGCAGCATCTGAAGCATGCACTCAAACTGACATCCCCCAATGAACCTTTTGTGCAAGTTTGGTAGCTATAGCACTTGTAGTATGTTCACAACTGAGTTACCCTCAATAAGTTAACCATACATGGACAGAAATGAAAGGGTCAAAGGTCAAGTAGGTAGATGCAGCATCCAATGCGGACATTCAAGTCACAGCTTGTCACAGATTGGTTAATAAGATGCATAGACATATATACAAACCTAATATACGATCCGTTACCACGGTTTTTACGATGCCGATCAGGATCAAAATTATGCTTTATAAAAACAAACACTAAAGCGATCAAGATTTTGAAAAATACTTCATTCCAAATCCGATATTTTCTGGTTTTTTGGTTTTTTGTTTTTGACTCACCATTGGCGAACGGGCGAGCGGGAATTTCAAGCCCTGGTCAAGGTCATAATAGACACAGTAAGTTACATGTAAAACCTTGTCCGGGCCATAACTTCACACCTTGTACTTGTAAGTGGAATATCCATTACACTTGTACCAGTGATGTATCTTGGAATGAATTATTGCATGTTTCATCTTTGTTGACAGGGGGGCGGGGTTATTTGTCCCGTTAGGACTGCTCTAGTTTTTTTTTTTTTACTCAGAAAATTAATTTCAAAATGTGTTCATTTGTGTAAGATAAAAACAGTATTTTAGTGTTAGTCTGTGTTAGTCATTCTTTTTTACATGTTTTCAGAGGATTTCTTTCCCCAAAATCATGCTTGTATAATAGTAATAACGATGCAACACATATCTTTATGTTCACCATTCTTTCTTACTTTTTTCTACATTTTAAAATTCTTCTGAGGATCTTTCAAGGTTTTCAATGGAAAGAATAAGGTTATGAGAGTAATAGTCAAACTTATTGCATGGCATCGGGTGTCACTTTGACTTTTAACATTTTGCATTTCTTCTCAAGCACAACCAGAATGAATTTGATGATATTTGGTATGGATGAAGTACTCAACGTTCTCTACAAGTGTTTTGCTTTTGGAAAACTTTGTTGATTTCTAATTTCAGACTTTGTTTTGATTGTGATTGGGTGTTGTTTTTAGCTCACCTGAGCCAAAGGCTCAAGTGAGCTATTGGCATCACTCTTCGTCCGTCGTCTGTCGTCCGTCCGTAAACTTTTCACATTTTCAACTTCTTCTTCAGAACCGCTTAAAGGATTTGCATGAAACTTGGTGTGGATGAAGTACTAGGGGTCCTCTACCAAGTTTGTTCATTTCATATAAATCCCTCAATAGGTGGCGCCACCATTGCTAAAAATAGATCTCAGAGGGTACCCCTCTTTGAAAATCTTCTTCTCCAGAACCAGTGTATGGACTATAAAACTAATGGCATCTGAGTGATCTAGAAGGATGTATGTCTAAAGTTTGTTCATATCGTTGAAATCCGATAAATAATTTTTGACGTTTTTTTTACGTTTTTTTTGGACTTTGTAATTTTAATGCAGAAAAGAAGTATTTTTGTCTTTTAGTAAACATTGATGCATTAATTTGGTTTAATTTGATCATTTTTATGATGAGAAATACTACTGCGAAGAAATTTTTTCAATATTTCATTTTTTGGATTTTTTATTAATTTTCTAAGACTTTCAAGAAAAAGGGGGGGGGGGGACAATTGGTGTAAACATTTCACAGTTTGAACTTTTTCTTCAGAACCACTCGCTGGAATTCAATGAAACTTGGCATGCATCAAGTACTCAAGGTCCCCGACAAATGTGGTCATCTTTGTCAGGATCCATCAATAGGTGGCGCCACCACAGGCAAAAGTAGGTCAAAGAGGGTACCCTACTTTGACAAACTTCTTCTTCAGACCGGGGGCATACAGAGACTAACCGAATGCATAGGAATGATCTAGAGGGATGTGTGAAGAAGTGTTGTTATTTTTGGTTCCATTCCGAAATCAAATTTTTGACGTTTTTTCATTTTTATTTTGGACTTTGTTATTTTAATGCATTAACTTGATCTACAGAACAACTTGAAGGATTGTGATAAAACTGGGTAGGATGCAAGTACTCATAGTCCTTTTCAAAGGTTTTGTTTTTTGTGCGGATCATCCAAATTGGTTAACAGATAATGCCACCATGTCTAAAAGTAGGTCTCACAATGGTACATATACCACTAGGTAATTGAAATATGGAGAGTAGCGGTTCAAATCCAGCTGTGGTCAAAAAAAATTTTTTTTTTTTTTACACATCTAAATAAGTTTTTAGATGTTTCTCAACACTCAACATATGAAATTAGGAATTTTACGTTTAAGACTTCCAAAAAAAAAAGGGGGGGGGGGGGGGGGGGTTGGCCATTTTTAACATTTTAAAATTTTTATACAAAAATGTTTGAAGGATTTTAATAAATATTGGTAGAAATAAGTCACTTATGATCCTCTTCAAATTCTGTTGTTTTCGTCCAGACCTCTTTACAGGTGGCGCCACCATAGTCAAGAGTAGGTCACAAAAGAGTTCCCTCGTTTAACAATATTCTTTTTCATACGGGCTGTATACAGAGACAAACAGAATGCATAGAAATGATCTAGAGGGATGAGTGAAGATGTATTGTCATTTTGGTTCCCTTCCAAAATCAAATTTTAGAATTTTTTTCGACATTTCTTTGGACTTGGTGATTCAATGCAGAAAAAAGTGTCTTATTTCCTAGTTAATTGATAATGATGATTTCTTATGGACTATTGTGATCATAATTATGGTAAGGATTGTTACTTTGAAAGAATTTTGTCAATATCGCAATTTTTGGATTTTCTATGAATTTTTTAAGACTTCCAAATGAGGGTGTATAGGAACAATTCAATCACATTTTTCACTTCTGCTGTTATACCACATGAAAGATTTTAATGAAACATGGAATACATGAAGTACTAAAAGTCCTCTATCAATTTGGTAAATTTCATCCAAATTGGTTAACAGATAATGCCACCATGTCTAAAAAGCAGTTCTCACAATAGTACATATACCACTTGGTAATTGAAATATGGAGAGTAGCGGTTCAAATCCAGCTGTGGTCAAATTTTTTTTTCATATCTTTACACATCTAAATAAGTTTTTAGATGTTTCTCAACACTCAACATATGAAATTAGGCAATTTTAAGTTAGATCTGGACAATATTTGAAACAATTGTTGTTCATGACCCAGACTTGAAATCAGTCAACAAAAGGCCCCACCTAAAGAAAATGACTAACTTGTTGCCCTGAATGACTTCTTGCAGAGACAAAGGAAATGCTTAATATCAAAATCACCTGAATGGATGTGCAAAAAAGTGTTGTTTTTTATTCTAGCCTGAAATAAAATTTGACATATTTTCAACATCTGTGTTGACTTGGTCACATTAATGCAAAAATAAATGAATTTTTCCTTCATGCATGACTGATAATATAGGTACTCAGGTGAGCGATATAGGCCCACTTGGGCCTCTTGTTTTTTTTTTCTTGGGGAATTTCAGGCTATTTCTTTAACTTTTGCATGACTGCTTGGTTATTAAACATTATTCTAAGTATTTTAACCAATTTTACAGCAATGTTAACAATACTTCCAACAAAATTTTAAGAAAAATGAGGAAACTTGGTTCGCATACATTACACTCATTAGTGACTATTTAATAAACATGGTATTTTGTACTTCAAAATGCAGGGCTGTTTACCCTGCATATTTTGCCGTGTTTTACACGCAATTTGAAATAAAAATACAGAATACGATTTCAAGGTGGAAAAATACGGATACGTAAAATTCTGACTTTGAGTTCTATTTTTATTCAATCTGATTAAATCCATATCTTTATTCCGCTTCTTTTTTTGTTCCATTGCATATAAAGATCTGGTGAAACCCCGTAAGGGGTCACGTTTTGGTGAACTCTGATTTTCAGCCAATCATTGGATCGGCTACAAAATCCTAAGAATGAAATTAACATCCACAGCATACGTGACCCACCAGGTAGTTTTTGAACAGTGTTTGTTACATATTGCGTCACTATCACATGCCTAGCCGAGTCACTATGGGAAATACTCTGCTGTTTCAGTGATTGAGACGTCATCAAAGGTCACTAAAATGTGAACCCTAACAGGGCTTCACCAGATCTTTATACGGAATGGGACAAAAAGGGAAGCGGAATAAAGATATGGTTTTAATCAGATTGATTTTTATTTTAGTTCGAGTTTACTACTTCCGAGTTAACAGAACGCTTTCAATGCATAAATACAAGTTACTTTGTATCTAACGCATTGACCCCAGATGCCACATTTGAACCTACCTGTTCATTTCAAGAATGGTTCAGTCCACTGTCATAACTCAGGAGTGAGCAAGCTGATATTGCATGTAGATGAATATTAAGTTTTGACTCTAAATTGTATATCCCTAAATTCTGACAGTGGACTTAACCATTCTTTGAAATGGACAGGTTCAATTGTGGCTTCAGTGGTCAATGGGTCAAGTGATGTTAGCTTATCTCCAATAATTTTTATTTATGTGTGACATGCAGTGTGCTTTTAAGCTTTGCAGTTGAGTGTTGGAGATATAGAATCATATTCATGAAATACATAGAATATTATCCCAAGTTCATTATACATGTACATGATATGCTCATGTTTAGGTCGGTGTATGGTTTAAATTTACATGCAGTAATACATGTAGCAAACCTTGGATTCGTAATATTTTTCAATTTTGTTGCCTTTGTAGGAAAAATACTGACAAGGGCCCCAAAATGCTGATATGTCGCCCCCAAAATACTATCTCCCTTAAGTTGGGGTAAACAGCTCAGAAAATGTGACTGTTGAAGATAACACGATTTGCAAACTTTTTGCCTTCATGATATTGATATACTGGTAATTTTGATTTTCAGATCCAAAATGTCTCCAGCATCATGATGAGAACAAACAGGGTATTCAGTATACCAAATCTGTACTGGATGTAATTGATACTACATCTAAGTATGATACAAAAGAGACGTAAGTATAACTAGAGCTCAACAGTTGCTGATGTGACGAAAGAGATACTGCCTTCATACTACACGTGTATTCCTTGTGGCAAAAGAAAAAAGAGGAGTTACCGGCTCAGTTAGGTGGCAGAAGTCATCATGGAGCTATACAATACATGAATATAAATAATATAATAGAACATTTAACACATTACAAAAATATTTGATTGTAGTGCAATTACGATACCGACTTAGGACGGTCATTTAATTTGACAAAAGCCAAACAAATGGTGTGGTTAACCGGTTTACGGGCCCACCTTCCCACTCACCGTAACAGCATAACAATCAAAAGACTTACATTTAAAAATTTATAAATAATCTTCCATGTAAAGAACGAGGGTCAACAGGTATCGCATATTGAGAGGTCATAAAGATATAAACACGTAAGGTATTGTAAAAAACATAATGGTATAAAAATATATGTGACATCAACATGATAAACCATGCTCTGCCAGTCTGAAAGCGAGCTAAGACCCTAGATCTGTAGGAGTCCCGACTAACAGTCAGAGGGGACGAGGTTCAGGACCATGTCTCCTCTGAAAGAGGTTTGGACAAGGCCCGTCATATAGTCCCCACTGCCCAGTTAGTCAGCGTGCAACGTTCAAGTAAAAGTCTGCATAAGGCTGTGGAGGGGCCAAATACAAGACCTATAGTCTTTTTGATGATCTCAATATCATATTGTCTATTTAGGAGACGTTTGACTATTTTATTACATGATAAAATAACGTTATCGGAGCCTTTTACTTTCCTTAGTTTATATACGAGATCACTGTAAAAATTAGGATGGGAAATTCCATTGGATACATACTGTTGAAAAGAAATATTTCCAAATTTAGATAGAATTTCTGAATAAGATCTGAAGAATTTGCCGAATGTTTTTCTTAGCTTGTGGTATCTGTAACCCTGAGTTAAAAGTTTAGTAGTAATTTGTAAATTTCGTTTATGAAAGTCCAAAACATCGGTGCAGCCTCTGACAAATCGAACTAATTGAGATATATAGATACCATATGATGGGAGTCGAGGGACGTCGACATCCAAGTAAGGGAAATTTACAATAGGAAATCCAAAATCCTCACGTTTATCATAAATATTAGTATATATTAGGTTGTTGATAATTTTGATGTTTAAATCTAAGAAAGGTGTAGATTTATCTCAAGTATTAGCTTTATTCAATGACCTGTCTTTAGGTTCCAAATTTTTTTATATCGTGACCTTTACCTTGGTCTTTGCCTTTCTTCGAATTTTTGTCGCTGCAGGGGGGGGGGGGGGGTATTTGTCCCATTAGGAGAGTTCTAGTTAATCTGTTAGTTGATGAGTGAGAGTTAGGATTCCAGATATTTTTGGGAAAATCAAAACTATTCTGTGAGAAGCCCAAAAATAGTCTCCTTGTCAGTGTATAGGGAAATGAAGATTTTTTATCCATAATTTTTAAGGCGCAAAATCCATATTTGTTGCCCTATTGTTGTGTTGTTTATGTATTACTGTATTCATTTGTGTATTTTATGATAACATTTTACATTTGCAGGGGTATCATTTGTCTCTTCCTTACAGTTAATTATCTATGACGGTCCTTAATCAATGATGTTATTAAAGCAGAATATCTACAGAGCAGATTGTGGGGGTATCACATTGTCTAGGTTTTGTAAGGATTTTGAAGTGAAATTTTTTAACGTGAAAATCCTTATAATACTTTTTTATTTCATGTGCTGTTCAACTGGGCGATACACGCTCCTTTGGACATCTTGTATATTTGAAATATTTTTCTTATCATTATAGCGATGCATTCATTCCTTTCAGAGTATTAGTATTTACAGCAGTGGGAGCAGGACTGGCAGGACTGATAGTAGGACTGTTGGCATTGGCTATTGTAGTAGTGGTATTTGTACCTAGATGGCTTAAAAAGAGTTCACGAGGTAAGTAAGAAGTCCTATATTGAACTTTGATGGAAGTGATAATGAACGTTTTGGAAACTAGTCTACTTTTTGCAACTTGTTATGTTCATTCAAACATTAGGTTTGTATTTTGTAATTTAGCATTTACACGAGCCGTTAGGGAATGTCAAAAACCGGTATCTCCATTCACTGGAACTATAATCATAGTGCGCTGTCCGTCGTTAACTTTTTCACATTTTCGACTTCTTCTCTGAGACTGCTTTGCAGATTTGGATCAAATATTTTATATACGATGTACTCGAGTTCCCCTACTAAAATTATTTTCAGGATCCAGATTCCCTCAGGGATGGATCCAGGGTGGGGCCCGAAGTGCCCAAAACAGTACCCCTCTTCAAAAATCTTCTTCTCCAGAACCAGTGCATAAATGGGGAAACTAATTGCATTTCAACAATCTATAAAGATAGGTTATAGAAATTGTGTTTGGGGTTTCTGGACTTCGTCATTTCAATGCAGAAAAGTGTCATGCTTTTCAGTGAATTAATATTGATGAATTCTTAATGACTATTTTGATCATAATCATGGTAAAGAATATAATGTGAAAGAATTTTGTCAATATCTCAATTTTTTGATTTTTTATGAATTTTTTAAGACTTCCCAAAAAAATGGGAGGAATTGGCCATTTTTCACATTTTCAACATTTTCTGAAAAACTGTTGGAAGGATTTTAATAAATCTTGGTAGAAATAAATCACTTGTGATCCCCTTTAAATTCTTTTGTTTTTGTCCAGACCTCTTTACAGGTGGTGCCACCATAGTCAAAAGTATGTCACAAAAGAGTTTCCTCCTTTGACAATATTCTTCTTCATACTGGCTGTATACAGAGACAAACAGAATGCATAGAAATGATCTAGAGAGATGAGTGAAGATGTATTGTCATTTTGGTTCCCTTCCAAAATCAAATTTTAGGAATTTTTCGGACATTTGTTTGGACTTGGCGATTTCAGTGCAGAAAAGTGTCATATGTCCTAGTTTATTGATAATGATGATTTCTTATGGACTATTGTGATCATAATTATGGTAAGGAATGTTACTTTGTAAGAATTTTGTCAATATCTCAATTTTTGGATTTTCTATGAATTTTTTAAGACTTCCAAATGAGAGGGTATAGGGACAACTCTTCACATTTTTAACTTCTGCTGTTATACCACATGAAAGATTTTAATGAAACATCGTAAACATGAAGTACTATAGATCCTCTATCAACTTTGTACATTTCATCCAAATTGGTCAAAAGATAATGCCACCATGTCTAAAAACTAGGTCTCACAATGGTACATATACCACTAGGCAATTAAAATATGAAGAATAGCGGTTGGGGGCCAAGTAGCGCAGTTGGTAGCGCGCTCGCTTCTCACCTCTTTTCAGGGGTTATAACTTTCACTACCGATATAGAGCTTACTACGCCGCTGAAAAATAAAGTGCCAAAAAATTACTGATGTTGTCTTAAAAATTCTTGATCAGCACAATGTACCTTTAGCTCAGTTAATTTAAGCTAAACATAAACTAGTTTCAATAACTCGAAAAAGGAGTTGCAATAATGTATTCAAATTTCGCATAATAATATGTAGTTGTGACTACTTTACGATGTGTTTACCATCGACACCGTCGGATGTACTCGATTGTGTAATTCTCCGGACAAAGCATTTGTCTTGTTCTTGTATCGCTTGTTTTTATCAAGATATTTCAATTAAAGTTTTCCCCAACATGTTCTGGAACTTTAGTTCTTTTTCACATATATGACAAATTTAAAGATTGATCTTCCCGCATTTCCTCTGATAATGAAAATGCATTATAAATATTTAGGTAAATGTTGTATGTTTCTAAATATAAATGATGTTAAAACATTATGAGAATCGTGAATAAGATGGTTATTTAATGTCCCACTTGAAGGAATGTCGTTCCTTGGCTCAGCTTCGACTCGTGACAACAATGCAGTAAAACTTGTTGCCATGAAGTTGTCGATTGCACGTTCATTTCGAATACAAGCAATTGCAAACTCTTTGCCGTAAGATAGTATGATGAGAGCAAATTTTATTAGCATTTTGTACATAGGTATAATGACGATGTAGTTGCAACAAAGACACCCCCCCCCCCTTTTCCTGAAATCCTGAATCCGCCACTAAAATGGTAAAATGATTACATACTTAAAATCAGCAAAGCTGACTCTCAGGACTTTTGAGTCCTTTGATTTATTCTAGTCTGAAATAAAATTTGACATATTTTCAACATTTGTGTTGACTTAGTCACAGTAATGCAAAAATAAATGAATTCTTCCTTTATGCATGACTGATCATCTAGGTACTCAGGAGAGCGATATAGGCCCACTTGGGCCTCTTGTTTTCCATAGACTAGACTAGCATATGTTTAGTAATTTGATATAATAATGGTACCCCTAATTGTATTGATTAATCTCACAAGAATATCCAAATATCATTTGTTTTTCCAATTTTTTGACTAATTACAAATTTGCTTTAAATATAAGTTTGAATTGTATTTGATCCCAGCATAATTTGTTTAGAATGACTTGCAGTCAAAATATGTAAGTTTTGATAATATTATTTATTTCAATGGATGACCAATAATTTTGCATGCTAGTCAAAAGTTCAATTTTTTTACTATTGTTTATGTAAGTGTTTTCACAATTAATAGTTTTTATCTTATCTGTATATCATTTCTATTTATATTCAATGATCAATAAGAAATTTAGAATACTTAGTGTGTTACACTTGACCTAGCTAACACATAGTAATTTTATCATTACATAATTAGTATTTCAATCAAAGTGTTAAATGCTTGGCCTAAAATGGTTGAACACATAGCATTAACATTTACTGTCATTTTGTCTGTCTGTGATAACTAGATATATTGTGCCATGATTTTCCTGCTAGCTAAAATATTTTATGAACTAATTAACAGCACAACTAGACAGGAGATGCTTACTCCTGCCTTGAAACTGGTCTAATATCTGGTTTTCATAGAATTTGCATCTACACTACACTTTCCAAACATTTTTATGTCGCCTGGGAAACAAAACAACATTAGGATCAATTTGTCTGTTGTCATCTGTCTGCTTGTAAGTCACGCTTTCACATGATTGGCCATAATTTAGTATTAAACAGCATACTTCAATCAAACTTGCAGGAATGATTGATTGATTGATTGATTGATTTTTGTTTTACGTCACACCACGAATATTTTACGTATATGGTGACGGCATCTGCCTGATGCGGGGCATACAAATTTTGACCTTTGCAACGGACCCACCCGAAGCAGTGAGGGATCTTTAACGTGCCATGCATACCATGACACGGGGCCTCGGTTTTTATTGTCTCATCCGAAAGACATGACACCGGCATGACCAGAGTGGGACTCAAACCCCGGCATCCCGATCAAGTAGTCCGACGCGATACCACTAGGCCACGCCTGCTTGCAGGAATGATTGATAATGATAATAGCCGAAGGTCAAACTGCAACCATCAAGGTCAAGTTTATCGATTTAGGGTAAACATATGGCAAGTATCATGTACTAAAAGCCACATGCGTAATATTGACTTACTAACGCTTTTAAAGTAGCTTCTTGACAATATCTTTGGATTCTATTATTTCAGTAAAAAGGTGGATTATCCTTTCAAATATTATTCAATCATGACCAAAAAATATCATTCCTATATTTATTTTTTATACCCCCCCCCCCTCCGCAAAAAAGTTGGGGGGGGGGGGTATATAGGAATCACCTTGTCCGTCTGTCTGTCCATCTGCCTGTCTGTTCGTCTGTCTGTCCAGAAAACTTTAACCTTGACCATAACTTTTGAACCAAAAGAGACTTGGTATTCAAACTACACATGTATATTCCTTGTGGCAAGAAATTTCTTTTGGTACCATAATTTTTTACCTTGTGACCTTGGCCTTGACATTTGACCTACTTTTTAAAAACTTTAACCTTAGCTATGACTTTTGAATCAAAAGAGACTGGGTATTCATACTACACATGTATATTCTTTTTGGCTAGACCTTTCTTTTGGTACCAAAATTTTGACCTTGTGACCTTGGCCTTTACATTTGACTTACTTTTTAAATACTTTAACCTTAGCCATAACTTTTGAACCAAAAGAGACTGGGTATTCATAGTACACATGTATATTGCTTGTGGCAAGATCTTTCTTTTGGTACCAAAAGTTTTGACTTTGTGACCTTGGCCTTGACATTTGACTTACTTTTTAAAAACTTTAAACTTAGCCATAAATTAAAGAGATCGGACCTTCACACTACACTTGTGTATTCCTTGTGGCAAGACCTTTATGTCAGTACCAACATTTTCGACCTTGTGACCTTGGTCTCGATGTTTGACCTACTTTTTGAAAACTTTAACCTTAGCCATAACTTTTGAAAGAAAAGAGATGGGACCTTCATATTACACATGAGTATTCCTTGTGGCAAGACCTTTATGTCAATACCAACATTTTTTACCTTGTGGCCTTGACATTTGACCTACTTTTTAAAAACTTTCACATTAATTATAAATTTTGAACCAGAAGAGACTGGATATTCATACTACACATGTATATTCCTTGGGGCAAGACCTTTCTTTTTGTCGGAAAATATTTTACCTTGTGGCCTTGGCTTTGACATCTGACCTACTTTTTAAAATCTTTAACCTTAGCCATAACTTTTGAACCAGAAGAGACTGGGTATTCATACTACACATGTATATTCCTTGTGGGAAGACCTGTCTTTTGGTACCAAAAGTTTTGACCATGTGACCTTGGCCTTGACATTTGACTTACCTTTTAAAAACTTTAACCTTAGTCATAACTTTTAAAAGAAAAGAGATGGGACCTTCTTATTACACATGTGTATTCCTTGTGACAAGACCTTTATGTCAATATTAACATTTTTTTTACCTTGTGGCCTTGGTCTTGATGTTTGACCTACTTTTTAAAATCTTTAACCTTAGCCATAACTTTTGAAGGAAAAGAGATGGGACCTTCATGCAACATATGTGTATTCTTTGTGGCTAGACCTTCCAGTCAGCACCAGTATTTTAACCTTGTGACCTTGGCCTTGACATTTGACCTACTTTTAGAAGACTTTAACCTTAATTATAACTTTTGAACCAAAAGAGACTGGGTATTCATACTACACATGTATATTCCTTGTGGGAAGACCTTTCTTTTCATGCCAACATTTTTTACTTTGTTACCTTGGCCTTTACATTTGACCTACTTTTTAAAAACTTTAACCTTAACCATAACTGTTGATTCAAAAGAGACTTGGTATTCATACTACACATGTGTATTCCTTGTGGCAAGGCCTTTCTGTCGATACCAACATTTTCCACCTTGTGACCTTGATTTCGATGTTTGACCTACTTTTTAAAAACTTTAACCTTAGCCATAACTTTTGAAAGAAAAGAGATGGGACCTTCATACTACATATGTGTATTTCTTGTGGCAGGACCTTGCAGTCAGTACATGTACCAACTTTGTGACCTTGTAAACTTGGCCTTGACATTTGACTTTTTTTGGAAAAACTTTAACTTTGATGGTAAAGTATAGCCATAGAGAGATTCCATTTTACATGTGTGCATTCTGTATGACAAGTCCTGTACACTGATACAAGAATGTACACTACCCCCTGGACTTTCACCTTCTTCTCAAAATATTTTTAGCATAAAATTTTGTATCAAAATCGTGAAATTTAAATGCAGGCAATAAAAGAAGTTAACAGTACTGATAATCTGCAACTGTTCACATGACTTTATCTTCTCAAGATTGCTGTCCCAGATAGGTCATAGGTCAAAGGTCAATGTCACAACATGCAAAGTGAGTAAAACCTTGTCCGGGCGATAACTTCTTGCCCTGTGCATGGATTTCAATAATATTTCACAGAATTGTTAGTCAGGACCCAAGGGTGTGCCATGACCTTGACTTAAGGTCAAAGGTCAAGGTCACAACATGCAAAGTGAGTAAAACCTTGTTCGGGCCATAACTTCTTCCCCTGTGCATGGATTTCAATAATATTTCACAGAATTGTTACTTACGACCAAAAGGTGTGTCATGACCTTGATCCAAGGTCATAGGCCAAAGGTCAAGGTCACAGCATGCAAAATGAGTAAAACCTTGTTTGAGCCGTAACTTGTTTTAACTGTGCATGGATTGTAATAATATTTATGACCCAAGGTCATAGGTCAACGGTCAAGGTCACAACATGCAAAGTGAATAAAACATTGTTCGGGCGATAACTTCTTCCCATGTGTAAAGATTTCAATAATATTTCACAGAATTGTTACTTGGCACCCAAGGGTGTGTTATGACCTTGATTGTCAAAGGTCAAGGTCACAACATGCAAAGTGAATAAAACTTTGTTACTATGATAAGATGCTATGGAGATGCTATGTAACGTGATAACTCAAGTAAACCTTAGTTGTTTTTCATGAAACTTATACAGAATGCTTAAATAGTGTAGGGGAAGCTACTTATCAGTTTTTAGCAAATTCCATTTTGTTGTTACAGAGTTATGGAACTTGGATCCCTCTTTTTGGATTTCAGTATTTCATAAAAGTATTACCAAAGAAACTCAATTTTGGGGGTAATAAAACCATAAGTTCACATTGATCCCGTCCAAAGTAAATGACGGGCGTATTATGCCACGCTAGGCGTTGCCCTTGTAGAATCACAGCTAAGTATTGATCAGGGACATTGTATTTTAATTTGTCCAAAACATCTCCATCACATGTACATCAGTCATTAGACTAATTAGTACTTTTGCAATGATCTATTAATAACAAAAAAACAAGGCCATAAAATTACAACTTTTTCCATGATTACAGCTGGCAAAATTACAAGTTTGATTATTCTTTTAAAACAATTCAGGTACATGTTTACCTAAAAAATTGTCATATTTGATGTACAGGAATATGCTCCGAATAGTGTCATTTGAATTAATGTCATAATAAATCATGTGTTAACTTTGTGGACTTTGTGGGCAGTGTCAGAATGGATGTGGTATTCCATTACTTATATTTGATATATATATTAATATAGTGCACCATATGCATATTCTTGTAGTTCATCAAATAAAGTCTCTGTACATGATAGAAACTACAGTAAAATGCAATGCCTTGTGTCCTTGGGCATTTTGTATGTTAAAATTTTGTTGAATTAATTAATGATTACACACTTTCCATTTGATACATTATTAAAGATTTATTTGTACTTAATAAGCAGTGGAAGTGCATGGTTTAAATTTTATCACTAGACTTCATTAGACCTTGTCTCTGGGTTTTTTGTCACTGATAAACCTTAATTACTTATTGGTGTAAAGCACAGAACCCTATCGATTGTCAAGGTCAATGATCAGGTTCACTTTGGGGGCAAAAAGATAAAATTATTGAGAGTGCAACTTTTTTATTGTGAAATTATTAGAAATTCAGTTTCTTACCACAACTCTTCCAACTTTAGATTTGTTCTAGAATTATGTATGAACTTTAATATATTTCAGGTGTTTATCTTTCTTTGTACTCTCACATTTATGACGCAGGAGAAAGAAAAAAGAGAGGGATGAAATTCTTCTCTTTACTACAGCTTATTACTGCCTTCATGAATTTCCCTAATATTTTACAGGGTTGTTTCCCAGGGCTAAAACAAAGGTCATCTAGAGGTCCTGAATAATGGGCAAAGAGGGATTGTTTCCACGATTTCAAATTTCTTTCCTTCAAACAAAGCAAAGGACAAATAATGCCACCCTAGGCATTGCCCTTGTTACCTACTGATATGCCGACATTGATGAAAATGTCTCGTATTTAAAATGAATGAATAAATGCTTAACATGATTGATCTTAAAGACTTTTCTTATGATTATTTCAGATAATAGCAACAACTCACTTTTGATGCCAGAAAAAGAGCCAGGAAAAAAGCCTGATGTGGAACATGAACTCATATGTATTAAATCAGAAAAATGATGAGACATCATTTTATCATGTAGGATTTTCAGGATCAGTAGAAGTAGTGTAACATCTTGTTGGTAATGACTGTGATATGTACATTGAAAGCTATTTTGAACTGTAACTTTTATTATGAGCAGCAAGAGATGTGGAATTGCCCTATTCATAAGAAGTGTTTTATTGAATGATAAATTTTATGTTTACTTTTTTATCTTTCAAGCATTTTTACTTTTTATGCATGTGCCATTTAGTGTATTATGGTTTACTTACTGTTATCTGATTGTCTTTGTTTTTAGTGCATGATTTTATGTTTCATTTCATCTTTCAAGCTTTTCTTTCGTTTACCTCTCCCAAAAAGCTCAAATGAGTTATTGTGATTATGATGCATTGTCTATTATGCTGACTGTAACAGTTTTCAAATTTTCGAACTTTTGAAAGGATTTTAATGAAATCTGGCATATATACTTTGTGATAAAGAGATGCATTTTTTTTTTCATATGATGTTTGTATTTCTTGAATAGGGATCAGAAGTACCACAAAATTAGGGACATTACTAAAATGTAAAGATATTCTTCTAGAAACCCCTTGCTGCAATAATTTCATATCTGGTACCTCTAGTGTCCTTATAACATGCAGTATCAGGTTTATTAGTCCCCTACCGACAAAGCCTAAGGGGACTTTGTGTTTGCACTATGTCCATCCGTCTGCCTGTCTGTCTCTCTGTCATTCTGGCAGAGTATCATTTGATGTTTAGTACATTGCTTTATTATGACAATATCAAGTTCAGGTTTTTTTTTTCAGTTTATTATTATTTATTTTTTTTTTTTTTTTAGCTCACCTGAGCCAAAGGCTCAAGTGAGCTATTGTGATCAATCCCCGTCCGTCGTCTGTCGTCCGTCGTCCGTCGTTAACTTTTCACATTTTCGACTTCTTCTCCAGAACCACTGAACAGAATTTGATGAAACTTGATAAGCATGTAGTACTCATGGTCCCCTACAAGTTTTGTTGTTTTTCGTCCAGATTCATCAACAGGTGGCGCCACCACAGGCAAAAGTAGGTCAAAGAGGGTACCCTCCTTTGACAAACTTCTTCTTCAGACCGGGGGCATACAGAGACAAACCAAATGCATAGGAATGATCTAGAGGGATGTGTGAAGAAGTGTTGTTATTTTTGGTTCCATTCCGAAATCAAATTTTTGACGTTTTTTTGTACTTGGTAATTTTAATGCAGAAAAGAGGTATTTTTTTCTTTTAGTAAACATTGATGCATTAATTTGGTTTAATTTGATCATTTTGATAGTAAGAAATACTACTGCGAAGAAAATTTTTCAATATTTTATGTTTTGGATTTTTTATGAATTTTTTAAGACTTTCAAGAAAAAAGGGGGGTGGGATAATTGGTGTAAACATTTCACAGTTTGAACTTTTTCTTCGGAACCACTTGCTGGAATTCAATGAAACTTGGCATGCATCAAATTCTCAAGGTCCCCAACAAATGTGGTCATCTTTGTCAGGATCCATGAACAGGTGGCACCACCACAGACAAAAGTAGGTCACAGAGGGTACCCTCCTTTGACAAACTTCTTATTCAGATCGGGTGCATACAGCGACAAACCGACTGCATAGGAATGAAATAGAGGCATATGGGAAGAAGTGTTGATATTTTTGGTTCCATTCCGAAATCAAATTTTTGATGTTTTTTCATTTTTATTTTGGACTTAGTTATTTTAATGCATTAAAGAGTTATTATTTTCTTTTAGTAAACATTGATGCATTCATTTGGTTTCATTTAATCATTTCTATGGTAAGGAATGCTGGTGTGAAGGAATTTTTTCAATATCTCGATTTTTGAATTTTTTATGAATTTTTTAAGACTTCCAAGAAAAGGGGGGGGGGGACAATTTTTCATATCTTCAACTTGATCTACAGAACAACTTGAAGGATTGTGATAAAACTGGGTAGGATGCAAGTACTCATAGTCCTTTTCAAAGGTTTTGTTTTTTGTGCGGATCATCCAAATTGGTTAACAGATAATGCCACCATGTCTAAAAGTAGGTCTCACAATGGTACATATACCACTTGGTAATTGAAATATGGAGAGTAGCGGTTCAAATCCAGCTGTGGTCAAAAAATTTTTTTTTTTTTTTTACACATCTAAATAAGTTTTTAGATGTTTCTCAACACTCAACATATGAAATTAGGAATTTTACGTTTAAGACTTCCAAAAAAAAAAGGGGGGGGGGGGGGGGGGCCATTTTTCACATTTTCAACTTTTTCTACAAAACTGTTTGAAGGATTTTAATAAATCTTGGCAGAAATAAGTCACTTATGATCCTCTTCAAATTCTGTTGTTTTCGTCCAGACCTCTTTACAGGTGGCGCCACCATAGTCAAGAGTAGGTCACAAAAGAGTTCCCTCGTTTAACAATATTCTTTTTCATACGGGCTGTATACAGAGACAAACAGAATGCATAGAAATGATCTAGAGGGATGAGTGAAGATGTATTGTCATTTTGGTTCCCTTCCAAAATCAAATTTTAGAATTTTTTTTCGACATTTCTTTGGACTTGGTGATTCAATGCAGAAAAAAGTGTCATATTTCCTAGTTAATTGATAATGATGATTTCTTATGGACTATTGTGATCATAATTATGGTAAGGATTGTTACTTTGAAAGAATTTTGTCAATATCTCAATTTTTGGATTTTCTATGAATTTTTAAGACTTCCAAATGAGGGTGTATAGGAACAATTCAATGACATTTTTCACTTCTGCTGTTATACCACATGAAAGATTTTAATGAAACATGGAATACATGAAGTACTAAAAGTCCTCTATCAATTTGGTAAATTTCATCCAAATTGGTTAACAGATAATGCCACCATGTCTAAAAAGCAGTTCTCACAATAGTACATATACCACTTGGTAATTGAAATATGGAGAGTAGCGGTTCAAATCCAGCTGTGGTCAAATTTTTTTTTTCATTTCTTTACACATCTAAATAAGTTTTTAGATGTTTCTCAACACTCAACATATGAAATTAGGCAATTTTAAGTTAGATCTGGACAATATTTGAAACAATTGTTGTTCATGACCCAGACTTGAAATCAGTCAACAAAAGGCCCCACCTAAAGAAAATGACTAACTTGTTGCCCTGAATGACTTCTTGCAGAGACAAAGGAAATGCTTAATATCAAAATCACCTGAATGGATGTGCAAAAAAGTGTTGTTTTTTATTCTAGCCTGAAATAAAATTTGACATATTTTCAACATCTGTGTTGACTTAGTCACATTAATGCAAAAATAAATGAATTCTTCCTTCATGCATGACTGATAATATAGGTACTCAGGTGAGCGATATAGGCCCACTTGGGCCTCTTGTTTTGCTAAGGTATGGCCTTTAGACTTAGAAAATTAATGAAAATACATGTACTTAGTTTCCCACAATATTTTCAGATTTTCAAACCACAGATTATCATTTGATATTTAGTACAGTGCTTTACTATGACAAGTTACAGATCAGTTTTTGGATTTTGTTCCAATTCACATAAATGTTTTCCATCAATTGTAGTATGACCCACTTATGCATATCAAGAAATGTATTTACTATCCATTATAATTTGGTGCACTGTAAAATTCAAACATATATTGAATATTCATGTTATACCTTTCAAATGTTCAAATGTATTGTCTATTATTTATGATAATCCTATATACAATTTAGATTTTAAATCTCATTTACATAGATATTATTTGCTTGTACAATTTTTGTAAAACCTGTCAACAATTTACTAATATAGCACAATATTTTAATGCAGTAATGGAATTCTTATTTGATATTTATTTTAATTGTTTGTTTATTCCTCCATAAATGTATGTATATTTATTGTACAGATACATATTTTGTACCACATTTGTACGTGTATACTTGATATGAATCCATTTCAAAAAATAAAAACCAAAAAAAAAAAAAACCAAAAAATAATGATAACTCCCCCTAAAAAAAAAAAGCAAAAAAACAAAAACAAAAACAAAAACAAAAATAACAAAACAAAAAAAATAAACAAAAACCAATAAAATGAATAAAAAAAAAAAAAAAGAAGAAAGGGAAGCCCTTTTTGGTTCCTACAATCTTTTGACTCTTAGTACACTCCCCAGGCCTCAGTCAGAAATTTATCATTACACATTATATTATCGGCGATATTTTTTACAATATATTTTTTATGTTAACAATGTTTTGTATCACGATGTAAATAATTGTTTTAAATAAAAAGATATCAGCAAATACCATCTTATAATATTGTCTTCAAATAGTAAGCCACTAGCTGTGGAATTCATAGCAACACTATTAGATTGTGGATATATGGATGTTTAAAATACTTGAGGAAAAGATTGCTCTATTCTTGAAGTCGGACTGGTCACATGACCTAATTTGCATCATACTTGTTGGGGATAAGTCTCGGGATGTATTGTCGCTGTCTACAAAGCATCCAATATTTTGAAGTCTTATTTTTGCAAAATGTGGTCATATAAAATTCGAAGAAGGAAAGAGAGTCAGTCCTCATGAGATTCCTCAATGAATTTCAAAAATTTTAAGACTAATTTAGCTCTTCTGCTCAAAATATAGTTCAGCAAAGTTGCATTACGGTCTATGATAAATGCCGAGTTTGTCCCCCAGATCATCCTCGAAATGTTTAGGGAATTATCTCCATTTAAATCTTGGTGTGATGTCATGCTGACTTCGAGAATGATGAGCCATCTGTCAGTATGATATAAAATCAAGGTAAGGTCATACAAGCAAACCAAATACATAAAAATGATCTAGAGGGATGTGTGAAGAAGTGTTGTTATTTTTGGTTCCGTTCCGAAATCAAATTTTTGATGTTTTTGGACATTTTTTTTTTTTTTTTGGATTTAATAATTTCAATGCAGAAAAGTGTCATGATTTTCAGTTAATTGAAAACGAGAACTTCTTATAGCCTAATTTAATCATAATTATGGTAAAAAAGAATTTTTTCAATATCTCAATTGGTGGATTTTTTTGTTAATTTTTTACGACTTCCAAAAAAAAGGTTGGGGGATGGCCAATTTTCATATTTTCAAATTTTCTGCAAAACTGTTCGAAAGATTTTAATAAATCTTGGTAGAAATAAATTACTTATGATCCCCATCAAACTCTGTTGTTTTCGTCCAGACCTCTTTACAGGTGGCACCACAATAGTCAAAAGTACATGCAAGGTCACAAAAGAGTATCCTCCTTTGACAATATTCTTCTACCTACTGGCTGTATACAGAGACAAACAGAATGCATAGAAATGATCTAGAGAGATGACTGAAGATGTATTGTCATTTTGGTTCCCTTCTAAAATCGAATTTTAGATTTTTTTTTTTCGACGTGTTTGGACTTGGTGATTTCAATGCAGAAAAGTGTCATATTTACTAGTTAATTGACAATGATGATTTCTTATGGACTATTTTGATCATAATTATGGTAAAGAATGTTATTTTGAAAGAAATTTGTCAATATCTCAATTTTTGGATTTTTTATGAATTTTTTAAGACTTCCAGATGAGGGTGTATAGGGACAATTCTTCACATTTTTAACTTCTGCTGTTATACCACATGAAAGATTTTAAGGTATATATGAAGTACTCTAAACCCTCTCTCAATTTTTACACTTCATCCAAATTGGTTAACAGATGGTGCCACTATGTCTAAAAAATGGGTCTCACAATGGTTCATATACCACTTGGTATTTAAAATATGGAGAATAGCGGTTCAAATCCAGATATTGTCATTTTTTTTCATTTCTTTACACATCTAAATAAGATTTGAGATGTTTCTTAACACTCAACATATGAAATTAGGCCATTTTAAATTGAAAGTTGGCGTGGCCTAGTGATATCGAGCTGGACTTCTGATCGGGAGGCCGGGGTTCGAGTCCCGCTCTTGTCATGCCGGTTTCCTGTCTTTTGGATGAGACAGTAAAAACCGAGGCCCCGTGTCGTGGTATGCATGGCACGTTAAAAATTCCTCACTTCTTCGGGTGGTTTCATTGCAAAGGTCAAAATTTGTATGCCCCGCATCAGGCAGATGCCGTCACCATATACGTGAAATATTCGTGGTGTGACGTTAAACCAAAAAAAAAAAAAAACTGTTGTTTTTATTCTGGTCTGAAATAAATTTGACATATTTCCAACATTTGTGTTGACTTAGTCACAGTAATGCAAAAATAAATAATTCTTCCTTCCTGCATGACTTATAATCTAGGTACTCAGGTGAGCGATATAGACCCACTTGGACCTCTTGTTTATGCCCCGCTAGGTATAAGGTATGGCAGGGGGCATAAAGTGTTTGCTTTGTCCGTCCTTCCACCCTTCCGTCCTTCCGTTCTTTTGTCACACATTGGTTTCCGCATATATGCCTAAGAGGGGAAGAACTCTATTGATTTCGGGTCAAAAGATCAAATGTCAAGGTCACAGCTGAAGAAAATAGACTGTAATTATTTGTTTCCGGATGATAATTCACGTACCTTTCAACATGTTGAAATCTAATTTGGATATATACTTAATATACTTACTTATTAACAATTAAGAGGAAGAACCCTATTGATTTGGGGGTAACATATAACCAAATTATGGATATAGACTTACTTATCAGGAAAGGAAGAATCCTTTCGATTCTGGTGTTAAAAGGTCAAAGATCAAAGCCACAACTGATGAAAGGAAGTAAAAATCTGCGGTACCGATCCGATTTCCACAATTCGGAGTCCAAAGAACATGACAATACACATACAATGTACATATAAATATAACACAAGCAATCACTGACCCTTGTTAAAACCGGGGTGGGATTAAGAAAATAGAAAATATTGGTTTCTGGATGATAACTCAAGTATTTTTTAAACCAAACCATATTCAAACCAAAACTGTTTTGGATTCTCAGTTTGCTACTTTATCCCAGAAAATAAACCAAAAATCAAGTGTTCAAAATTTGTCTAAGAAAATCAAAGACAATTTAGCCAACCAAATAAAAGGAGAAGGGAATCGTATTCAACTTACCTTCAATAAAAAAATCATAAATGATCTGAATACTTTCTGTGAATCAGTCAAAGGTGACAAAGTTACGTGCAAAGCCATTAACGAGGTACGTGACAAACTTTTGAAAATAAATAAGTTGATTTGCATTGCAGACGCAAGTCACACGGGCGGAGAACCGTTAGTGAATACGATAGTAACGATTATGCGCCTGGTTCGGACGATGACTGGAAAATTCGAAGCGGTAAGGTACGTACAGTACGAGTTTAAAGAGGGCGTGGTACTAGGAATGCACCATACAAAGTGCCCTCCGCAGCAGCAAGTTCGGCATCACAACTGGCCGCTTTATTTATTACTAGTGGGCATGGCAGGAATTTTCCTCTCTACATTGGAAACAATGTGTACTCCAGGACCCCTCAACCGACAAATTTGTGCTACCGCTGTTTCCAACCGAGGAACAGGTGTCCGCCTAACCAGCAATGCACGGATTCAGGGTTTGTCAACACCAACAATAGCAATGATAAGTATTATTAGTGTGATATTCAGACTAAGGGTACGTCGAGGGAGAATGCAGAAACAAAGCCTTATTATATATATTTAGCAGAGAAAGTTTCTGAAAATATTTCTGGTCGAAGGAAGAAAAGTTTATTTCAGTATTGGGTATGTTGGGGAAAAATTCAAGCATACGAGTATATTCTATCTGTAGTCAGAAATGGTTATTCTATTCAATTTAATGAGTACCCTCTCCACTTTCCATTATGTTCATAAACAATATTTGTGCTTTAAAAATGAAAGTTTAGTTTCTCAAGCGGTCCAAGAATTAGCTACCGGTAGAGTAGCAGAGGTCATTAACAAAATTCTTATATCGTCAGAAAATAGGGACAAAAACGTTTGAATTTGGATTTAAGTGTTTTAAATACTTATATTAAAAAGGAAAAAGTAAAGTTTGAAAAATGGAAAATAGCAGTACAATATTTTGAAAAAGATTCTTTCGTGTCTAAATTCGATTTGAGGGGCAGGCGTGGTGTAGTGGTTAAGCGCTTGGCTTGCGGCGCCGCCGACGATCCATGTTCGATCCCCGGGTTGCGCCATTATGTTTAAGAGGTTGGTAACCTCCTGCGTCCATGTCGCGATATAACTGAAATATCGTTGAAAGCGACGTAAAACACCAATCAACCAACCAACCAACTAAATTCGATTTGCAGTCAGCTTAACATCACATTCCAATGCTTCAAAAGTCTTTACGCTTTTCTTGGAATCATATATTTATGTGCTATACAGTTCTTCCTTTCGGTCTTTCGTCAAGTCCTTACATTTTTACAAAATTGTTTCGGCCATCAGTTAAACACTGCCGAAAAAAGAATTTTGTTTTGCAAGTTTTGTTGTCAGGACTGTGCTGGAAATTATTTTCCTTCAGTGTGTATATACCAGAGAGACGTGTTTCCAACGTAAAAGCGAATTTAGTAAGAGTTGTCTCTCTTTTACCATTGATTACTGCGTGAAAGATGGCATGCGTTACCAGCAGGATAATATCTATATATATATATATATGCTATCGATTATTTTATCAGTTTCTTCATTCGTAAACGCAAGGGGGGGGGGGGGGGGTAAACTTGCCATGAATTTGAATACGGACGTGCAGCTGGCACCCTACCCATTCATATATTGAACAAAATGTAAAAACATACCCATTCATATACTAACAACACACTTTTGCGTAATAGGCAATAAAAGGTGTCGCATTAAAGATATATGATACCAGAAGTAAATTTCCCTATTATCTACCATGAAAAGGCTTGCAATCAGTAGATGGGTCGTAAGGTCATAAGAGAGGTCATTGGAGGGGTCAACGATGACGTTAATCCAAGGAGGCTAACTGTGAGGCTCCCATGTTAAAGTATCTGGCGTAGAACCCTCGGTTTTTCACTACTTGTGTGTCGAGGTGTATTAGCTACAAAGTAGGAGAAGAAGAGGGAATCTCGGACTAGAATTTTACAGAGATATTTCATAACAGAAGGGTCATTTAAAAGCTTCCAATCAAAATTTCTATTTGTTTTCTTGATTTTACTATTGCCATCCATGTTACAAGCTATAAATACTGCCAGAGGAATTTTTTTAATCTTAAACAAACACAAGTTTTCAAATGTTTAACAGTACTCAGTATGTCTTATAAGAAAGAATAATAGAACCTAGCTCTAGTTTGAGTTCCAGATAGAAAAAGATCATTTGAGGGTTGGATGAATCAACAAATCTCAACCGAGGCGTTAGCGGAGGTTGAGATATGTTGATTCATCCAGCCCGAGACTGATCTTTTTCTATCTGGAACTCAAACTAGTGCTTGATTATTTTTCTCGCACCTCAGGAGCTCGATGTAGGCTATAGCTATTTTAAATATTTTTGTTTTCCTTTGATGGCCGAATCACTGATTGAATAAAAAGTCCGCTGCAATAAAATAAAACACCATGATATGAGTGAAGAAACTTAATAATTATTTTGATAGGATTTTTCAATAACCATAACACACAATGTTCACTATCTCTCCGACGGAAAAATCGTGAGTCGCCATGTTTCATTTGTTTGTAAACAATGCAGACGACGCGCGGAAGGATACAAAGTCTTCCGGATAGAATTTTCCAGTACTGATAAAAACGGGATTAGTCGATCTCCGGTGCGAGAAAGGAAGGGGAAAATATACCCAACCCACCCTAATCAAAGGAGTTTTAAACATATCTTTTTTATGTTTACTCAGTATATAGATCTACTGGTTCAATGTACGGGTATAGATCTGCGTTTTGCAATAGCTTTAAAAAACTATACTCTCAAAAACACCCCCCCCCCCCAATCCGGCGGATGTACAGTAGGGTTTACTGATGGATCAAACATTAATTAATGGAACATTTTGTTGACCTTCGACGCCTTATTTCTTGAATGATGCAGCAAAAACACCCCGGGTCTTTCCGTCGCTCAGACGGGAAAACGAGTGAATGCTTTGATCGTAATAAAAATTTCTGAAAACATTGTTAGTAGCACATTTTATGTGATTCAACAGAAAGATTGTACCACTGTGTGGTTAATTATATAATTCAGAGCATTTTCTATATGCTGCCACACTAAAATTATCTTATTATTGTACTTAGAAATACTTTATCTAGCATGATATTTTATTAATTACCCAATCAATAAAATATGCGTCATCAATCAAAAATATTTTTACCTGTAGTTCAACAGTAATCAAAGTCTGTAGACTGTGGCATTTTTGCTACAGCATTTTATTTGAATTATGTGAAAATGGTTTCGATAAATTTTCGAAGGTTTCTTTTGAAATAAACAATAGGATAAAACATCTTGGTAGTAAATAGGTCATTTTACACCATTCCCAAAAAGGTGTATACTCGTATCCGACTCCGCCCGTTTATATTCGAACTCCGACATTCCAAACGCGCTAGGCTCAATTGTAAGCATGAATACACATTGATATGCATATTTTCCGTATACATTTAACTTTTCGTTGGAACTTTTGATGTACATTTAATTTAAGAACATTAATTCAATACATTTGTTTAGGAAAGAATGCTAGATATGTCACATATTCCACCTAGAACTCTCGAATCCGCCTTCAAATCGGACTACTAATTTTAGTGTGGCAGCATATAGACAATGTTCTGAATCATAGGATTAATGACATTGCGGTACACTCAATCCATTGGATCAAATAAGATATGACACTAAGAATGTTTTGTTTTCGTAAAGTTTTATATTAAGATGGTAAATTTGCTTCGAGAGCGCATGTGCAAACTCCATTAGCGTGGCATTTTGGGTAATAATCTAGTACTAAGAAACAATATTAGCACATAATTCTGCTGTAAATATTGACATTTCTAGAGATAAATCTTATAAAATATTCATAATTTTTTTAAACAAAAGATTTGCTCACTACAAAAACTAACTTATTTCCGAGGATTAACGATAACATCAGAGAAACTTTTCTATCAAGGAAAAAAGGCACGGCTACTTTCCTGATAAGGAAAAAATGAGGCGTGGCTTTAGAAATTTTAGAGGGAAAATTCACAACTGCGGATAAAAAGATGGGCTCAAAAACAAGTACATGTAATTCCTATTTACATAAAGCCATTTGGCTTTGTTACCAACGGCTTGAAGATTTAATGCTATTCCGATTGCAACATAAGCTTTTAAAAAAGCTACGCTTGTATTACGAACAATTAATGCTTTTGTAAGGAAGAAATCTGTGTTTTGCAAATTTCCTTGAATCAACCCTTGTGATATAAGCGTGGCCCCGGTCAAAGGTTAATCGGTGATAAACTTGGCGATATGTAAACAATATGGTTGGATATTCAATGCAGACGAAGGAAACGATATATATACGTTTTGCTACGTTTTATATAATTTTTATAGATATTTTGATATTTGCGTATACTTTTCATATTATATCATGAATATGGACGATCGTGAAGTTACTTTGGATGAATTTTATACTTGGAAAATTGATGCATTAAGTGAATTTTTATCGAAGATAGGGTTGGCCAGGGAAGGCACCAAACAGGAACTATGCGCTTTGTGTTTTGATGCACAGTCACTCCATATGCCGATTAAAAAAACTGATCATGAACTATGGAAGCAAAATGTATGTGTATATGAGAGTATTTTGAATTTTGATGACAAATATAAATTACCAAACCCTCTGACACTGAACAAAGGTTGGTTGGATGAGAAGGCTGGCATCACCCTGTGGACCCCACTGTTTGTATCTGATATTGTTAACTTCCTCATCGGACAAAACAACAATACAGTATCTACAAAGAAATACCTACATGAGTACAAGATTGGGAAAGCTGCTTGGCTTGGGGAGGTATTTTATCATAAAATATCACCAGATAGCTTGTATTGTGTCCTGAGAAGCAGCTGTGCCCCATCACAAAGAATAAAATATGAGAGCCATAAAGTGTGGGTATGCTTGGAGAAAGAGACGAGGGCAATAAAAGCAGCATATTGTAGCTGTACAGCAGGGAAAACAAAATAATTTACTCAATTTCTTATCCTCAAACAGTTGTAAAAATAAAACCCCTGTGGAATATACATGTATTCCACTAGAAGGAAAAAGGTTCGAGCCCGGCTGTGGTCATGCCGGCCTCTATCTTTCGGTTGAGACAGCAAAAACCTATGCCCGTTGTCGGATTAGACATGACACGTTAAATTAAGTACATTCACTGCTTCGGGTGGACCCGTTCATAGGTCAAAATTTGTTTAAACCTGTATCAGTCAGATGCCGTCACCAAATACGTACAGTAATCAAGGTGTGACGCAAAGCAATGGACAATCAATCAATCAATAATGATAATCCTCAGTCTTATTGCACTTATAGGCTGTTTAACTTAATTTACATGATACATTGTATACATGCAGCTGAATCTTATAATGCATGTCTTCTGGTTTGCATTGGTGTCACCAAACAAAGCAACAAATAGCGTGGCAAAGGTAAATCTGGACAAGCCATATTCATGATATTGTTCAATTTCCCCTTAAATATCCGTATATGCATACATTATTTGACATAGGTTTATTTGATTCCTATATTTTGATAAGTACATGTACCTAGTAGACTCTGATTATAATGTAATTCAGAGAAACACTTAAAATGTTTTAGTTTACATATCATACGCAACATTTTTTGTTCAGGTTTGGTCAAACTTGCAACCATGTTGCTGGACTACTTTTTAAAGTCGAGCATGTCAACATGTATGGATATTCTGCATGCATATCAAGGCTTGTTCCTGGAATGCTACAAAGCAAAGTGCATCACAGCCACAGCAGATTTCAGAAATGACCATTAAGAAGTCAAGTCATGGACGAAGAGTTTACTTCCATTTAAAATTATATGTTTTTTTTCTAGCATTGTGCGAGAATAAAACGATGAGAACACCTTATATATACACATTAGCATTTGCTCTAGTGTAAAGGTTGTTTAAAGGGGCAATTTCGGTCCTTCAACCACTTTTCATGGCATTAAAATAATAAATTCAGACAATATACTATTTTTCTAGGTCTGTCAAAGTTATATACTTTCCGTTAATAATAAATTTTATAACTTAAAATCAAGAAAGATACGGTAATTTTAATGGGATTTGTTCTAATTATTGTTCCTGCTTAAATTGTCCTTATATGGAAGTCAAACCTACACATGAGCACATGCGCAGTTAGATATAAACAATAAATGCTGCATATGCAGAATACGAACTCCACCGTAACCGGTCCCAAGCCCGGTTCAGAAAGGAGGACGATTGGGCAATGGGCTAGCGACCCATTCCCGTAAAAACCTCTTGCTACAGAAACGAGGAACAGAATTAGATATATCACTTCGACCCAGGAAGTGATGGACCATCAAAGAGATGGAAATAGGAAGGCACTTGGTGAAAGCCGAGAGGATACCAGGGACCTGATACCATCATTTATCGGGATGAAACAATATACTTAGATCGCATGCTGGAATTTTCGAACACTGTATCAAGCAGGCAAAACACATCAACTTACCAGAGATCGGGATAGATACAAAAACGACATATGTGGCATCAGCGAATGTAGATGGCTAAACTCTGGGAAAAGAAGACTAAGCTCAGGACACACAATTATATACTCAGGGTGTACAAATGATCATATAAAAGGTGTTGGTATAGTCATGTCCAAGATAGCAGAGAAAAGTCTATGTTAATGGAAGCCTATCAACGAAAGAATATTGGAGGGTTGCCACTTTTAACACAAAGCACATCAAAACAACAATCATACAATGTTATGCGTCTACAAATGATGCATAAGAGAAAAGTGAGTTTTATGATCAATCAAAGAAAAGATACCACGCTACAACTTGTGTATAGTAATGGGTGACTTTAATCCAAAAGTAGGAATAGACAACTCAAATTTTGAAAGAACAATTGGAAGAAATGATATGGGTGAAAGAAACGACAATGGCAGCAGACTCATAGAATTCTGTAGTGAAAACGACCTTGTTGTAACTGGAACACTATTTAAACATAAAGAAATTCATAAGGGCACATGGACATCGCCAGATGGAAGCACAAACAACCAAATCGACCACATAATAATAAATGGCAAATATAGGAGATCCATCTTAGACACCAGAGTACTAAGAGCAGCTGACATAAATAGTGATCATCAGCAAAATAAGGCTCAAATTCTGTTCCAACAAAAAGCACCCTAATAACATGCGCAAAACCTATGACACCAAGAAGTTGAAAGTAACACAGCATGTAAATGAATTCCGAATAGAACTCGGGAAACGTTTCTCAGCATTAGAAAATGCCCACGAAGACCACCATGTTGATAATCTATGGGAGAGGATAAAGGGGGTGGATATTGAAACTGCAAACCAGGAGTTAAGAAGAAAAAAACCAAAGATTAGATAAGTGCTGAGACTTTAAATATGATTGACAGCAGGAAAAGGCTAAAGTCCAAGATAAATAGCACTAAATCTACAAGAATATCAGAAAATCTAAAGGAAGAGTATAGGAATTTAGACAATGGAATTAAAAAAGCATGTAGGAGGGATAAGAGAAATTACATCAATCAGCAAATAGACGAGGCAGAAAAAGCAGCACAAAGACAACAAGGAACTATTTATCGAATCAAGAAAAACATCAGTGGTAAATTCAAGAATGCCAATAGCGTGATAAGTGACAAAAATGGAAAAGTGATAACAAAAGATTCTGAAAAACAAAAGAGATGGGAAGAGCATTTCTCTGAAGTTCTATACAGAGATGCTCCCCGGAGGTTGGCGAGAATAGAGAAGGGCAGAACAGATGAATGCATAAGTGTATAGGAAATAGAGGAAGATGAAATCACTGGGGAAGTGCGAAGGCTGAAGAATAACAAGGCCCCAGGCATAGACAACATCACTGCACAAATGCTAAAAGCCGTCACACCAACGTCTGTCAAATGGTTAAAAACACTCTTTGATAAAATATGGCAAGAAAACATTACACCGAAAGAATGGTCGAAAGTATTACTACCACCATACCAAAGAAAGGAGACCCTACAGTATGCCCAAACTGGAGGGGGAGAACACTAATATCAGTACCAAGCAAGATATTAGGCCAGATAAAAATTAACAGAATCAGGGAAGGCATTGATAAGGAGCTAAGGAAACAGGCAGGTTTTAGATCAGGAAAATTGAACAACTGACCAGATATTCATCTTAAGGAACAGAGTATTGAATGGCAAGCACCCCTATACATCAAATTCATCGATTTTGAAAAGGCCTTTGATAGCTTATATAGGGAGATCCTTTGGAAGATCATGGAATCATATGGCATCCCGGAAAAGCTCATCAACATAATAAAGAAGCTATACGAGGGCAAACAAATATGCATCCTAAACCAAAACTTACAAACAGACTGGGTGAGAATAGTCAGTGGAGTAAAACAAGGATGCTGTATGTCCGGATTTATGTTTTACTGCTTTCGGACTGGGTGATGCAGTGTTGAAGGAAAAACACTGGAAGTTTACCAACAAGTTAGAGGATTTAGACTATGCCGACGATATCGCATTATTACCAAGTAGATTCATTGGCATCCAAAACAAACCATCAGCAGAAAGAGACTGGGCAGAGGAGAAGAGCATTCCTTGGTTTTAAGATTTTCTCCCTATATGTTCAATTGAGCTCAAAAGGCTATTATTCTGAAACATTTACATAGTGCTAAATGCCTTTCCCTCTCATTCATTGTTGCACCATTGCTGTCACACTTTTAGATGTCTCACTTTTCACATTTAACTTTTCCTTAAGAGTTGCTATGTTTCACAGGCAACACATGCTTTCCGTGGAATGCTACAATTCTAACTTTTTAGCTCACCTGAGCCGAAGATATTGTATTGTCTGTCGCCTGCCTGTTTTTGACATTTTCGACGTCTCTGAAACTACTGGGCAGAATTCAACAAAATTTTACATACTTATTCTTCACAATATTACACACAAATTAGGTGCTTCGTTTTTTTTTATCTGACACAACACATGGCTGCATTTGCTAAAAATATTTGACATTTTCTACTTCTTCAAGGTACTCAGTAGAGCAAGTGGGCCTATTGATTCTCATAAGAAAACCTTCATATAGAGGCAAAGTCCCATTGAAAAGCAAAGTGTTACTAACAGTGTTTATATTTGTAGGTTTGCCAAACGAGGAGAAAGAAAATCACCAACCAGATACTATTACAAATCAACCAACCATGAATACAGTATCCGTTCCTATATTTGACATCAATTACCACACACAGGTCTATCTTGTTAGGAAATTCAGGTAGGAAAATGGTGAAATTTCAGCAAGTTATGACTTATTTTCCAATTTTATGAAACCCAACACTAGAGACTATTGATTAAATAAATGAAAGTACCATCGGCCAAAGTTCCAATAATAAGTGGCATGCTGTCAGATAGGGTCGGATCACTGCATCTAATTTTTATGCCATACATACCAAAGTGAAAACCCTACAAAGGAAACAAGATTATCCAGAAAATGCTATTAGTGTTCGGCCCCTAATTTCAAACAAAACCAAATCCGAATTTAAAACCCTTGAGATATGGAAAAGAAATGGAATCTGTTGCTAAAGAAGCATAAAAAGACAAACACTCCAAAGTTCGTGGTCATGCCTCATACCGAGAATGTGGCTTAGACAAGAATAGTCCATGTCTATCTGCGTCACCAGACCTGCTTGTAAAGAGTTCTTGTTGTGGGCAAGGTCTATTAGAAATAAATGTCCTATGATTGGTAAATGTGACAATTGTTCTTCATTTTGCACATGTATTTTGCCTTCTTTTGTACATTTTGATGATAACTCTTGTTTGACAGTAAGAAAACTGTCCCCTTTTATGGTCAGGTGCAGGGGCAGATGGCTGTAACTGGTCGACCGAGGTGTGATTTTTTTTTTATCTACACATGTAATCGTACTTCTTGTGAAAGGATCTTATATGATGAAGAATTTGTGTTAAATATGTACATGTCACTTTACCACTTCTATTTGAAATTTGTAATTCCTGAATTATTTTCTAGATCTGTAGAGAAGGATATTGTTGACAATGTTGATGAAGTCATGGAAGTGGATTACTCTACACATTCTGTAAATCCTTATGCAAATTCCTGTTATTTTTGTCCTTTGTGCCAAAATCTTGTCAAAGATCAAGAAAGCATAAAGTTTTTTGGAGAACGTAGTATTCCTTGTGACAGATGTGAGAAAGGTTTCATTTCAAATGTGTGAAAATGAGAAAGGCACATTTATATGAACTGACTGACTAAAAGTGGTTATGTGCAGAGTGTAATGCTAGAATATTATTGTGTTAGTTTGATGTTAAAATAGTTCATTGTGTTTTCCAATTTTCAAAAATAGAACTAATACATGTATATTTGTGATTACCTAGACTGATGTTATCTAAGGAATGAGTGTCATTTGGTGTTTATAGCTTGTACTCTCTGATTTGTTAAGTGCAAATTCTGTGCAACATGAAGCGATTCGAGATCAGAAATTAAAATTTGCTAGGACGAACTAGAGTGTAACGATACAAGCCATAAGTGCCATAAAATAAGACATCCATTTCTTATTTATACATTCCGTCACATATATACAATTCATTTTGATATATAAAGGCTGAAATTTACTTTGAATAAGGCACAATTTGTGATTTCAATACTTTGCCATTTGTATTTCTCCCTACTGGAGATTTATCACATGATAGGTGGATACACAGGAAATCAATTTGCAATGTAAATATTACATTATGAATGTTATGGACAATATGGTCAGATTGAATATTGTCTTCTATCCACTGAACATTAGGAATAATTTTGTTTAAATGATCCTCTATTCAAATCATGGTAAAATATGTGATATAATGCATAATGTAAATATGATTCATATTTAACAACACATAGAATCAGTTTCAAATGTACACTGAATGTTTTATTATACATTAGAATTTGCATAGCGCTATGAATTATGCATCGAATAAAATGCATAACAAGTGTTATTCTTATCAAATATGTCTGTTATTTTTACATTCTATTTCTATTTCATAGAATGTAATTTAAATGAACAAATTAAACGTTTAGAACAACATGAACATTGTATTTATCGTTATAAAATTTTAGCAAAAAAAGGCAATGCTTATACTAAAAAACCCCAAAGTAATCATTATTTGATTGCTCACAAAATCAAAATTTTATAATTGTATGTTTCACCTTAATCTTGATTTGCATGTTTGTAACCCTTGTATTTAAGCTATTTCAGTATTTTGCAAGGGGTGGATACAGATTACATATCCCTGCTACCGTCCTAACTATATCATCAAGATTATGTAAAAGGGTGAGTGGAAGTTCGTATTTAAGGATACGAAAGCACTTCATTCTCCTAGTAGCCTGCTTAACATATATGCGTCGCCTTGCTATGTCCTCAGTGGCTCGCACATTGGCAGCAGTCATTTGAGACACACTTCTTCTCCCAGGTGGAACAAGCAACTCTGCAAGTAAATGCGCAAGATCTTCTCTTATGGGGAAACCTCGGTCTGCAAGAATGATATCATGATCTTCAACTAGATCGAGAAATCCAGAATTTACTGTGACATACTTGTCGTCCCCCAAGATTTCGAAACAAAATTTATTATTCCAGCTGAAGTAATACTTAAAAGAACTTTGGCCGTATGATGATGTTTATAATCACTCCATGTAGAGGCCTGACCTTGTAGATTATTTGGTTTCTCAACGAAAACCTCAGTGCAATCAATAATGTGACGGGTTCTAGAGAATTTCGGATTTCTAAAAGATGGAGAGAGGTTTTCACGAACTACTTCTTTTGCGGGATTATATATACAAGTGATCCCAAAAACTTAGAAATTTCAACTATGTAATCAATATGTTGGAAACTTGAGTACTTGAAACTCCAAAACGATCGGCTAAATCCTTATTCATAGAACCTAAACGAATTTTCATCATAACCATGATGAATTGTTCTCTGTGTGTTAACACCCTTTTCACTCTACTTGAAAATTACTTGTAACGAATAGGAATACAATACCTCATCCTTCTTTAGTACTTGCTCATACATTCCTCAATGCTATAAAACTTGACAGTGTTGGTATTCACTTTCTTATCAGACCTAAGTACAGTTGTTACTCTGAATGGTTTTGACCTATATCATGCTATGCTATTCCTTGAGTTTGAAAGTTCATTCTCTAAATATTTAACCTTAGTTCTTAACATCTGAATTTCATTCACATCATATACACTTAAGAATGTCGAATTAAGATTTGATACAGAGTAGCTGTGGTCAGTAGTGAGTTTCCATGAAATAATTGATCATTTTGATTTGAACTTTCAGAATCAAAAGCAATGTCAATGTTATTGTTAATTTCATAACTTTTCACAAACAACAGTGTTTTGTGCTCTCTTAATCTTCTATGGATAAAAAGGAGGATTTTCGCGTAGAGTTGGAGGTAGGCGTGATCTGATTTCTTTCAGAGGTCCATATCCAAGGTGAAGAGATGGATATGTGTGGAGTGCAGGTGGTTTACCATCAACAAAATGGATGGAACATACCCTTGAATCTGAATTTGGCTGCCAAATCTTGGATCCTTTCTTTCTATTGACAATAGCCGTCCATTTCTGTCTACTGATTGGGTCCTTAAGCTGGGTTGGAAATGTTGAAGATGAAAGATGAAAAGGGGGGTCGCAGACACAAGATCCACATCCTTTATTACAGTAGTGAATATCGCAATATTCAGAACGCTACTTCTCAAGTTTATATTCACCATTTTTACATTGTATAAATGCACAACATCGTCTTGTCTTGGGCATTATAACAGTTGTTTAATATTTTGAAATGGAAACAATCATAAAATTCTAAATCGATCAACAGTGAACCAATTATGTAACAGAACAGGAACAAGATACTATACCATGTGTAGATGTCAAGAAAAAAACCTGAAACATTCCAGAAAGCTGAGTATTAAAGTAATTGTTAAACCCAACATTTCACTTATTCATTGAAGAACAAGGAACTGTTACAAGAAGGTGGAAAGGTCCTAATATTGGCTGACTGATACAGACATTTAGCAAAGTTTAAATAAAAATATTCAACATGTCATGTGTACATACATATACACCCCCCGTTTTTTCCAAATATGAAACTGGACTCTTTCAGATTCATTTCAGACAACTCATTGTACAGAGATATAGTATTTGCAAGTATCTAGTTGTGAGTGAATAGGGAGGGGTGTCCAACATCGATGAACCACTGATTAGGAAAGAGAAAGAAGTTGGGTACAGGGGGTAGAACTAGGGGTTGTACGCTCAGTAGTCTGTTTAGAGCAACAATATGCACTGAGAATACAGACTATTGGAAATAGAAAGTGCATTGCATCTCTATGACTTAGCTCAATACAGTTAGTATAGTAACAGAGATTAAAATCCCCGTAATACAGGGATCGATGACATTTAACACCTGGGCTTGCCATGTCGGGCATGTATATCAACGTGACTCACATGCCACTTCAAATGTAATTTATTCATATATTTTGAATGAAAATATAATGGATTTTAGAAATTCATATTGCAACATACATTTCTACCCATGACTGACCGATGAAAGAAAACAGAGGAGTTACTGGCTCAGTTGTGTGGCAGAGGTCACCATGGAGCTATACAATACATGAATATAAATAATGTACTAGTACATATATCACATTACAAAAATGTTTGATTGTAGTGCAATTACGATACCGACTTAGGACGGTCATTTAATTTGAAAAAAGGTGTGGTTAACCGGTTTACGGGCCCACCTTCCCACTCATAGTAACAGCAGAACAATCATAGGACGTACATTTAAAAATTTATAAATAATTCTCCATGTAAAGAACAAGGGTCAACAGGTATCGCATACTGAGAGGTCATAAAAATATAAACACGTAAGGTATTGTAAAACACATAATGATATAAAAATATATGCGACATCAACATGATAAACCGTGCTCTGCCAGTCTGAAAGCGAGCTAATACCCTAGATCTGTAGGAGTCCCGACTAACAGTCAGAGGGGACGAGGTTCAGGACCATGTCTCCTCTGAAAGAGGTTTGGACAAGGCCCGTCATATAGTCCCCACCGCCCTGTTAGTCAGCGTGCAACGTTCAAGTAAAAGTCCGCATAAGGCTGCAGAGGAGCCAAATACAAGAACTATAGTCTTTTTGATGATATCAACGTCATTTTGTCTATTTAGAAGACGTTTGGCTATTTTATTACATGATAAAATAACGTTATCGGAGCCTTTTACTTTCCTTAGTTTATATACGAGATCACCGTAAAAATTAGGATGGGAAATTCCATTGGATACATAGTGTTGAAAAGAAATATTTCCAAATTTAGATAGAAGTTCTGAATGAGATCTGAAGAATTTGCCGAATGTTTTTCTTAGCTTGTGATATCTGTAACCCCGAGTTAAAAGTTTAGTAGTAATTTGTAAATTTCGTTTATGAAAGTCCAAAACATCGGTGCAGCCTCTGAGAAATCGAACTAATTGAGATATATAGATACCATATGATGGGAGTCGAGGGAGGGACATAGCCATCCAAGTAAGGAAAATTTCCAATAGGAAATCCAAAATCCAAGCATTATGAAATTTGTCAATGAGGTCGAAACGTTTTGATTTTTGAATAGAAACCATAAAGTCCCTCTCATAACAATAAAGAAATAAATCTGCTATCAGAGGCGCGCAGTTAGTACCCATAGGAATCCCAACTATTTGTTGATATATCTTGCCATCAAATTGCACAAACATATATTCATGAGAAAATCTAGTGCTTTACATCCTTGCAAGTCCAGTATTTATATGAAGTATATTGTTTGTTGGAAAAGAATCCGGAGTTATTGGAAGTACATATGTAAGTTTTAGATTCTCTGTGAAAACACAATTGTATAAGAGACAGCAACTTGCTTTTACTCAAATCATGAGGCAGAGATGTATAAAGTGTAGAAAAATCAAATGTAGAAATTCCAGTCACTTTGAAATTTAGTGGAAAGAATATCTATAGAAAAAGTATACACATTCATATATTCACGATCATATTTGCTCAGATTAGGCCAAACCAAAATACAAAACAAACATGGCCGCGACTGGTGACATCGAGTGAATTTCGATCGTTTTTATTGGATGCACGTTAAATAAGCCGATTGTGGATTTTATATAGTTATATTTTGCACATATATGATCAGTTTATTTATTTCTTCACTTAATGCTTTTATTTTAATGATATAAAAATTTGCATAGCCAGTGTTTTACGCCAAGGTAAGCCTTACACTCCTCGTCCAAAATGTGTTTCGAATCCGACTCCGACTACTAATTTTGGTGAGGACCTCCGAAGATACATTGCGCAATGGCATCTTGGTGCACCAAGGGCTTAATCGCAATCCGCTAGACGCTTCATTGCAATATATAGGATTTGGGTTCCAAATCTGGATTTTCACTTATAAATATGTGGCGAAAATGGGGGGGGGGGGGACCCCCGCCCCCTCTAAATTGGCCACTGCATCTGTACCTATCTAATAGGACGAGGTCCAGCACAACGGAAAAATTGTCTCTACATCACCAGTGTACATATAGATATGATGATATGGCAGTTACCTAGACAACAAGAATATATACAATGTACCAAACTGCCTCGGATACACACAGATAGAATATTAATTAGTAATCATGCCTTATTTTGACAAGAAGATACGATATAATATACTCTATTCAAATATATGCAGTTATCATAAATAACTTTTCAAAACCATATATTCATATTATCAATATACTATTTAGATTTCTCTCTCCCTCAATCACTTTCACGACGAAGTTAAATTGTTGATATTTCAATTATTTAATTAATTCGTGAAAAGGTATATCAAAAAGGGGAAAGAAAAGGTTTTAACTTACATGTATGTACAGTTATATGTCCAGTCAGTAATAAAATTTATTAATTATCGTTCTCAATGAAATTATCCGTCCGCCATATGAACAATCAAACTTCGATCTCCAGAATAAAACCAAGAAAATACCAAAGACTCTCTCTCTCTCTCTCTCTCTCTCGTTTTTTGTTTTTGTTTTTTCTTTCTTTCTTTCTTTTTTTTTTTTTTGTTTTTTTTTTTTTTTTTTTGTTTTGTTTTGTAAAATGAAGTGGACGTTTGTGCGTACAAACGTATGCATGTCTACGCCCCTGACTACTACTACTACTACTACTACTAATGATAATAATAATAATACATGTAATTACATGTGTCTGAAAATGACACTAGAATCCGCTAGTTGTCACTTTTCTTATTGATAAATTGACAGTCAATGAGTGTTGTTATTATTGGAAGTTCTCAATAAAGTATCTAGGGAGGAGTTATTTATTTGAAATAAATTAATATATAGATCTTTGGGGTATATTTTGCACAAATATAGGGCATCTAATTATTCAGAATCTCTTCAATACTTTAGTACAAAGGAATAGTGCATTGTGAGTTGGGAGTGGTATACTACGACCCTTCCATCCATTGTAATATCGTTTTCTGTATTTATCTTACTATTATCTTGTTTTGTGGGCATGTCCTTGGCGATCTGTGTCATACAGCATGGTCAAATGACTTCTGTTTTCTTTTGTTTACAATACAATGCTTTAACACGTAGCCTTGATCACTGACCCTTAACTTAAACAATGATTTTCATCGTCCTCTCAATATAAATAATATTAGTATCGAGATAGACTTCTCTAGGCCAAACAGTCACTCTGTATCTTGGATTCAATAATCCAGATGATATTTGAAATGGACAAGTCTTTCTCAAAGAGCAAGGTTAATAATGAAATTTATAGCAATACATGTATCCACGATAAGGAAAAGTGCAGGAATCTGTTGAAATACTTTCCACCATCCCAGATAGCATGACTACGTTGGGCCAACGTTGGGTAATGGTTGAATTGGTTGGCTGATAGTTGGCGTTGGGCATACAGTGTTGAGTCAACGTTGGCCCAACGTTATGTATATTAGGCATATTTTGATCCTTAGAATAAGTTAGAAACGCAACATTGATTCGCCGATGGGCCAACGTCGGCAGTTTCTGATGACAGAACATGAAAAGAAAGTTGAGAACAATACGTTGGGCCAACATTAATTTTTCTACATGCATTGTTTAACTATAATTCATGACTTTAAATGTAAAATATGATTTGTAGAGAATAACAAAGAAAGTTTGAATTAAAAGTGTTATTAATATTTTTGTCATGGATGTTAGTAAGAGAGTTGGTTGGGAGCACTACGTTGGCCCAGCATTGGCCCATCATCGGCGCATTACTTTTTGTATACTAGCATTGCCGATTCGCGTGTGCAGAGTACACGTAAGTCTAATATTTCACATATTATGTGCATAATCAATTCCCCCCCCCCCCTTCTTTGCATAAAATAAAATATTAATTTTAATTGTACTGATTGTAACGACGATTACTCGTATTTTCAAGTACAATAAAACAACACTGAACAACCACATTGAATCATCGAAATGAATAAAGAAATGACAATTACGGATAGAATATAGAATTATAAGACGGAAGGTTGGAATCACGCATTGTTAATTGTAGATGTACAACTGGTCTAACATTGGCCCAACGTTGGCCCAACATTAACGCCTTTATCTTGTTGATATATTGTGAGACTTATACAATTTCCTGAAGTTTTACAGGACATTCTTATTTAAAATGGCATTTTTATGTATGCGTTTAAAGGTCATAATGATAAGCAAATGTGCAACATATAATAAAAGATTTTATGCTATTTTATTAATGCCTAACTTAGAGTTTAATAATATATTGCGATTTGTGCAAACTGGCTTTTTTCAAATATCATTCCCGGGTGCTCATCGTTAAATTCTTGCAATGACTTGCCAAAGTAAATGAAATAAAAAACATGTACAAATAACATTTCTATAGAATTAAAGTGCAGAGATGTTTTATTGTGTTAAATATTACATACATGTATAATGTATATTACAGTGCATCCCTCTAAAACTAACATTTCTTGATTCCCCCACAATGTTAAATATATAACCAGCAACTTCTATGTTCATTAGATAATCACTCTTAAATGTACGGAGCCCCTTAAGGGACATAAAATGATATGGTGAAAAACAATATTAAACTGAGATCTTAGATTACTTAACTGTGATCACAGATTACTAAACTGTGATCTCAGATTACTAAACTGTGATCACAGATTACTAAACTGTGATTTCAGATTACTAATCTGTTATCTCAGATTACTAAACTGAGATCTCAGATTACTAATCTGTGATCTCAGATTACTAATCTGTTATCTCAGATTACTAAACTGAGATCTCAGATTACTAAACTGAGATCTCAGATTACTAATCTGTTATCACAGATTACTAATCTTTTATCTCAGATTACTAAACTGAGATCTCAGATTACTAAACTGAGATCTCAGATTATTAATCTGTTATCTCAGATTACTAAACTGAGATCTCAGATTACTAATCTGTTATCTCAGATTACTGAACTGAGATCTCAGATTATGGAATATATATTTTCTAAGTTATAAGTCCCATAACTCTTGTAAAACAAGAGGCCCAAATGGGCCTATATCGCTCACCTGAGCACAAATTGCTTATTTACAAGCAAATGTTAGCTCATTTCAGTAGGAAATTGTGCATATTTTCTAAGATACTTTCTATAAGGTTTGTTAATATACGTGCAGTCGTGCTGGAGAAGTCGAAAATGTGTCAACTAATCAGGGCCAAGTCGGCCATCTTGGATGAGGAATTGGCTCGAAAAACACAAACTTGGTAGAGGACCTTGAGTACGTACGTCCTATGAGATTTGGTGAAATTCTGTGCAGCCGTTCTGGAGAAGAAGTCGTACATGTGTCAACCAATCAGAGTCAATGGCGGACATCTTGGATCACGGATCGGCACGAAAAACAAAACTTGGCAGAGGACCTTGAGTACTTACTTCCTATGAGGTTTGGTGAAATTCTGTGCTGCCGTTCTGGAGAAGAAAATGTAATAGTTAACGACGAATGAACCACTATAACAAGAGCTCACTTAAGTTACGCTCAGGTGAGCTAAAACTCGAGCAGAGTGCCCCCCCCCCCCCCTCCCTCTTTTTTTTTTTTCCTTCATGCACATCCTGAGATGTTGATTTTCGTGTCTCTTAAGTTTCATGGAATTCTGGATACAAGTTCAAGAGGAGCTGTGATGACAAGATTTTGGAATGACAGGGGGCAACACGTACTATATGCCCCAGGCCATAGATGGCATAACCTCGGACGGACGGACTCACCCACGGCAGTAGACAAAACCTTAACATAACACATTCGTCGGGCGTATAAAAAAATTGAGTAACGAGAAAAATTACCTGAATTTAATTATTCATAGATCAGTATGTTGTTTAACATTAAGCATGGAGCGATAATTCCAGGGCACCCGGTCTTATACGTAGCGCTCAGACCCCAAATTGCGTACAAAATGTTTTTCTGCAGTTCTTCCACGCTTGTAAGCAGTTCATACGTTTTTTATTAACGTAAGATTGTACGGAGTTCGTACGCACTCTCCGCAATTCATACGCATTTGTCTGTCTAAGCACGACTTATTGGACATCTAGCTAGCTAGGGGGTCTGTCTATTTATCAAAATAATGCCATCTCAAAAGACCGTAGTTATTATAAAAGGCGCTTTAAATCGACATGTTTTGTTAAACATTTCATATATGAGGGGGCGGACGGACGAACAGACAAGATGATACATTGGGTTACAGGCGGACAGACAAGGCGATTCCTACATACGTTTTCTGTGGAGGGGTATAAAAATTTCTAATCTGAATGTCTAGCAATTGTGCTTCAAAGGGAACTTTTTTGTCAGAATGCTTTAACCACTCGTGCTTAGCAGGCCATGTATGAGTCCATTTTATTTAGAGTTTTCTTCCATTGCTTAAGCAGCTGATTCTTGTGAAATTTCACAGGATATATATATATATATATATATATCAAAACTTAAGTAATTTGTATCGTTATAGTTTCAACATGTTCAATATTTGACATAAGTTTCACGAAAAAATATATAAGCAGAGGTGCATTACCTTTAAAACAAATATTTTACAATGGAATAGACTTCACCGGGTTTTTCAATACTCTATACACATAACAAATACAAGTTAACAACCTTTTTGATATTCTCTTTAATTAAACTTTTAACAAAATCTTTCAATATCAATCAAAAGTCATGCAAAAATGTGTGAATAAGTGGGTCTTTTCAGTGTTGCTACCGATAAATGAATAATTAATAAGATACCTATTTATGTATATATATACTCTTGAAAATAAAACAAGAAACCGCTAAAGACAGTATGGCCGGATTGCAAAGCAAATTCAAACAATGTCAAGGTCACAAGTAATTGTATCAATTGAAAGCATTCACTATTAAGAAACTATGTGTGAAATATGAAAGTCCTATTCCTATTGATTCAAAAGATATAGCCAAAATGAAAGTTTTTTAAAAGTAGGTCAAAGTCCAAGGTCAAAGTCACTAGGTCAAAAGTTATGGTATCTGAGATCTCAGTTTAGTAATCTGAGATAACAGATTAGTAATCTGAGATCTCAGTTTAGTAATCTGAGATAACAGATTAGTAATCTGAGATCTCAGTTTAGTAATCTGAGATCTCAGTTTAGTAATCTGGGATCTCAGATTAATATTTTTTTAACCTGTCATTTTATGTCCCTTTAGGGGCTCCGTATAAATGTGCAGGGATAGAAAGCGGATTAAGAGATATTGAGAGTGGAGCGTAGCGGAAGGAACCTATGACGTTGCGTTGCAAGACGGCGCAATGGATACATAGAATCACCGGAATTACCGCTATAGACTCTTTCACGTTAAGCTTCATTCGGTTCACTTTTGACTTTTCATGCCCACCAGAACAATAAAATTACGTCATTGCATAATAGTGCATGCTACGATCTGGCGTAATATGACGTCATTTGATTATGTTGGTGGGCGGAAGTGCCGTTATTTTTTAGGAAAAAATTCCAAATGAAACTAAACATGAAAGGTTCTATTCACTGTTCATTTGGGCAATTTTAGTTTGGGATCGGGTTTGGGTTAAAGCCATATCGATCTTGTCTAACTGACCACTAATAAAACTTAAATCTTATATATATAAACCTTTACATTAAATTTCATCTGTTCTTTCAGAAAATCATAAACTGGATTGTAAAATTATCAAAAAGATCAATATAAATGCGAATGAAATATAACGGAGTTTTAAATCTCAGGTAGTAGTTCACATCTCGAACACCGAACCCGTTCTGTTTGTACATACATGTAAACACGGTGCGAAAAATGACAATATCTCATCGTTCTTTGCTAATATAGGCCTAAATTATATATAGTATAAAGTTATACTTTGTAGGTACATTGGGTTATTATCTACTGTAACACAACGGTAATTCCGGTCCATTAAACGGTAATTCCGGTCATTTACGTGGTAATTCCGGTGAATATCATGTATCTCTTTATTCAGACTGTACTCCTATTATGTTTCTTCTAAATGGAAAATATAACGACGAAAATAGAAATGGTAGAAGCGTACATTATGTAACTGAAATGAAAGAAGTCGAGTGTGAAAGAGCTCTTTAAATTAGATAATTTCATATATGAGAAATGGAAATATATATCATGTTGTATTCAGATCATATTCTTAAAACCCAGTGTTCATTGTATATATTTATGAACCACATGTACTTGTATCTGATGTGCCGTATGGCATGAAGAACAAAGAACTTGATCACTTAACATTGCCAATGACAATGACAATGACAATATCTTTATTCTCATAAACTGCATATAGTAACAGTGTAGAGAACATATATAAAATATTTACATATATACAATACATATCAGCACATGCGGACTAAAAACATATCAACCAGGAGGTTGGACTCTGTCCTTTATATAGCTTATGAAAGTACATAATTTAGATAACAAAATTTTATCATTTGAATTAAACAGACTTGCATATTTAAATGTATTAGGATTAACGAGATAAATTTCAGGTAAACACATTTTTCTAACAGATTTGACACTGGTGTTGTTACAATTAAAAATATAATGATATTCGTCTCCAATTTCATTTAAGTCGCAAAGCGTACATTTTCGTTCACTTCTAGGTATATTATGCCATCTGCCTGTTTCTATTGGCAATTTAATATTACCACATCTAAATTTACAAAGTAGTTTGGCCTTTTTTAACGGAATGTGTAACAGATACTTTTCTAAATCTAATTTTGTTTTAAAAATTCTATAGTTCGTTGCTTTGGGTGAATTAAAAACATCGCTTTGCCATTTTTGTACATATTGATCACGCAATATATTATACACAGTATACCGTAACCAATTCACGCTAGAAAAAGTGTGAGACAACCAAATGTATGATAGACCACATTCATTAAGAATATATTTTACACATTTCATCCAAGGTGTACATGTTATATTATGTAAAAGAGCATACAATTTTGTACATAGTTTATTTGAGTTTACCAATTTCGCCCAAAATGTTATCATTCGTACTTTTATGTTAATAGACAGCGGGTATCTTCCTAGTTCACCATATACCATATAGTTTGGGGTAGATTTGTTAAGATTCAAAATATATTTACAAAATTTCAAGTGTAATTTCTCTACCATGTCTCTGTTTGAGAAACCCCATATCTCACAGCTATATAATAATATTGGTTTAACAATTTTGTCAAATAAATCCAATTGACAATCAATTGGTAGATTATGACTTCTGCATTTAGATATAAAACTGAACATAGCTTTCATAGCTTTATCATATGAGTGTTTAATATGATTCCGAAAAGTTCCGGTTCTCGAAAACAATACACCTAAATACTGAAAACTATTTACAATTTCAATTTCAGACCCGCTATACATAAATTTTAAATCTCTGGGTTGTCTGCCCCTGCCAAATACCATAACTTTGGTTTTTTCTATATTAACTTTCAAACGCCAGAATGAGCAGTAATCACAAAAGATATTCAGTTGATGTTGTAAATCATCTTTAGACTCAGATAACAAAACGGTGTCGTCAGCATATAATAGTAGAAACAATTTTAGGTAATTGTTAAATTCACTTTGGTATAAACTTTGGCCCGACCATCCACCTGCGACAGTTTCACACCTCTATATTTAGATTAGATATTATTAGATAATTAATACCCCAAGCCAAGGATATTATTGTAATATGGGGTTTACACGAATATACAAGTTATTGAACGGTCGCATGCGAAATCCGTTTATATTCGAAGAAAACAACTCCAAATTATACGATATCTGCAGAGCTCGAAACCAATCACTGTACTGTAAAAAAATGGAGTCTGGACCATGAAACGTCATAGCTGTCTTAAGATTACATTATCAACAATAGATAGTCATTTCACAATAACATTACATCAAAACAATATGCCATTAAACTGTTTCTATATAATACGAAGTCAAATAACTGTATTATGAATTAAAATAAGTACTTTATGAAGTCAATACTGTATATTATGAAGTTATAACAATACGTTATGGAGTCAAAACAGTAAGTTATGAAGTCATTAAAGTGTATTATGAAGTATATTGCAGTGAATTGTATCTCATTTAAATAAAATACATGTAACAATAAAACACATTTAATTCAATGTATGATAAAAGTATAATCTTTAACAGATGAAATAAAACGTGTAATGAAGTAATACACTCACCTGGAATGACATGATGCGAATGTGTACTATGGAATTTGTGATGAGAACAGGAGAAAGATCAATACAAAAACGATTCTGAATTGATATTGGGGTTTGCATTCGCTTTCCCGGAGATATACATGTATGCTCTTAACGATTGCAATGTTTGAATATTTCACCAATGAAAAATGTCTCTTATTCATTAGCCAGTGAATTTTTATTATTATTTTTGTTCAAGCCTATGATGAAGAACCACAAAAAGCAATTAAAATTCTTTCTTTCTTTCTTTTCTTCTACAAGTTACCTGCTTCGTTATATAACCGCGGTGGTTCCCAGCGAGTGTTTTTGGTAGAAATGACTTCAAATAACGTGCCGTTGACGTTTGAAGTCGTCAGGTTGTTTGGGTGTCAAAATAAATGTATATCAATGGTTTCATGTGATAAAACCAATATGAATATAAATAGAACTTCATTGTTTTACACATTCTATTCATCAATTTCCCGTCGATCGCTGCGCAGTCGAGATTTAAGTTTTTTTTTTCATATTCTACATTATTTCATCATACACTTATATAAGGAAAGGTATAGATCAGTTAGGTAACAATGGCTCCTAATTGTTTTATTTTCAATAATTTTCTGACATTCTTATCATTTTTATTCATATAATTATTTCAATTTGAAAAAGAAAAATACAGTACATATTTTTATATTTTCTCATCTATTATCCTGGGTTAGGTTTAAACCCCCCCCCACCCCCTTATTTACATTATTTGTTTCCTACGGCCTTACGTCTCAATATTTTATTTCTTATATCATCAAAAGTTAAAAAAAAATAATCTTCTATGTAAATGATCTTTTCTCTTTCTTCTTGACAAACAAATTTATCAACTTAATATAACAACTTTATTTTTAATAATTTTGTGACATTCTTATCAAAATCATCATTTATATTTCTTAATTTATTCATTCCGTTTTCTATTCCTTGTAATCAAAATCATTTATTTTAAGATTTATTCATTTTTATCATCATTTCTTTAATCAATTCATAATTTAAATTATCATGTTGTATATGGTTCAAGTAACATTATTTGTTCAAGGTATTATCATTTTTATTTTATTTATTATTATAATATATATATAGCAAATAAATAAATATATATATATATATATATATATATGTATATATATATATATATATATATATATATATATATATATATATATATATATATATATATATATATATATATATATATATATATATATATATATATATATATATATATATATATATATATATATATGTGTGTGTGTGTATATTCTAGCTGTTAGGTTGTTTATCATTATTTTTTTGGCTCTTATACAGGTGCCATCCACATTGTGCTAGCACGTTGTGCTATTTCCAACGGCTAACTACCTATGCTTTATGATTGAAAACATTCATATTCATTTAAAACATGTCATTTCCAGTTTTAAATCCACATGAAGTATGACACTCATTTATGAGTACACTTCGTAATGGAAGAAGAAGAAGAAGAAGAAATCAATTAAGAAACAACGATAAACTGTCAAAACAATCCGCGCCTCGTTTTCGAATTTCAACGCGAATGTCGATCCCGATCCAAGACGGCGGGGATATTAGAGTTCGGTATAGTTTTCCGTTAATAATATCAAAAGTAAGCGTCAAAGTTACAAGAAAAAGTGCGATTTGGGTATATATGATAAATACTAACAACAAAATACACTCACATACCAACAATTCCCCCTTTTAACCTAAAAAATCTAGAGTTCGGTAAGAGTTCGGCAAGAGTTCGGCATTTAGTAGCACCCGTAATTCCGGTGATTCTGTGTACCGTTGCGCAATGGATCATGGGAGATCGAGGGGATTTCCTGGGTATTCCACACTTATAACTTTCAGTTCTGAAGCAAACATTTTGATGGTTTAAATTAGATCCCGTAGATGTCATGGAGGGATTTTAAAAGTGATGAGGTGGATGATGGAAACTTGATAATCAGTAAAGTGGAGGAAGTGGCAGAAGCTGAACGGAGAGTGAAACACATCCAGTCAGTACTAGTCAACTGTATTGTCAATCATTCAACATTGTCATTGACGTACAGTTAGAATATGGACAGTGTATTAACAGAACCGGTAAACAATCTATTTGTATATCAAAGACATAGTCTAATGAAAAATAAAATAGAATATATAAGTTTTCTTAAAGGAAGTGTTTAGATTGTAAAGTTATCCAAGCCTTTATCGGCTAGTTTTGATACTTCCCCCTCTGAAGTGTGACGCATGCATGATAGCCTCACATCGCAGAAATATAAGGAAACAAGAAACAATTTGGTGCAAGCATCAAAGTGTGGGCCAGATTGGATATCTGATCAAACTGCAAAGAATTTTAAAAACAGAATGTTTTAAAATTTGTATTGATGATTGATTGATTGATTTTTGTTTAACATAACACCACGAGTATTTCATGTACAGCAGCTAGTACAGTCCAGGTGGCATTTTTAGAGTGGGCATTCAAAATGTCCAATGGACACAGTGGACATTCTTGTAAGAGCCAGTTAGAATTAACATACAGGTAAGTGGACAACTTGATAGCTCAGGTAAATGTCCACTCCTAATGCCCACCGAAATTTCAGGTAGACTGTCCACTGTGGACAGTGGGCATTCAAAGTTCCACCCGGACTGTACTGTATATGGTGACAGCATCTGCGTGATGCGGGGCATACAAATTTTGACCTTTGCAATGGACCCACCCAAAGCAGTGAGGGATCTTTAACGTGCCATGCATACCACGACATGGGGCCTCGGTTTTACTGTCTCATCCGAAAGACAGGACACCGGCATGACCAGAGCAGGACTCGAACCCTGGCCTCCCGATCAGAAGACGAGCGCAACACCACTAAGCCATGCCAGCTTCAAAATTTGTATTGTACATGTGAGCTATGTGACTGTTAATTAGCAGACATATATAAAGACCATGATAATAATCAATGACCACAGACATATATTATAAATCTCCAGTATCACTTCCTTTTCAGCTAATAGTTTATATTTGGGTTAATTTAGCCCATTCAGTACATAAGGCAACAGCGATTTAATATTATACGTACATATTATTCTGCATTTAGTATGGAAATGTACTTTTAAAATTACTAGCAGTATCATATACATGTACTATTTGTTTTAAGCTGGTGAAGCAGTTGAAAGCAATGTCCCGTGTCACGGAAAGCATGGCACGTAAAAGTTCCCCCACTCCTTTGGAAGGGTCCTTTTCAAAGATATAAATTTCTATGCTATGCATTAGGCAGATACCGTCACCATATACCTGAAATAATCCTGGAGTGAAGTGAAACAATAATTAATCAATTAATCCACTATGTTAAACAACAATACATAACCAATATATCAGCAAATGACTGTTTGCTGGGGTAACCAGCATGAAGTATGACACTCATTTATGAGTACACTTCGTAATGGAAGAAGAAGAAGAAGAACCAACCCTTTACTGATTAATCTTTTGGTAGTGGTTATTGACGTGCTGGTTAGTAATGTTTTTATTCTCAAGTTTTAGTTTATAAACAATAATTAAGGTTTTTCGTCTTGCCAGAAGAAACAGTTTGTAGAATATAATTCGTTATGTTGGTCCTTCTTAGCATAGCATTTTGTATTCTGAAAGTTTAGTATAGGATTTAGATAACACTATCATTCAGTCGTAACAACTCATCCATTTCCATACAAAAACAAGATCTATTTTTTGTAAAAAATGGTAAAAATCACTATGGCAACCGAATAATAATTTGGCTTATGAAAAATTAAAGCGCGTCAAATATTCAAAAATTGTAAGGTACAAAGATATTCCAACAAATTTTATACTCGAAATCAGTGAAAGTCTCGAAGTCTCTGAAGAAACGCATGCAACTTTCCCAAACTTATAACAAAGGATGGGCCGGCTAGTACTGGCCAACAATAAATCTCTTTTGTGGTGATGATTGAGAAATCCACGAACCCCTGTGTCAAGTTAACTTAGTCTATATGTCTTTGGCTTGCCAAGAAATGGACATGTTGACTTGACACAAGGGTTACAGTAGTGGATTTCTCAGTCACCACCACACAATAGAGATTATTTTCTCCCATATGTATTCTTACCAACATTGTTTGTTAAAAGTCAGATCTATGTTGTTTTTGGTGTATTACTAGGTAAAGTCTAATGGCCTGATAATCTAATGACCTGATGTATATTCTAAAGAAATTTCATGGCCTATGCACAAATTATTGAGTATATATCTCATCAATCTGATTAAAATCATATCTTTACTCCTCTTCTCTATTTGTCCCATTGCGGATAGTGATCTGGTAAAACTGCGTAGGGGTCATGTTCTGGTGAACTCTTATGATGTTTCCAGGGAATAAACTTAACGCTCGCCCACTCGCCCAAGACGAGTAAAATTTGTTGTGGACGACCAAGAAACACTTCCTACTCGCCCACATGGCGAACGAAAAATCTGCATGACGAATCGGCCGTTTCCTTGTTGAATTCTAATCTGAATCATGTAGACACTTAATTCCGTCACTGAGTAAGCGGAACTAAGCGTCTAGATGTTTCAAATCTGCACAGGTTCTTTTTATTTGTTAGATAGCAATATCCGGTTTCATACAAGTAATTAATATGTCTGTAAATTGCTTTATTTTCGTCAGGACCAATTTTCGTCAAATTGTGAAAAAAGGCAATTTCGTCAGTTTGTCATTTGAGGACCCCACAAACTTGGCCAAAATTCAAATGTAAATAACCACCCCTTTTTAGGTTATAAAATTTCTACATGAGCGAAATGAGATAAAAATTCATGATTTTACAGGAGAATCAATCTTTACATTGAAATAGTAGTCCCTCTCTCCCTACACCACATTAGCCAATCACAATTCTCGTTAATTACTGTTCTTTGACCTTTAAATTATGGCACGACAAGCCCAGTTGAAACGAAATCTATCTCCGACAAACCGGAACGATTACTTCAAGGAGTAAAATTGAAGAGATATTGTTGTGTAATGTAATAAAATTCAGAAAAATTAATAATTGATTTCTTTTTCTTGCAATTTTTGAATGGTTTCAGTGTGGGCTCATATAGATTGGTGTGGGCCTGTAGATTCTGAGTCTTACGAGCCCACATGGCTCGTAAAGATTTCTGTTAAGTTTATTCCCAGGTTTCAGTCACCGAAACTGTTATTTCCCATAACCAATCAATGATTCGGCTAGGCACGTGATAGTGACGCAATATGTAACAAACACTGTTCAAAAACTACCTTGTGGGTCACGCATGCTGTGGATGTTATTTTCATTTCCAGGAAATTGTAGCCGATCCACTGATTGGCTGAAAACCAGAGTTCATCAGAACATGACCCCTTACGGAGTTTCACCAGATCTTTATCCACACTAGTACAAGTAGAGAAGTGGAATAAAGATATGGTTTTAATCAGATTGATGTTTCATTTTTGTTTTTCTTAATAGATATAATAAAGATAATCGAGAATGTCTAATGTTTAGTTTCAAAAATATTTATGCACAGGTGAAGAGAGGCATCAATAACAATTGACCTGATGTTGAAATGACCTGATATTCAATTGCAGGTTTTTGAGAGTATTCCTTATCTAAAAACATAATTACCATTATATATTATATTTATTATACAAGTATATGATAATTTATGAATGTAGTATAATATACCATACTAACAACATGAAAGTGGTCAATCTGATGAAAATCTATGACCTGATTCAGGGTTTAATGACCAGATATGCTTTATATTGACCTGATGATGTGTGGCAGGGTATATAATGACATGAAAATATAATGATATCAAAATAGATTTTGGGGTAATAAAGTTAAAAATGCATTAATTAATTTAATCAATTTAATTTTTTCTGTTGATATTGTTTCTGACACTTAATCATTTTAATGTTCCATCCATACCTTTGGGATCTGGAAACACTCACTATGGCTAAGCACTCTACTGTCTACAATACAGTCCAGGTGTATTTGAAAAACTTTAAATAGACACAGAGGGCAAAAATCAGAAATCACAGTGTTTTTCTGAGTAGGAATTTACCAGTAAAAATTTTCCACTTGCCCATATTAATTATCCCCATATCAGACTAATTGTATATAACTGCAATGCCCTTACAAGTGAGATGAAATTACTTGTGTCTGCTGGTTTTTCTTTTCCAACAGGCCTAATACATATATTGTGGGTTCAGTACTATGAAGCTGACATTAAAAACAAATAAATTCACATTACATGTGAAATATTGATTGCTCTAATATTACATGTGATGTACGATCTAGTATGATGTACCCATTATCTTTTTAATATGTTTATGCCCCTGGATTGATAGATTGAGGGCATATTGTTTTTTTCCTATCTGTTTGTCTGTTTGTTTGTTTGTTTGTTTGTCTGTTGTCAAGTTTAACCTGGGCTATAACTTTTGAACCGTGAAGGATAGAGACTTCATATTTGACATGTGACTCAACTAATGAAGCCCTTTCAAATTGCACCAAGGACGATGACCTTTTGGCCTGGACAATGACCTTCACACTAAAAATAACTTTTTGGATTTTTGATCCACCGGGGGCACTAGCGTGTTTTTTTCTAATTTCTTCTTTTTTATTCTTCCTGGTGAAACTGCAGGGCCCATTTTGGAGCAATGACAAACTTTTGAAAATGTTTACAGATATTGAAAAAATATGAAAATCATCATTCATTGTCTTTTCACTTCACGTGATTAGATAAATTTTTCCAAGTCCATTGGTATATTGATAACTGACTTAGTGAATGCATATGAATGATCTAAGGAGATGTGTGAAGAAATGTTGTTATGTTTGGTTCCGTTCTGAAGTCAAATATTTGGCGTTTTTTTCCACAATTTTTTTGGACTTAGTAATTTCAATGCAGTAAAGTGTCATGTTTTTCAGTTAATTGATAATGATGCTTTCTTATGGACTATTTTGATCATAATTATGGTTAGGAATATTATTGTGAAAGAATTTTGTCAATATCTCATTTTCGGATTTTTTTTAATGAATTTTATGACTTCCAAAATAGGGGGGGAGGGGGGGGGGGGGGGGAGAGGTTGGCCATTTTTCACATTTTGAATATTTTCTGCAAAACTGTCAGAAGGATTTTAAAAAAATTTATCAGAAAAAAATCACTTATGATTTCCTATAAATTCTGTTGTTTTCGTCTAGACTTCTTTACAGGTGGCACCACCACAGTCAAAAGTAGGTCACAAAAGAGTATCCTCCTTTAACAATCTTCTTCATACTGGCAGTATACAGAGACAAACAGAGTGCATAAAAATGATCTAGAGGGATGAGTGAAGAAGTATTGTCATTTTGGTTCCCTTCCAAAATCAAGTTTTAGAAGTTTTTTTTGACATTAATTTTCGGACTTGTGATTTCAATGCAGAATAGTGTCATATTTCCTAGTTAATTGATATTGATGATATCTTATGGATTATTTTGATCATAATTATGGTAAAGAATGTTATTTTGAAAGAATTTTATCAATATCTCAATTTTTGGATTTTCTATGAATTTTTTAAGACTTCCAAATGAGGGTGTATAGGGACAATTCCTCACATTTTAACTTCTGCTGTTATACCACATGAAAGATTTTAATGAAATGTGGTATACATGAAGTACTATAGATCCTCTATCAATTTTGTATATTTCATTCAAAATAGTCAACTGATGGTGCCACCATCACATCGATGAAGTAGAGAGGAGCTTTTGCTATATCTCTGAGTGTCTGTGTACCTGTCCATGTTTCCATTAATGTCCGTGGTTAAGAAGTACATGGTGAGCATGGTAATCTTTTATTACATTAGGTTTGGTTAAGGTCTGAAAAAAATTCTTTAGAATATTGCTCTCATTTGAGAAATTCTGATACACGTACTTTCTACATTTCTTTTATGCTCAAGGTGCTCAGATGAGTGATATAGGCCCATTTTGTCTCTCATTTCTTATGATTCATATGAGTTTAACTTTTAGTTTGGTGATATTAAAGCTTTAAGTTATTAATTTAGCATACAGCAAGGAATACAAAACTTAAATTTGTTTCTTTTTTTCAGATTGGAAAAATCAGGTGTGGGTCCTTTTTATTTGCATTCCTAATTATTCTGTCTTTAACTTGTGCAACTCGTATTAATGTGAAGAAATGTCCAGTAACTGAGACAGTATGGAAGGCAAGGTCACAGATGTTTGAATGCAAAACTGGTAGAGTGTACCATTGCATACAAGATGAAATTGGGAAATTAATAGAAACATGTATGATACCTTACCACTTAAGACCAATGCATGAAGGTACAGTATACATTATATCATATTTATATTGAAATTTTGCATATTTGCAACTGTCATGTTAAAATGTAGGTTTCTGGATATTATAATGCTCCTCAAATCTTATAAACCCTTGCCTTGAATATACCTTAGGACAGGGACTTAATAATGGTCACTCAAAGACATTTCATAAATGTCTAGGTCACTGAGCATATATCTTTAAAAAATTTGGGAAGGCCTCATTTCTCTTAAACTATTCATCAAAACTGTATAATGTTTCACACAAATGTTCCTTGGGAACAGGATTTTGGGACAAAAATCACCATAAGTCAAGGTCATTCAGCACATATCCCTTAAAGATTGGGAAGGGCCTCATATCTCCTACACCATTCATCAGAAATGTATCATATCTCATACAGAAGTTCCTTGGGACAGGAACTTTTGGATAACAGCCACTCAGGGTCATTTCTGGAAGGTCAAGGTCACTCAGTACATATCAGTAAAATATAGGGAAAGGCATCATATTTCTTAAACTTAAGAATTGTATTATATTTCACATGAATAGTCCTTGGGACAAGGTCATGGTCACTTGCCACATATCCCTAAAGAAATTTGAAAGGTATTTATTTCAGCATATGTCATGACCGTTATTTAGAATTGTTAGCTCATTTGAGCTGAAAATCAAGTGAACTTTACTGATCACCTGTTGTCCGTCCATCTATCTGTCTGTCCATCTGTCTGTAATTCTTAATTTATTTTACTCTTCAGAACCGCTCTAAGGATTTTGATAAATTTGGTATACATTAAGCACTATACGTCCTTTACCAAGTTTCTTCATATTGTCCAAATCCATTGGTGCCACTATGGCTAAGAATAGGTTTCAGAGGATACCCCTCTTTGAAAATCTTTTTCTCCAGAAACTCTGACTGGATCATAAACTTAATGGCATCTATGGATCTAGAAGGATGTATGTTTTAAATTTATTCATTTCATTGAAATGGAATAAATAATTATTGATATATTTTTTAAACTTTTTGGACTTAACATTTTCATGCAACATAGCGTTGCTTTAGTAAATAGAAGGAGGGGTGGAATTGATGTTTTCACATTTTGTCTTTTTCTTCATTACTTCTAGATTTATTTTGAAGAAACCTGGTAGGTATTAAGATAAGATACATGTAGTCCTCTACAATATTAGATGTTTTAAAAATTTCAAATATACTAGAGACTTTTGTGATCATTCAGAATGTAGATTAAAATCCTCCATAAAGGGTAGTCTATAATATAGATAATCAGAAGCACACACATTCCACAAATATTTGGCCACCTGGTCTTTTTCAAGTGGTTTAGTGGTATACTAAAATTATCTAATTGCAATTCATGTTACCCAACACAGAGACATAGACTACTTTGAAAGTAGTCTGTGTTTCTGATATAACTTAAATAGCAGTCTCATGTACATACCACAGAACTATTCATCATGGGCTTTCATATTTCACATGTGTATACCTTGTGATGAGTCCTTTCCATCAGTACAATAATTTTGACCTTGTGACATTGACTGTGATGTTTTACATATTTCAAAAATTTTAACATTGGTTTAAATTTTGAATCTTAAATGGTAAGATTTTCACATTTCACATGCATTTTCAGTACAAATTTTATTTTTTAACATCAAGACCCTGACTGTAATCCATACTAACCTACATTTCAAAAACTTTATCATATTATAACTACTGAACCATAAGAGGTAGGGCTTTTATATTTCACATGCATATTCCTATGAGGTGGGTATAATCAAGATAAAGGACAATGCAAAATTTGCTTTGTTTGGACTTTGTTGCCAACTCGGCCATTAGTTGTTTCACAAACACGTCTTCTTTTCAAGAGCACTCCACTCAGACACCATTTTTGTAAACAAAGTTGGTATAAATTGTTTCTTGAGCCCCCGTCCCTTCCTTTTAATCATTTTTGATCACCATTGACAAATGGATGAAAACTAGTTTCCTGCCTCAGTGTATGTGGTAGTTTAGATGAGGTATATTTAAAATTCTGCCGATCTTTCAAATGCATGTTTTGGTTGGTTGGTTTATTGATGTTTTACATCGCTTTAAACCATATTTCATTTATATCATGACGTAGAAGCAGGTGATAACCAACCTCTTAAACACAGTGGTGCAATCCGGGAATCAAACCCGGATCGTCAGCGCCGCAAACCAAGCACTTTAGTCACTACACCCAGCTTGCCTCTAAATGCATGTTTTGGATTATATTTGTAGTTTCCATAATACCTGTATAAATATAATGTAAATCATATTATCGAAATACAACTGTTCTTTTTCTGACACTATTTCATCATATTTATTTAGTAATTCACTATCACTATATATTTCAGATGGTTGTCCTTTGGCTTCTCTTGATGCAGATGAAGAGAGTGTACTGGGAGGTAGCTTCCATACTTGTCAAGGAAATGGATGCCCACAGAAGAATGATTCCACCTATTGGACTAATGAACTGTATAAATGTATGTATTGTGGTAATCATAGCAGTTGAAAGTATGAAAATGAATAGGTAGCATAATGTATTGAGCTTTTTTGTAGTGTTTCAGCTATTGCCTATCTATACAACATTGGTCTTATTTTTTTCAGACTTATAACATTTTCAAATACTTAAAAACAATTATATGGAAAGGGTCAAAAGAAAGTTATAAAGATACAGATGAACCATGCAAGTCTTTCTTTTTTTTCAAAACTGAAATTCAGAATATTTATGTTGAAGACTTTTGCAATAAATCTTAACAATATTCGTGTACCCTGGTTAGTTCGACACTCCATTGTGTTATAAATTGTACAAAGTCCTGTATACTGTGGTTGACCATTCAATGGATTTTATTTATCAAAATGTAAATGTTCAAAATAACAAGATTTGCAAACAAATTTGTGTCTGTGATACTGAAATATTATGTTGAATTTTAGATCCTAAATGTGTTCAACATAATGATGTGATTACAGAGGATAAACAGTCTACCATATCTGTACTGGATGTCACTCAAAATACTACTAGTATTTTTGTAAATGAAACGTAAGTATTATGATAAATTTTATTCTTTGTTGAATAAAATTTGAATGTGCTTATAACGCTCAAGCCAACATTAGTGTTTTTGTTGACATTTGGTGAAGATTTTATAAACACATCATAGATGGAGGTATTGTGGTATTGTGTGGTTCATCTTCTGCCTGTTTGTTTGTTTGAATTTATAAACATTCTACATATATTACTGATTCAACATGGACAATACCTATTATTTTTCAACGTCAGAAGTTATAGGTTGTGGTAACAAACTAAAAATTGCTGATACACTTTGTAAACAAAATACAGACCAAACTATTGGGCAATGACTGTCAAATTTGGCAGAAATTCTTCTTATAAACAAAGGCTGATCACATTTGTTTTTCAGGGATAAATGACAAATGTCATGACCAGATGCTTAATATTGTTGACAAAACTTGTAAGAATGAGGAATACCAAAGCACAAAGCCTGGAGCCTTTCAACTTACTTCTCATATTTTTGATGTTGAGAGGATGGTTGGGCTAGAACCATCAAGCTTAGCACCAAAACTACATTAGGACAATGATTTGTTTTTCAAGGTCAGTGATAAAGGTCTCATGCTTGTCATTGTGGCTAAAGTTTCCGAAGTATGAGACAAACCAAAACATTTAGGCAGTAAACATTAAACTTGGTCAAAACTCATACTTTACATGTAGAAAAGGTGATACCTTAAATATTTCTAGGGCAAATGTCAAGGTCTCACACTGAATTATTGCCTATAAAACTTGCAAAACACTGTGGTTTTCAAGGTTAAAGATGAAGGTCCATTGGCTGAACATTGTTTATGAATTTTGCGAAAAATTCAGAACAAAATGTTTCTGCTAGGATCATTGGTATTAGGACCCATACTACATTTGACACCTTTAATTTTTCAAGGTCAGTGCCAGAGTTCAAGGTCACACATTTAACATTGTTGACAAACTTTGTAAACAAGGTGCGGATTGAGTCGTTTGTGCTAGGACTGTCAGACTTGGCACACATACTATTTATCAGAAAAGGGGGGTAACAGTGGTTTTCAAGGTCAGAGATTAAGATCACAGGCAAAACATTGTTTATAAAGCATGCACACATGATTTAGATCAAACGCTTTGAGAGAAGGACATCAAACTTGGTACACATATGACTACGACCATTTACAAAGGTGAAAGGTTAAGGTCCCACTCTATTTTTCGCACAGTTTGTCAACTTGATACCAAGAAGCTCAGACTTGGTTAGTAACCCATACTTGCTGTTCAGAGAGGGTGACTTATTATTTCAAAAGATCATGTCAAACTTAGATTCATATGCTAGCCTTTGTCCATAATCCAAGTTATCTTGAGCAATATCCATATCAAGTTCATGTGGAAGTCTCTTTTAATGCAAATATTTGTTCAGCAGTCCCAACATTAACGTAATGTTATGTTAGGACTGCACCCTTCTTTAATGTTGGTCTTTTGGTTAGATCTGTCAAGGATCCATAATGAGGCCAATTAGGTCCAGTGAATTTTCATCCTTTGTGAAGAAAAATTTTAAATGGGTAACTTATGATGAAAATCATACATATCCAAGAGGTTTTAAAATGATGTGTTGCTGTTTTCAGTTCATTTCTGAAATAAAATTTCTGAAAAAAACCCCCATCATCAGAGAGTTTGTCATATGTTCAAGGTTCTCAGATTGGCACTATAAGCATTGACCTCTTCTTTTTTAGCTCACCTGAGCCAAAGGCTCAAGTGAGCTATAGTCATAGTGCACCATCCATCGTCCGTCGTCGTCGTCGTCCGTCCGTCCGTCCGTCCGTCGTTAACTTTTTCACATTTTCGACTTCTTCTCTGGAACTACATTGCAGATTTGGATCAAACTTTGTGTAAATGATGTACTCAAGGTCCCCTACTAAAATTGTGTTCGGGATCCAGATTCTCTTAGGGGTGGATCCAGGACGGGGCCAAAAGTGCCCAAAAGGGTACCCCTCTTCAAACATCTTCTCCTCCAGAACCAGTACATAAATGGGGAAACTAATTGCATTTCAACAATCTATAAAGATAGGTTATTAAAAATTGTGTTCGGGGATAAGATCCGTCAAACGGAATTTTACGCTTTTTTGACGTGTTTCTGGACTTAGTCATTTCAATGAAGAAAAGTGTCATGTTTTTCAGTTAATTGATATTGATGATTTCTTAATGACTATTTTGATCATAATTGTGGTAAGGAATATTATTGTGAAAGAATTTTGTCATTATCTCAATTTTTGGATTTTTTATGAATTTTTTAAGACTTCCAAAAAAAAAAGGTGGGGGGGGTTTGGTATTTTTCACATTTTCAATTTTTTCTACAAAACCACATGAAAGATTTGAATGAAACATGGAATACATGAAGTACTAAAAGTCCTCTATCAATTTGGTAAATTTCATCCAAATTGGTTAACAGCTAATGCCACCATGTCTAAAAAGTAGGTCTCACAATGGTACATTTACCACAGAAACTTGGTAATTGAAATATGGAGAGCAGCGGTTCAAATCCAGCTTTGGTCAAAATTTTTTTTTTTTTTTTACACATCTAAATAAGTTTTTAGATGTTTCTCAACACTCAACATATGAAATTAGGCAATTTTACGATTAAGACTTCCAAAAAAAAAGGGGGGGGGGGGTGGCCATTTCGCAGCACAGTTAAGGCACTCCATGAATTTGACGTCATTACTATTTCCGCGAAAATGACGTTACGTTAATGACGTCATAGACCCCGTGTTGTTACGTTGGTTGACAACGACGTTTAGCCTTTATTGTTTGAATGAATTGAGATTTATATGACAGTTTTTACATTTAATTTAATTCAAAATTAATAACAATCAACGATTTTACCATTTATATCATTAGTATATTTTGAGACGGTCCATTATAGTAACAATTTACGAATGAACCTCAAAGAATATAGACATGCGCAGCGCCTGTTCAGTGTCGACACGAAGCTTTAAATCCTGCAACGGGTGCACGATAAAAATGAAAGAACTGAGAAGACAGAGAAGACACCTTTTTTCGAATTTAGAGCATAAAGATGACATCTAACGGTAAGACACTATATATTGGAAATGTATGCTTCAGAATTATGACAATTACTGCAGTAAACTATTGTTGGTTTTTTTATTTTCGATCATGCAAGTCTCGTAGATATGAGCCATCGTGCTCGCACGTGCTCAAAATGAAAATTGTGATTTGAAATTAAAAATATGTGTTCAAAAATGTTTGTTATGTACTGATTCTACGTCGCTCCCGTGAAAAGTAAGAGTACTTGATTAAAGGGAAATCCGATGGGGGCCCTGTGATCATGACAAAACATAAACGTGACAAAATTACGCCTCTGCAAAAGAGGTGAAGAAGAATGAGAATGATGAAAAATGAGGGAAGTCAGCGTGAGTCAGTGGTAGAGCGCTCGACTTCTGGCCTAGAGGTCGCAGGTTTGAGCCTCGTCATGGTTATGCCAGTGTTTGTCCTTCGGATGAGGCAGTAAACACCGATGTCCCGTGTCGCGGTAGACGCGGCACATTAAACAGCTGTTAAAGAACCCTCACTGCTTCAGGTCCCCATAAACGTGCTATTTTGGTGGTGTGCAAAGCATGAAAACAAAAAGAAACGCCTCTGCAATATTACCTAACAACCAAGCGTGAATGCATGATTTCCCATGAAATTAACATGAATTCGTGGAAAACTCTAGTTCTACAATCTACCTTGCAATAATGCCAGAGACAGGTCAGCTGTATAAAATAAGGTACCAGAGTCTTACAAGTAGTACTGAGGAAACCCCTATGTTGATCACATTTATCTACCTATAAGTCTCCGTAAGTCATACAGGATATTAGTTGAAAATAATCTGATATTTGATGGAAATTACCAATGATTTCAGACATCAGATCTATTTGTAATTAACATAATACATTCGGGTATTTATGCCATCATTTCTATCAATTTGGTAAATTTCATCCAAATTGGTGAACAGATAATGCCACCATGTCTAAAAAGTAGGTCTCACAATGGTACATTTACCACCCCCTGTGGGATGGTGACCCACCCCATACCCTCCCTCTTGCCGCTTCGTGACTTTGGCACGTGACTACTCATGCGATGTAGTCCCTTGATGGTCCCAGGCTAATTATGTCAAAAAGTAGTTTCCTTAAACTTTCTGGAACACACTGATTTACCTTTTGAGTAAGATCTGGAATCTGTTTCGGTTATATCATCTACCATTGTGGTTTGGTTGTCAACTGAAATTAATTCATATAAATTTGTCATTAAGATAATGAAATTGTGTATAATTAAAATTAATGATACGAGTGTTTTGAAATATATTTTTCTAAAATTGAAATTAAAATTGTTGATATTATCATGCTTACCAAGAGTGGTTGATATTTCTTAATCAGGATTTGATGTTTTTAAGGAAATAAATTGCTCTTCAACTAAAATTAGAACAAAAATTTCAATAAGTAAAATGTATTTGCTTTTTATGCTCTCTTCTGTCTGTTCATCCTAAGCCCATATGGGCCCATACTTTTCATCAGAATTTGATTATATTCACCAAAATATTATTTAGGTTAAGGGCATTAGTACAACGATCATTCAAGGTCATTTTGAAAGGTCATCTATTAACTTGTATTTTACATATCACAAAATTCTTTTATCTCCTACACCTTTCATCAGAATTTCATCACACTTCACCAGAATGATTTCTAGGATGTGGTCTTTTGGATAATGGTCAGTCAATGTCAATTATAAGAAGTAAAGGTCACATCAACTAGGACATATAAAAGTGATTTATGATGCCGGTAATTTTATGTGACCATAGTCACTCAGAAAATAGAACTTCAGGTATTAGCTTAGCTGTGTATAAGCAATTTGTCCTGGGGGAGCATCCACAAGTGTTACTGATTTTCTTGCTAATAACTGAATATATAAGAAATACCAAATTTAAATAGATTTAAAAGCTCTTATTTATTGATAAAGTAAAATGAATTTGCATCAGACTGCATGTATACTCTTTAGAATTCTTATCCCCCTAGTCTGAAATGTCCGGGGGCATACAGTGTTTGATCGTCCGTCTGTCTGTCCGTCCATCTGTCCGTATTTCTGTCCTTTTCACAAAATACGATAAATTTAATACTATTTGCAATAGACACTTCATATTTGACATGCATATTCAACTAATGAAACCCTTTCAATTGAGACCTTGAACTTTACCTTTAGTTGTTCATCCACAAAATTTAGTTTTTAAATTGGAACTTCAGATGGTGATATTAAATAGATGAAGATGAAAAAAAACTTTTTACTTTCAATAAGATTAGATTGAAATATTTGATCATTTACCTTTTGAGTGAGATCTGGAATCTGTTTCGGTTATATCATCTACCATTGTGGTTTGGTTGTCAACTGAAATAAATTCATTTAAATTTGTCATTAAGAGAATGAAATTGCGTATATTTAAAATTAATGATACGAGTGTTTTGAAAAATATTTTTCTAGAATTGAAATTAAAATTGTTGATATTATCATGCTTACCAAGAGTGATTGATATTTCTTCATCAGGATTTGATGTTTTTGAGGAAATAAATTGCTTTTTATGCAAGAATTCAAATTTGATAAAATTAAATGTTGATAACTTACCAATATATGTGGATTTTGCAGCACACACATTGGTAGAGTTTAAGTTTCTGACTTGATCCTCAACTGTGAATTAAAATTTTAGGTTGCAGTATAAGTTCTTTATAAACAATTTAAAGTTGAATCTTTGATTAAATTATGGTATTTTTTTCCTTTCAAACATGTATTACGTATAGTCAAATTCAATGAAAATGTATTTTTTGTACACCCGCACACTACCTTACTTGTTATATACTCCCATGATCAAAGTTCAGGGGCATGTTGTTTTTGTCCTGTCTGACTTTCTGTCAACCTCAGCCATAATATTTCAGTGGTAAGTGATAGGGCTCTCATATTTCACACATATATATATATATATATATATATATATATATATATATATATATATATATATATATATATATATATACAGTACAGCCCGAGTGGAATTTTGAATGTCCACAGTGGGCAGCCCACCTAAATTTCAGTGGGCATTAGGAGTGGATATTTACCTGAGCTATCAAGCTGTCCACTTACCTGTATGTTACCGGGTAATTCCAACTGACTCTTACAAGAATGTCCACTGTGTCCAGTGGACATCTTTACTGCCCACTCAAAAAATGCCCACTGTGACCAGTGGGCAAATTAAGTTCCACCCGGACTGTACTATATATATATATATATATATATATATATATATATATATATATATATATATATATATATATATATATATATATATATATATACACGTGTATATATTCCATGTTTCCATGTTTGTTTGCCGGCGTGGCCTAGTGATATCGCGTCGGACTCCTGATCGGGAGGCCAGGGTTCGAGTCCCGCTGTGGTCATGCCGGTGTCCTGTCTTTCGGATGAGACATTAAAAACCGAGGCCCCGTGTCGTGGTATGCATGGCACGTTAAAGATCCCTCACTGCTTCGGGTCACAGGGTCCGTTGCAAAGGTAAAAATTTGTATGCCCCACATCAGGCAGATGCCGTCACCATATACATGAAATATTTGTGGTGTGATGTAAAACAAAAATCAATCAATCCATCAATCCATGTTTGTTTGGTAACATGACCTCTGACCTAATTTCAGGAATTAAGTTTACTTCAACCTTGGCAATAAATTTTAACAGTATGTGATAAGACAGCCATATTTCACATGTGTATTCCCTTTCATTTGATACCTTGACCTTCACCTTTACATTGTATAAAGAAATATCTTAGAAATTTACCATAAGGGGGGCGGGGGTATAGTGTTTCACAAACATATCTTGCTCAATCAGTTCCTGGACTCCCACCCCCATTTTTAAAGGATTCTTTTATTTAATGATTTACCTTTATTCCTGATCACATCCTGCAATTTGCCATCTTCGAAAATCTTTATTTTCTCCATGGGTAAGTTTATTGCTTTCTGCTTGAAAAGATCCAGACAGGTTTCCTAGGATTGTAATATATAGGAAGTGATATCTGACAAGCATTTAGCTCTAAAATGTGATAATGATGGACCTTCTTTTCTTGATGTAGGATGATCTGGACCATCATGAAACACAACATCACGGCCTTGTAAAGACCACCAGATGCCCTCGCCTGCTACAAGATAGTCTGCAATCCGTTCGCAGTGCCTTTGAAACAAAAATGGTCTTATGTTATAAAGCTCAAGGAAAATTTACTATCAAAAGCTAATGGAAGGAGACGGGCTTGTTGGCTTACAGCAGTGTCTTGTCTGCGGAAAGAGTCTTTTCTGTCTTCTCTATTCATCTGAGCTCTGTAGCGCATCACACAATTGTCAATGATTTTACCACTTTGACAATTTGAAGTTCTCTCGGATATTGATCGAAGATCTCCAAATGTTCTTTCCTCTTGTTCAGGAACCAAGGATCTTAGACAAAATATCCGGTAAATTTCTGGCGAGTGGGTGGTGAGACAGTGAAAATGAGCACCAAAAAACTTCCGTGTTGACATTTTTTTTGGCTGATTGAAAATTTTGGTGCAAAGGACTGAGAAAATAAATGCCTGATTATACAATCGAAGAACTGCTTTTGGGGATCGAGTATCATGATGCGCATAACATAAAGTTATAATTTGGACAAGAGAAAAACATAGATCAAAAACATCCTTGTCAACTTTGTTGAGAATATATTCTTGGTGTGCAAATTTAGCTAACTTGACAGCAAAAAGACGAGCATCAGATCCTTTTATCTGGTTTTTGTCTCCGATAGTAGAAGAGTAGAATGATTGAAATTCCTTTTGGGCATCTTTGTTTGGTAGTTGATATGGAAGCTCAGTTATCACATTTTGCACTACACTCGTAATGTCATGAAGTGGTTCACAAGGTGCAATCTCATAGCTTTTTAGGTGATTCAATACATCTTGATGATCTAAACAAAGAAGAGCTGGTGGTCTTTGTATACCCTTTAAGGTCTCATTTAAATTATTTTGTAAGGCAGGTTTTTGTAAATGGCTTGTTTTGATACCTCTGTTATCAAGTTCATCCAGCAGATCATCTTTAAGAAGATTACCAAAGGGATTTGGATTTTCTAAAGAAAACCTGCGCTACAAAATACCTCCTCTAAAAATATCCAGCCGTTCACCCAAAGATGGAACTTTAACAGAAAGTGCGCATTCAAGATTAGTATGGTCTTGAGTCCGAATACCACAAAGACAGCTGAAATTGCCTCCCCGTTGATGACCTGCCTCAAACTGCCGTGTTGGTCCGTCACCACTGAAAATTCTCATGACATCATATATAGGGACTTTGTATTCAGGGCTCAGGATAGGCACTTGAAGACTTTTTAAATCCGCAACCCTCTCCTCGGTATGGGACAGCTGGTCTTTGTCACTGCTTTTGGACTGTCCTAGTATATAAAGGTGTGGCCTCTCAACCAAACTGGGAACATCAACTGGTGGCAAATCTGGATTTTGCTCCACATACTCGTCATTGGTTAAGAAGATCAGCGGATCATATATAGTTGAAACCATAAAGCAAACGTAACTGTGGTTGAGGATGTCTGAATGGTCGTGCCACATTTTTAGATGTCGTGTGTGATGGATCTTTTGCAAGAGTGATCTGGCTTCGTCATTGTAGTCCATGTGCCTTTCTCCAAAGACATCATTTATCATTGAGGTGATTTCATTTAGATCTTTATCATATGTATCTGGAGCTCGTTTCCTGAACAAACCCTTTGTCATTTGTTCATTTAACATTTCTTGTCGTATATCTGCTAGTTGTATTTTTCAACCATAAACTGATTTTGTAACTTCCTTAAGAGTTCCATCATTGTGAATTTGTTTTGTAGCAATTATTTTGGGTGCAATTTTTTCTCCTAACTTGATTTCTTTACTTGAAAGCTTTCTTTTAATCTTGTAATTTATATCTTTTGCAGATGGAGGAACTGGTGTTTTAAAGCCATATTTTAGATGTTGTTTAGCCCGTCTTACTCTGGTGTTAACATGCGGTTTGCAAAATTTGGCAGTGTTAATTCCTTGGTGACTGGCCAGAGCTTGCATGACCTGACCTGGATTTTTAACAGACTTGCCATTTGTCTTCTGTAATGCAAATTGACTTGCAAGCTTTGACCAGTTAACTGTGGTTCCAGGTGCCAGTTTCTTGAGGTATTTTACATACCCTTCATTTACTTTATAGGCTTGTAAATTTCCAACATGATTTTTCTTTTTAATCAATCCACTTGCCTCCTTTCTTTTTCTGATTTTAGTTCTTTCTTTGCAGATTGGGTGGATTCAAAGAAATTTGTCAGACGTTGTCGGTCATATTCGGCATAGGATTTGCCAGACTCAAGGAACCTTTGTACCTCGCCCTCCTTCTCAACAATTTTTACAAACTCTTCTCTACTTTTTTTATGTTCTTTTTTTATTTGATTTCTCTTTACCTCACCAACTTTTTTGGGTTCCAAGTCAAAAAAATTACAGGCAGCATCCTTAAATTCTATATTAAATTTCTCTGAAACTGCAGGAGTCATTATTCTAAAGAGGGTTCGTAAATTTTGTTGTGCACTACCTGATTGGTTGGCAGAAATATCTAACACCTCATCTGCTCTTGAAATTAGTTCTGATGCAGTTGTTGATTTGTGATCAGACGATTCATTGACATATGTAGATTGACATGGATAGCAGTCAAAAAACTTGTGTTGACGCTTTGCAGATTCAGGACTATTCAACCATGAGTGCAATGAGAATTTAGACAAGAAATTTTGCTTTTCACTGTGTTTGTTAGAACTCTTATAATGTTTGTTATCTGTAACATAAGATTGAATACGAAGCAATCTTCTTCTAAACCAATCAAAGCCTATGTGCATTTTGGGGTATTTGTTCATGATAGTCATATAATTTTGATAGCGCTTTGATGTACTGATGCAGTTGTTATACACTGGATTTGCTGTTGATGGATTTGTAAGGCTATCTTCAAGATTATTATCTTTAGTTGCTCTTGAAATTATCACTTTGGCAAAGTTACAAATATTCATTTTGATGGTTTTTACATTGCTTCTCTTGAATTAGATATTAAGATGTTGATTTTATGTTGATTTCAGCAGACGATTTTATCATTGTTGCATGTTATTCTCCATTTTCAGCCATGTTGATGATGTCATAATGTATGTGATGTCATAGTATTTGTTTCATTATTGGTGATTGATTAACAAGTTATTATATCTTATTTATGTGTTTCATTTAATAAAGAGAAAAATTTATTCGATTGATTGAAAAATAAAATTATCAAATTTTGAACTCGTTCAGTTTTATATTTAGCGCTTTTAAAAAATGTGGATTACGTCCCTTTGATATAATCTTCTGGTTGGTCTTCTGAGCGCTTTATTTACGATTCGATTATCATATTTCAAGAACGGAGTATATATAACCTAAAAGTTCAGGTCCATACACTAAAATTTATCAAAAATGAATTATACCACGTGAGACAGAAAGAATTGTACTTCATAAAAAGTGCTGTGCAAATGTTGTCAGTTACGAAATTAATTTTACCGGGGCATTTAAGTTCGTATTTCAAGGGTTTCCCTAATTTTTTTTTATATTTAACCCTCAATATCTCTATCATTGAAAACTCGGAAAACTTTTGCACAGCACTTTTCTTAAAGCAAAAAGCATGCTCTAAAAGTTGATATAAGATTCATATCGTAAGATTCGGTGTATAGACCTGAACTTTTTGATTTTGATTATATGTATGGCACAGACAGGCCGCTATAAATAGATTTTACTGCATAACAGCATCGTGAGGTTCGTCTCAAAACATTTAAAACCAAACATTGATGTGATACTCGCTCATAAGACACTTTTGATTAAGGAAAAACTTATTTTGATGAAGGAAAAATAAATTTATAAATTCGCTCGTTTAAACCAGCATATTTGCGTATATGACGTCATGGAGCGCCTTAACTACGCTGCGTTTTCACATTTTCAACTTTTTCTAGAAAACTGTTTGAAGGATTTTAATAAATCTTGGTAGAAATAAGTCACTTATGATCCTCTTCAAATTCTGTTGTTTTCGTCCAGACCTCTTTACAGGTGGCACCACCATAGTCAAAAGTAGGTTACAAAAGAGTTCCCTCCTTTAACAATATTCTTTTTCATACGGGCTGTATACAGAGACAAACAGAATGCATAGAAATGATCTAGAGGGATGAGTGAAGACATATTGTCATTTTGGTTCCCTTCCAAAATCAAATTTAAGAATTTTTTTTCAACATTTGTTTGGACTTGGTGATTCAATGCAGAAAAGTGTCATATTTCCTAGTTAATTGATAATGATGATTTCTTATGGACTATTGTGATCATAATTATGGTAAGGATTGTTACTTTGAAAGAATTTTGTCAATATCTCAATATTTGGATTTTCTATGAATTTTTTAAGACTTCCAAATGAGAGTGTATAGGAACAATTTAATCACATTTTTCACTTCTGCTTTTATACCACATGAAAGATTTTAATGAAACATGGAATACATGAAGTGCTAAAGGTCCTCTATCATTTTGGTAAATTTCATCCAAATTGGTTAACAGATAATGCCACCATGTCTAAAAAGTAGGTATCACAATGGTACATATACCACTTGGTAATTGAAATATGGAGAGTAGCGGTTCAAATCCAGCTGTGGTCAAAATTTTTTTTTTCATTTCTTTACACATCTAAATAAGTTTTTAGATGTTTCTCAACACTCAACATATGAAATTAGGCAATTTTAAGTTAGATCTGGACAATATTTGAAACAATTGTTGTTCATGACCCAGACTTGAAATCAGTCAACAAAAGGCCCCACCTAAAGAAAATGCCTAACTTGTTGCCCTGAATGACATCTTGCAGAGACAAAGGAAATGCTTAATATCAAAATCACCTTAATGGATGTGCAAAAAAGTGATGTTTTTTATTCTAGCCTGAAATAAAATTTGACATATTTTCAACATCTGTGTTGACTTAGTCACATTAATGCAAAAGTAAATGAATTTTTCCTTCTTGCATGACTGATCATCTAGGTATTCAGGTGAGCGATATAGGCCAACTTGGGCCTCTTGTTTCTCTCTCTCTTTTCTTGACCGTGACCTTTGATCTACTTCAATGTAACTTTTTAACTGTAAGACGTAAAGCCTTGATATTTGGCATGTGTGTCCCTAATTGCAATACCTTTCTGTTGGTACCAGAATTTAATATAATGTGACCTTGACCTTTGACCTACATGAATGTATCTTTTTAACCACAGGGCCTTCATATCTGGCATATGTGTCTGTAGATATGTACAACCATGACAATATGTCACAGATCACTGCACCCTTACTGATAGAACCCCTAAAGTGGGGGACCATAATTTTCTGAATTTGCTTGTTTATTATTATTTTTTGGGGGGTAGAGGGGTTATGAGAATCCAGAATCACCTGGAGTTCTAGAGCAAAAGATATCAGTCGAGTGTGACATGCTCCAACATAATCCCAACCGAGGTGTTAGCCGGGGTTGGGATGTCAAATTATGTCACCCAGGACTGATATCGTTCGATCTGGGACTGGAGGTGATTTGACATCCCAACCGCGGCTAACACCTCGGTTGGGATGTCAAATTATGTCGCCCAGGACTGATATCGTTCGATCTGGGACTCGAGGTGATTCTTGATTATTTTTCTCGCTTATTTACCTTTAAATTAATGCCTATATTATCTTGTTTTAAACATAAAACGTAAAAAACATGATGGAGCAGCACGACATCACAAGTAAAATAGTGTGACGTCACTAGTAAAATCGTGCGATGACAAGTAAGCGGTCTCCCTATGCTAGATCGAGATCTAGAACCCCATTTGCGATGGTATTTTTTCAGTATCATGTTCTGAAGTACACGTTTTATAAAATGCAAATAGTATTCATTTTTACTGGGTGGGTGTGATATATACTCATGTAGACCTCTTTTATTTGATGATTTTCCTTATCATTAAAGTGATGTCAAAGTGGTCGACTTCGTGCTAGCAGGAGTAGTAGCAGGAGTGGTAGCAGCATTAATCATATTCATAATATTGGTAACAATAGTCAGGAGAGCTGCACATCATATACATGATTCAAGTGGTAAGTAGTACATGTTCTAATATGACCTCAGTTGGAAAATAATGACCATATAAATGATTCAAGTGGTAAGTAGTACATGTTCTAATATGACCTCAGTTGGAAAATAATGACCATATAAATGATTCAAGTGGTAAGTAGTACATGTTCTAATATGACCTCAGTTGGAAAATAATGACCGTTGTAGATACTAATCATTCTTTTTAATTTGCATTTCAAAGATTGTGCTATCTAATTATACATTTGAAAAAAGAATTTTTTTTGGAGCTGATGTTTGACTTGCCATTTCCTCTTCCGGGCTTAAATTTTTCAAATAAGGGTTACTTGCTCCTTAACTACTTGGGGGCCCAGGTGAATCAAATGTGTTTGCTGGTCGACTTTGGACAGAAGGTATTGCACCGAGAATTAACTATATACTTTCTTTGGTTTTGTCCCGCTTCGTTGCATTGTAAAGCAATGTCTGAATGGGAAACTTTCTGGTGTAAAATGCAAAGAATATAAGGCGAAATATTTTGTAGGACTGTCCCATTTTGCTTGCTTTTCTTTAACAAACTGAATCCGCTGGTGTCATTCATTCAATCATTGGTTGTCTTGGGAAAACTGTGCATTGACACAGCATCCGCATTGGTGTTCCCACAATAAGCAGCAACACAACTTCAACAGTATTCTCAGTAGACTTGAAAGACTGCACTTAACTTAACTATCCCCTTTATCAACTAAAGGAAAATCCTTACTTTATCCATGATTATAGCCAGAAAGGGACATGTATATTTCTAGTAAAAAATCTAAAAAACCTGTCACATATTGTTATATTATTATACATGAAGGGTCTCTGAATATCAGTGTTCTTACTCTGTTTATGCGTAATAATCATTATCACTGTTATAATGATAACCGATAACAATCGACAAAATTTAAGCCACTGTGTATATGCAGGTATGTATTGTGGAAATGTTATCATTAATATGCATCAATTGTTGAATAGAAGATAAATTGTCAATTTTAGATCCTGCTACATGTAGTGACATGGAAAGAAAGAACCCACTGAATAATGCAGGTAAATGAATTCGCTTTCTACATCAATATTCCAATGACATTTCAAGCTTAAAAACCTGCAAATTTTATTGTCACTGTATAGACCTTTTTATGTTTATTAGAAATCAATGTCTAACATGATGGCTTCTTTATTATTGAAGTCCTTGTTTAACAGTTTATATTGTGATAGATATAACAGCATTTGTAGAAACCACAACAATAAATTGCCCATTACTTATATGGCCAGGCAAATGCTAAACTAAGCTTGTGATATTGTCAGTAAACTTTAAATTTGAGAACAAGATTTGGTAAGTAGTGTCAAATTAGATATGGCAGTGCAGTTAATGTCATATTGAATATCTTAAATTCATCTTATTTAAAATCATTGCATCTTGGTCATTTTAAATAAGATCTCAGTTGGCCTTTGTGACATTAGTATCATTTAAAATTGTAGGTTCCAACCATACAATTTTATCCTTCCATATTGCATCTTGGTTATTGCAAATAATATCGCAGTTTGTCCTAATGCGGCATTAGTATTATTTAAATTTATATTCTTCAATCATACTTTTTTATGCCTCTGGATTGATATATCGGGAGTGTATAGTTTTTGCCTTTCTGTCTGTCTCTTTGTTTTAACCTTGGCCATAAGTTTTGAACCATGAGAGATAAAGACTTCATATTTCACATTCTTACCAAGCTAATGAAGCCCTTTCAAGTGATACCAAGGTCGATGACATTAAGACCTTGACAATGACCTTTACCAAAAAATAAAATAACTTTTTGGACTCTATTTGTTTCTTTTGTCTGTTGTCAACTTTAACCTTGGTCATAACTTTTGAACCGTGAGGGATAGTGTCTTCATATTTCACATGCATACTGAAATAATGAAGTCCTTTCAAATGGGTCAGACTACTTTAAGCCCATGGAAGATTTTAAGCCCACCATAAGTCCACTGTAAGCCCACCATCTTCCTGGGGGACATTATGCATATTTGTTGATATATATCAATAGGTTGACTTAAAATATGTGTCTTTAGAAATTTCTAAACAGATTCAATGCACAATAACTATGAAAAGTCCTTTTATGTTACGGGGTTATTTTTTGTTTTGATCGCCATTTTTAAAGAACGATAAATCTGATTACATTAGATCTACTTACTGTTATATTGGCTACTACAGAGACCTATATATATATATATAGGTCTCTGGCTACTATAAGATAAGTAAACAAATTATGAAGTATACTTTTATGAAGTATACTCCATAATTTTTTTACTTAATCTATTAATAAATATGATATAATATTTGTACCAAATAACATAAATTCAGTACAAGTTTTCTCTAAATATAATGTAACTAATGTATCTAATTTGATATGACTTATTTTTATTTGATTTAGTGTGTTTTCAAACATCTTATTGTGTATGTTTGTCCTTTTTATATACTTTAAGTGCATACTTGATAGATGGATTTGCATAATATTAAGTGTTTTTTGCTTAATTGTTCTTAGATCTCGTAATAATTGTATATTGCATCATGATCATGTTGCTTGTAACAAAGAAAATAATAGGCTGTAAACTAATACGATCTAAAACTAGGACATGATGAAAAACAAGTGTTTACTACAGACTGAATTCGTTTACTATCAAAAAGCACAAGAGACCTATGGTCAATTTCAGAATTCAAGAGATTTTTAGACAAAGATAAAAAGAAAGTTCCAAAATATTTTTATTCTGGAGAACTTAATGGTCAAATATTGCACGCTCGTCTTCGATTGGGTTGCAGCTGTCTGAATGCTGATCTGTATAAAAATCATCTACATGATGATGACAACTGTGTCTGTGGTCTCCCGGAAACAGCAAATCGTTTCTTTTTGGAATGTACTAACTACAGTGAATTACGTAATAGAACTATTAATACATTATCAATTCACATAAACATAAAGATCTTATTATCAGGTTGTCCCCTGTATGATGTTGTAAAATCTTTAAGTCTTTCAGACCTGATCACACGAAACATGTCAACTTCCAACTTTTTTTATCATCCGTTTAATATCAGGGCTTTTCCCCCACTTTAACGAAATCCTGAAAATAGAGACTGAATTTATCATTTGATTAGCATCTACTTTCTTCAGCCTGTACCCTCTTGTGTTTTTTTTTTCTATCTGTTTTCCTTTGTCTCCCCCCCCCCTCTTTTCCCCCTTCTTTCGTTTTCCCTTTACTGTTATTTATAAGGTTTAAACAGAGACATATATACATGTATACCGGTACATGTTTCTGGTTTAAACGAGTTGGTAAATACTCCTATCAACACTTTTTGATGCGACTTATGCGGCCTCAGCAGGGTCACGGGGTCAATCGGCAATAAATTGGATAGCAACAAATGTTCAGACGTAAACAACAATGGCATTTGCCGCGAACTGTGTAGGAAAACTTAGTGTAGCGTTTTATGGTTTTGAACTTTTGATACGATTTCTTTGATCAATTTTTATAATTTATACATAATGGATCCTGGTGATCAAACTTTTTCGCTAGATGTATTTAATTCTTGGAAAGTGGAAGCGTTAAAAGAATTTTTAAGCAAGAGGGGTCTGTCAACCGATGGCACAAAAGCAGAGTTAGCAGCTCTTTGTTTCACTTCCAATACTATGAAAATTCCATTGAAAGTGTCTGATTCCGATTATGTTGCTCAGCTCCAGAAGGAATATAAAGAGTTGTTGTTCATCGATGGCAAAATATTACCAGACCCCTTACAGATTGGAGGTGGCAGGCAGGATGAGAGAAGTGGACTTGCACACTGGCCTCCCCTATTTTTATCCAACATTGTGAAGTTTTTAATTGACAGAGGCAACAGTAATACCATGAGATCATACATGAATGACGATAAAGTCGGCAAGGCATACAAATTTCTAGAATCAAAATTCATAAAGGAAATATTTTATCACCCAATTTCGCCATCATCTTCTGTTTGTTACCTGAGAGCAAAGTGCACGCCAAGCCAGAGACTGAAAGACGAAAACCATACTCTGTGGATAGCTGTTTGCAAAAAAAAAAAACCGAAACAGTTAAATCGGCTTTCTGCTCATGCACTGCAGGGTAAGTCATACAAAATAATATTTTGATGTCAGATCAATAATTTTACAGTCGAAGATAAGTGATCTTGTATTTCTCAAATTTTATAAGACAGTAACCAAATGTTAAAATAGAGGTCTGAGGTTCAATCCCAAGCTGTGGCACTAAGATTTCAGTAATTCACTCCTGATGATCTTCTGCTTCAATTTAATTTGTTTGATTTTTGTTTAACGTCACACCACGAATATTTCACGTATATGGTGACGGCATCTGCCTGATGTGGGGCATACAAATTTAGACCTGTGCAACGGACCCACCCGAAGCAGTGAGAGATCTTTTACGTGCCATGCCTACCATGACACAGGACCTCAGTTTTTACAGTCTCATCCGAAAGACAGAAGATCGACTGGTGTGCCTCCGGCGGGAGTCGTACCCGCAACCTCTCGGTCACAAGATGAACACCTCATCCAATAGGCCACACCGGCTTTCTGATTCAATATAACAATGTGACAATTTTCTGAAAGTGGAATAAAAAACCCCAATAACCTGTTACACCAACATGCATAGAAACTCCTGGGCTAGAAACTCTTGGACTATGAGATATTGTTATTATCATGTTTATATACAATACATCATGCATGTATCATTATTTTTAAAAATTTAGTTTCTATTTTATCTTGCAGAATGGGTCAGACGTGCAACCATGTGCAACCATGCCTTAATGGTTCGAGTTGAGTCAGCAAATAAATTGGATCTTACATCTTGTACTTCATTGTCTTGTAATTGGAAGGTCCCAACAGCAACACAAGTGGTGCCTATACGAATTAAAGACCATAATGTCAGAACATCACGGCATGGTCAAGGTAAATCTAGACATGTATTCTAATGGTAAAATATTAATTAATTTCAATTGTATGAAACTTTTAACATATTTAATTTTATAAATTTGAAGCCTTAATTTGATCATAATGAAATTTTAGTAACTGAAATTAATTTAAAACTTAGCCCCTTAAAGTTTTGAGGAATTTTATGGTCCCTCAAGATATGAGTTAGGATATATTTAATATTATATGCTGTGGCGGGTCCGAGTCACATAATGTTTTTGTTGGCTGATGTAACAGAATTTAAGCTTTGTTTATCATAATGCAGTTGTTTACATTGTATTGTACTGTTAGTTGATTGACTGCTAGCTATATAAGGTCCAACTTGGTCATATTTCAGATATTTGCTTACATGCATATACAGTATAAAAATATTTTGTACATGCAAAAGGACATGCATGCAGCAAGCAGCAAGAGGTCTTATTCTTCTAGGCATGATCTAGACTACCTCGATACAGACACACTTGTGATATCTCTATATCACTTACTTCAGCAATACATATCAGAATGCTTGTGAATAACATTTTGTAATTATTTTGTTTTTACCTTTATAGTGAAATCTAGATCTCTGATGAACCAGGTGATGCTTACTCCTCCCGGGCACCTGGTCTCACCTCAGTTTTATTAGGGTTTGTCTGATTGTGACGCTATACACGATTTTGTGTATTTGATCATTATGACTATGAGATATTGTTATTACTGTAGCCTATCGGTACTCCTTCTATTTTTACTCTTTTTTCTGTATGTCATTATGATGATATTGTCTAACATATTGTTTATTTTGCCTTATGAAAATTTTCTAGAAATATAGATTTAAATATAAAGCTTTATTGGCCTATAATACATGTACAATTGTGTATGTACCAGTACTACATGCTAATAATTATCCATTTGTATTTAAAATACAGGAATTGACCTCCCAGAGGAATCAGTTCCAGCAGTAGAGACAACAGCTAGTGTAAAAACCAACCGCTTGTAACAGTTATTGGCATAGGTTGAGAAACGGTAGAATTACAGCTTTGAACTTTTACAATGTAGATACTCGTGTTAACTCTTTTAAGAAAAACCCTGACATTGACATAAGTTCATCAAAATCGACAGTGATAGGTATTACATCACCAAATCCAAACATTAGAGCACTGAAGTTTGGCCGGGAGAGTGAACCAGTTGCAAAAGACATTTACTGTAAGCAGTATGCAAGTAACCATGTCAAAGCATGCTTTCAGGAATGTGGGTTATTTCTAGATCGAAATAATTCATACTTGGCTGCAAGTCCTGATATGCTAGTATCTTGCGACTGTTGTGGAAGTGGACTGCTTGAAGTAAAATGTACACTGAAACCTTAATGTGATTCATGTCATTCCTTTTGTACATGTAATTTGCCAGATTACATTTCATATCCATGTATTGCTTTAGATATAAGACAAAATCACAGATACTTCTGCCAAGTTCAAGGACAAATGGCCATCACACAACGGAAATGGTGTGATTTCTTTGTATACTCCTGTAATGGTACATTTTTAAGGAGAATTGCTTTCCAGGAACACTATTATGCAAGAGTTAAAGACAGTTTGATGTTTTTCTTCAAAACATTCATTGCACCAAAGTTACTCGAAAGACAGGACAACACTGATAATGACAATAGGAGTGCTTTGTCAACACCAATACCAAATGAAAATGAACCAATGGAAGTTGTAGGTTCTGGCCATGTGTATTTCTGCACTATCTGCAAATGTCAGTTTTTAGAACAAGAGAACATCAATTCCTTTGTACAGAGAAGCATCTGTTATGATTTATGTGAACAGTGGTTTCACTTTAAATGTGTCAAAATATCAAAAGCATGTTTGAACAATATGACAGCTTGGCTGTGTTCTCGGTGTTTATCCTTGTGAAGTGCATGTACTAAAGTTTAAAGTGGTATACCCTATAAATTAAGCATAATTTCAAAATTACAGCAAATAAAACAAAAACTGTAATTTTCTGGCATGGCCAAAGTTACTTACTTTTTTTTTTTGCCTGAAACTTTCAGAGATATCAAAATAAAAAGGGAATATTTCGTAAATAAAGAAACGTTTCCATAAATACTGTATCCTGTTTATAAACATCAAGTTTTAGACAGACATATCTCACTTAATACGACGAATTTGACCACAATATTTGCTAGGGCCTATTTTTAATATGATGTAAGCTTATATATGTAATAAAAACAATTAAGAATAAATTTACCCCTGTACTACTGAACATAGGGTATACAACTTTAAACAACAGTCATACATTTTGCTTGTGACATATCACTAGTAATATGTACAGTTGGATTCTGAACTATTCTCCAAAAGTAAATTCAACAAGGCTTCTGATAAAATAGATATATTTTACATAATTGATTCATTATTTTGTGCATGAACGGATAGTACATAATGGTACCATATTTTTATGAAAAATATGAATACATTTATTGTAATCACTTTTAAATATATAATTTGTTCATTCATGTTTGTTCAATATAAACAGTGCCAATTGTTATATATTGTTCTTTATTTTCAATGCATGTTAATCATAGTAATACAATTTATTCAGTCTCCTTACTGCATGCATATGATGGATTACATAAGGAAAGTTGGTACACCAGAGTTCAAATCTGCTGATCCACTTGACTATTATTACACCAAACTCACTCGTACCTTGGCAGTGGTGGGTACAGATTGCATATGCCAGCTATTATCTTAACAATTTCATCAATATGGTGTAGAAGGGTCAATGGCAACTCATTTTTAAGAAAATGAAATTGCTTCCTTAGACGAATTGCCTGCTTAACGTAAATACGTCTGTTGGCCATAGATTTTGTTTTAACAACATCAGAACTAGACATCTGAGAAACACCACGTCTGCCTGGTGGCATAAAAAGTTCTGCTCTCAAAAGTAACAGTTCCTCTTTAATAGGAAACCCCCTATCTGCCATGATATTATCATACGGCTCGACGATATTCATGAACCCAGAGTTCATTGTAACAAACTTGTCACTTGCGCGACCAGTCCATGCCTCTGAAACAAAATTGATCATACCAGCAGGAGTAATACTAACCAAAACTTTTGCTGTATGATGGTGCTTGTAATCACTCCATGTCTGGGCTGCAGTCTCTAAGTTATTGGGGGTTTCTATAAAAATCTCAGTGCAATCAATGATATAACGCACGTCTCTGTAGGTGTTGTTTCTGAAAGATGGGGAAGGTTAGCCTTGACTACCTCTTTTGGTGGATTAAATACTAGAGTACCCATCACAGAGCTTAAAAGTTTAAGCCAAGTAGTAAAAACACTAGAGAAATGAGTAGAGGAGACTGAACCTGTCTGCAATGTCTTCATTCAAAAGACCTAACCTGAGCTTCATTAAGCACATAACCATTTCTTGTTTTGGACTAAGAACCTTGATGTTTTAGAGAACTTGTTTTTTGCTTTCAGTGGACCACATAGCCTTTTTGGACCCTTCCAATAGCGTACTTTATGAATATGAGGTAAAATGCTTTGATAGACGACATTAAATGATGCAACATTTGGAAACCCTGTATAAAACTTCACTTTTGCATCAGATTTCATTACTGCACATAAATCAAATGGTTTTGTTTGCATATGTAATTTTGACTTTTCATTTGATGAAATTTTAATTTCAAGTTCCTTAATGTTTGCTTCTAGTAAAGCAATTTTATCACATTCTACATTATTCATTGCAGCCTGAGGTTTTTCACAACCAATTTGCTCCTCTCCAACAACATCACAGTCCTGGAAAGGACTTATGGGCTCATCTAATACTGCACTTTTTGCAAGTTTTTTTTCCTTTTTGCAGGAGTCGCCTCAGAAAGTGGAGGTCTGTCCTTTGGAGATGGTCTTGAAGTTACGGGCTTGTGAAGCGTATATCCTAATTTAAGTGTTGGGTAGGGGTTAGCTAAAGTAGGTTTACCATCCACAAAATGTTCAGAACAAACTCTTGAATCTTCCTTAGGAGCCCAGTTTTCTGCTCCATTCTTCCTATGCTGGTCCATTTCTGTCTGGTATAACTGTCTTTACGCTTAGTTCGAAAAGGGAAAAGATAAAAGGGGGGTTCACAAATGCATGACCCAAGCCCAAATTGAATATTATGTATTTCACAGAACTGCTTCTTCCATTTTGTGATCTTTGTAGCGGTGTTTGTTCAGAAGTTAAAAGCACAACATTTGGTTGACATTGCTTCTAGTTGTTTTGGAACACTATAAAGTACTTGAACACCATGCACAAATATTGACCAGGAATTAAAAAAAATTAAAGAATTAACGACCATACAATATACCGTACCAATTCACATGTATGTCCTGAAATTTGCAAAGGATATGTTATGACATCAAGGTTGATGGCCTTTGGACCTTGACAATGATTTTCACAATAAAAATAACGTTTTGGACTGTCTTTGTTGTCAACTTGAACCTCAATCTGATTAAAACCACAACTTTATTCCTCTTCCCTATGTTTCCCATTGCATATAAAGATCTGGCGAAACCCCGTAAGGGTTCACGTTCTGGTGAATATGATTTTCACCCAATTAGTGGATCTACTACAAATCCCTAGGAATGAAATTAACATCCCCAGCGTGAGTGACCTGCAAGGTAGTTTTTGAACAATGTTTCTTTCATATTGCCTCACTTGCACATGTCCAGCTGAGTTGTTGATTGGTTATGGGAATAACAATTTTGGAGACTGCAGAGTTGGCGAAACTTGCCGGTCTGCCGGTAAATATCAGAACCCAGTCGGACATATTGTCCGGTAAATTTCCCCAGCTCTTTTGTTTTAATTATACACATAAATGTAATAACTAGGCATACATAGGTAGTTTATCTTTTATGTGAACCAATTTGACAATACAAAACCTTTCGGAAAGGCATGGTGATAATATTTGACTTGCAACTATCTTGACATTCTCGAAAGTTCAGTGTCGGTTCTAACTTTACTATTGCCTATAAATTTCCGGTTAATACTACCTTGAACGACCAAGTAAATATAAAATTATTAAATAGTGTTCACGATGGAGAAATGGCCAATTAAATGGAGTTCTAATAAACTCAAACGTAATGAAGATACGCCCGGGGAAAAAATAGGTCAGAAAGTTGTCTCGGTGACAATACGGAAATTTAATGAAAAATTGCTAAGGGAGAGAAAATGGTTGCGTTAAGATGGTGAAACTAATGTTATGTATGACCTGTGCTCTTTGTGCATCTTTTGTGCAGTCGGGTAAAAACAGAGGTAATTACCCTACTCAGTTTGTAAGGGGTTGCAGTAATTTTAAATGAATTAAACTGAAAATAAATTGGTATAACAATTTATTTCTTCTTCTTCTTCTTCCAATATGAAGTGTACTCAAAAGTTGAGCATTATACTTCACTTCTTTTTATTCACGCTTATCCTGTAAATTTTTCAAATGTCCTGTAGTTTATGACAATCCACAGGACACAATGTCTGGCAGATTTTTGTAAAGTTTCGCCAACTTTGAGACTGAAACGTAAATCAGAGTTTACCAGAACATGACAACTTATGGGGTCTCGCCAGAGTATTATCCGCAATGGGACAAATAGAGAAGCAGAATAAAGATATGGTTTTAATCAGATTGATTGAACCTTGGCCATAACTTTTTGAAGACTTCCTATTTCACATTCTTTCAACTAATGAAGCCCTTTCAAATGACACCAAGGTTGATGACTTTTGACCTTGACAGTGATCTTCATGCTAAAAATATCTTTTTTTCTTTGTTGATATGCTAACCCTAATGATGAAGGTGTCTCTTATTTTAAGCTAACAAATAAATGCTGAAGTGAAGAAAAGTTGTAGACAATATTATTCTTTAATTATTACAGGAAAAAGCAACAGAGTTCTATGTACACAAGGAAGAACTATGATGTGAGAAGTCAGTCACTTAAACATTTTCAAGAAACAATTGAATTAGATTCAAGCGAGTGGATGAGGAAGTTGAAAGGGAACTCTGTATTGCATGTCGGGAAGGAGACATGCCTTTAGTGAAACAATTGGCAGATAGTTTTGAAAAATCTACTTAATGTCCGAGATAGCAAGTGGATGACACCGTTACATCTCGCAGGACTTTCAAGATCAAAAGAAGTGGTACAATATCTCCTGGATAAAGGCTTTGATGTGTCTGTCAAAGATGGTATTGAATGTACTATTTTACATTACGCATGTGGCAAAGGGGATATCTCTCTCGTGAAATTCCTTATAGGATTCAATAAAGTTTTACTTAGTGATAGAAGTGGGACGGGAATGACACCTTTTCATTTTGCAGGATTTTCGGGATCAGTAGAGCTTGTGCAATATCTCATTGATAAGAATAAATGTGATATGGAAAGTGAAAATGATATTGGACAAACCATTGTACATATTGCATATCTAATGGGATATAAGAGTCTGATAAGGTACTTGATAATAATCAATAGAAATGCCTTAAATCTTTAAGACAAGAATGGTCTCACGCCTTGTGAATATGCTGATCTTTTTCAGGATAGAAAAAGCATGGTATCTTAATAACCTGGGGATTTATGAAAATGTGTTATTTTAAAGGTAACACTAGTGTTGAAAAAAGTTAGAGTGTTTTGTACATTTTTTGGAATGAATATTGTATTTTTCAAATCACAACCATGATTATCACAATGCTGTGAACATCATTGAATTAGTTGTATACAGACATGATTATTTTCCGCTTTTAAACGGAATTCCGCTTTTCACGATTTTCCACCGATCAGTTTTTTTTTTCGCTGATCTGTCCGGAAAAAAACTCGTTTCATTGTATTATTCGCTGTGTCCGGATCGTTTCTAGACATTACTATTCAATGCCTCATTTCCGTCTTTGGGGTGTTGTTGTGATCGTTGATCTCATTGGTCGAGATGATGTGCTTTGACCAATCACTGAACGGTTAACAAGTCCTAGGGTTTGTCGAGGTGCCAAAATGGCGTCCAGAATAATCGACAGAGATTTTGACACAAAATCGCTAGATGAAGGCTTAAAGAATACGTGGAAATGGTCCTGGCTGGAGAAGGAGGTGGATGGAGAGGCCCTAAAGATAGCCCCTAAAGAAAAGATGCTTACAAAAAGGAAAGCCAAGGAACTCTCAGCCAAAGCAGCCAAGAAAGCCAGGATGGCCCATAGCTCATAAATATACACAATACTCTATATTTTCATAAAGTTGGACCTATAAAATCTTGACCATATTATATGTTTTATTTATTGAATATTTCTTGAATATTACTGTTGAACGAAAATGTTAACGATTATTTTAATAGAAGGATATGGAAAAATGACACTGAATTAAGTTGGAATATATTCTATGGAAGGATTATTTGTGTTTTGTAAGTCCAAGTCAATGTACAGGTAGCTGAGGTGTATAAATAACAGGTAATATAGAAAAGATTTGTTGTTTAAAAAGCTGCCAGGAGATGGTTTTTAAGGTCTTTACAATGCCTAAAATCCATTTTCGGTCGGGGGACTTCGGCCCCCTGAACCTCCAGAACAGGGGCGCTGCCCCTCGTGACCCCGCGGGGGGAAAACCCCCAGACCCCCCTTTCAGTTTTTTTATTTCCTTTGCAATCATGTCTGTGTATAAGTTGCACTGATAGGAAGAATGTATTCATAATGCATATATATTTATGCAGCAATGTATTGTGTATTGAAAATGAATAAAATTGGTAGAAATACATGGATCAGATGACCAACCTGGCTGTAAATGCTTCCTGAATATTCAGAGAGTATATATTAGTTGTTTCATCCGTCAATCTGTCCATTTGTTTTAGCTCAATTCTCTTTAAAAACTGTCTAATAGAATTTTATCATATTTCACACAAACGTTCATTCAGACAGAACCTTTTGGACAAAGGTTACTCAAAGTCATATCTGCAAATTCAAGTCATTCCGCACATTTTCCCCAATACATGTACTTAGATAGGCCTTGTATCTCTTAAACCATTCATCAGATACATTATGTATTTATTGGGAGAAGATTTTCGGACAAAGGTCATTCAAGGCAATTTCTTCAAAGTTAAGATCACTTAGCTCTTAAACTGTTCATCAGATTTGTATCATATTTCAGACAAATATTCTTCAGGACAGGTTCTTTTGGACAAAAGTCATTTCAGGTCATTTCTGCAAGGTCAAGCCCACTCAGCACATATTGGGATATGTCTTTATTGCAGCATTTATCATTGATACTTAATCCGAATTTTTCCATATTTTTCACACAAATAAACTTCAGCACTGATTCCATCTACGGGAGAATTTTGGACAGCACTCACTAAAGTCACAGGTCAAAGCACAGTAATTAACAAGAGTCGTAATTGGCTGATGTAATGTAGGGAGAGAGGGACTACTATTTCAATGTATCAGGGGCTGTGATTGGATGAAATTATCTGATCAATCTATAAATAAAGATTGATTCTGCTGTAAAATCATGAAGTTTTATCTCATTCCGGTAATTCGCTAAAAATTCTACGACCTTAGAAGGGGTTGTTGTTTACATTTCAATTTTGGCAAATTGTTTTTTTTTTTTTTTTTTTGGGGGGGGGGACCTCCTTCCAGCATGATTTTCTCGAAATTAAGGTGGATAACCTATTGTAAACTGTTATCATTCTGATAAAGGAGGGTCTGACAAACATTTTGATTTATGGATTATATATAGCTAAAATGAAGGATGTTGTGTAAATTTTGCTGGAAATTTGGTAATTTAATATGGGACCCCATGGAAAATGGAAAAACTATGTTTTGACCTATAGACCAAATACTAAATTTCTCAAAAATGCAATTTGACCTCATTTTCTGGTTCATGCAGCCCATTTAATCTAAAAGCATATCATAATTGCCCAAATTTTGATTCAAAGAGCCTAGAATTATCAATATTGAAATTTCTAGAAAAAAACAGGGGGGAGGGGGGGGGGGGAGGTTAAATTTGCAAAATTTTAACAACTTAATTTTGTGTATATTACATGGAAGACTGATTTTTTTCCATTGTATTGCATATGTTAGACAATTAAAACAGTATTTACAGAATTTTACCCCAAAGTTTTTGATTTTGTGCACTTTTTTCATTGTGGACTGTGAAACTTAAATTTGTAAAAGTACGCAATTCGATTAATTTTTTTTATTCTCAATGAAAAATATCATATGATATTCCCCATACAAATCAAAAACACACCGAATTAAGCGCGAGATGTGTATAACATCATTTACCTCCAAAATTCTACATGAAGTAATAATATCATTGAATTTCTGTATTTTTGTACAAAAAATGGCATATTTAGCTTTCAAAAGTATTACTCAAAAATCAATATAACACGCAAATTGATTAAATTTGATTTGAACATGTTTCTTCAATGCATAATGAACAAAACTAGAAGACTAAACAAGGTAAACGTCATAATGTGTTATCAATTTACAGGCCCCTTGGACATGGCCCCTAATCAGAATTTGTGCCCTTTTCAGTACACTCCAGATGGGGGTAGGCATCTTTAAAGTAGCATTCCTTATGGAATACTGCATGGATTTTCATGAAATTTGTGTCATTTTAATCAGACATCAACACAGTTTTGTTTGATAGAGGCTTTCCTAGTTTGATAAAGTACTTAAATGTCTCTGTATTCAAAGCACAGTAATTAATGAGAGTCGTGATTGGCTGATGTGATGTAGAGAGAGGGGGATTACTATTTCACTGGATCAGGGGCTGTGATTGGATAAAATTTTCTTATCAATCTATAAATAAAGATCGAGTCTGCTGTAAAAACGAAATTAAATGTAAAACTTCTATGATCTAAAAAGGGTTGGTTTTTGGGGGGTGACTACCTTCCAGCATGATTTTCTCGAAACTAAAGTGGATAACTTATAATAAACTGTTAAAATTCTGATAAAGGAGGGTCTGACAAACATTTTAATAAATGGAATGTTTATATAGCTAAAATGTAAGATGTTGTGTAAATCTTGCTGGAAGTTTGGTAATTTAACATGGGACCTTATGGGAAATAGAATTACTTTGCTTTGACCTATAACATCATTAGATATTAGGAAAGGCAGAGACATAGACTACTTTCAGAGACTGGAAAGTATAGCCGTTACTTCCTGAAACATGCTGCACACTCTTTTATGTCATCTATGCCGATTAACAACAAGATAAGATCGACTGAATGAAATATGTCATTTATTCTAAAGATGAATGACGTAATCAATAAGCAAACAATGTCTAACACGGCGATCGCCTATAAACTACAATACACACAATGACTAGCGGCGATCGCCGTGTACTATCAAAAACACATAAAGTGTATATCATCTACAAAAAATGTGGGTGGCGTACCCAAAAAATGCGCCAACAATGATATTATTATCAGTATTATTTCAAAGTAATGTGATAACACTCTGTATGATATACATCTAATTGTCGGATACATATGTAATGCCAACAGAAAGGCGGATGAAAGGGGTGGCCGGCGGGCTGATCAAAAGTTATCGTGCAATTAGCTCAAGTCAAACAAAGAAACTGACGCTGAGCGCGACCTCTGTTAATTAGGCCAGCCGATATGCTAATGAGATATAATCTGATTGGTTAATTACAGTGGAATGCGCTACTAGTCAGTTAAACAATAAACAATGGAATGACCAACTGGTCAATTAGATAATGGAATGCGTTGGACAGTTACACAAAGAATGCACCGTTAATGTCAATCAGCATCATGTACATAAAGTATATTATTTTCTGAAATAATACGGTTTCATGTCATCTATGCCGATTAACAACAAGATAAGATCGACTGAATGAAATATGTCATTTATTCTAAAGATGAATGACGTAATCATTAAGCAAACAATGTCTAACACGGCGATCGCCTATAAACTACAATACACACAATGACTAGAGGCGATCGCCTTGTACCATGAAAAACACATAGAGTGTATATCATCTACAAAAAATGTGGGTGGCGTACCCAAAAGTGCGCCATGAATACTGAGCCGACACACGGCACAGGATTACAGCCACCCAAAAGAATAATAAAATCACAAAAATGAAATACACCAATCACGTTCTCACCTATAAGCTACATGAATGTCTGAGGTACTTGTAGCAGACAACTTCTGAACTGCAGCTAACTAATAGAATTATAAAGTTATACATTTACGACAATTCGGGATCAACAGGGATCCGCGATTACAAGATTAACAAACACTCGAACTGTGTAATACAGAGCAAAAATTAATGATTGTGGCAGACAACTACTGAGCCACAACATTTGAGCACATACATGTAAAATACTAGGTAATTGAACGAAATAAAACGGTTCAAAATAATGTCAAATAATATTTCCGATAGCAAAATAATGTACGTAGTATTTGTGGCAGACATCTTCTGAACCACAACAGGTTAGCAAAAACAATTGTATAGCTAATCAACCCAGCTCAAATTGTTCCTGGTACTTCAGTACCAAAACAAGATAGGGTAAGTGGCAGACACCTTCTGAACCACAACCACGCATTTCATAGTCAAGCAAATTGCATAGCGCAGTGTCACTCATTAATATTATGCTATACCATGGTTTGTGGAATACAATTTCTGAAACACAGTGAGCCAGAGCAAATTACATTGCATCAGCAGAAATATCATGCATACGAAATAAGTCATGTGAACAATATACTAACAAACATAATGAAATTGCTAACTGTACACACATCTAATGAAAGTGAAGGAGGAAGGGCAGCCAAATGCTGGACCCATATATACATGGTTAAAGGAAGAACATTGATAAGATTTGCTTACACAATAACAGAAACAAGTCCAATATATCGCCGCATGGCTTTTGAACTCCCGCGTCCCATCTTTTGAATGACATTTTCTGATATGTCCATAGTAGCTGCGTGGGTTGTCGCGCATATACGGAAACTATGACCTTTATATAATTGGGGATCAAGGCCGATAAATGACACGGCTTGTTTTAACTGAGATGAAACATAATGTGAGAAGAAATAGTGCTTGGAGACAGACCCGATGCAAATAAATAACCTATAAAATTGCATTGGTCACTCTGTTGATTGGTAAAGATAGCGGTTTGTTCAGCCATTGAATAAACATGTTATAACTGCGTTTATAAGCCGCTTTTGAGGATGGATTAAGCGCAGCTGACAATAGCTGCTGTACTGACGTATTCAATTAGTAATAAATGATCTGGTACTTTTGTCCGAGTTGTTGAAAGCCATGGGGCCAGTTTGAATGTTTCCTGTAATTCAAAACGAGACAAATTGTCAGCTAGAGTATTTATTTTCCCCGGAATGTATTCAGCTCTGAACAAAATGTATGAGATAGAGAGATGAGAACCAGGCGTCTCAGAAGCCTCATTTTCATAAGGCTTTCGTCTCGCGAAGATTTACTATTTACGTCAAAGACCGCTTTATTATCTGATTTAATCAAAACTTTTTTGTTTTGCAAAGCAGCCCCTACCCTTTATTCCATGGCGAGCACAATGGGAAAGAGCTCTTTCACAGCGATTTGGTAGCTAGTTTTGCAAAGCCTGTAGCCATCTTTCGGCAAACCAACTTGGGCCGCGTAGGCCGATAGATCCCGAAGCATCAGTGAAAAATAATAAACTGTCAGAAGGTAACCAGACATCGACGAGGAACATAGATTTACCGTTGCAATTTTCAATGAATTGAGACCACATGTTTATGTCGGCTCGGGCTGAACTATTTAAACGAATAAAATGGTGAGGCTTCTTTACATGGCACATTAAGTTAATCAAACACCTCAAAAATGCTCTACGAGGTACTACGGCAAGACAAACATGATTCAAGAGGCCGATTAATGATTGTAGTTCCTTAAGTTAACCTTTTTCCTGTCCCATATATCATGTAATTTCCTACTTATCTTCACAATTTTTTCTTTAGGAAGACGACATTCCATTTCTATGTATCAACCTCGATGCCGTAAATGGTTAGCCATGTACAGGGCAGACAAGTTTTAGACACTTTTATCGGTACACCTATTTGGGAACAAAGATAAAGAAAATTTGTTAGGTCTTTTTGCATTCTTATTAGGTGGACCTATGAAGAAGAAGTCATCCAATATATGCGAGATATTTGCATTTCATTGGCGTAGCTACCATTATGCCAAATACGCACGTGCGTACACATCATTTTGTCAAAAATGTAGTGTCTCATGAAGAAGAGAGATAGGTGCTCGTTTTCCTTCCAGAATGATATAACTGTCATTTCTTTGATAAAAGTTCAGAATGACGACTTTGTCCTTCTTTAAGACTCTAAAATGCCAAGGCAGATTGTTTGACTGACGAAATAAACGGAACGACTCATCGTAGTCCCTCCAAGCTTGCTCACATGCACATTTCTGGATGTCTCTAACAATGCTACAGTAATTCAATAAATTTGCAGTCCGATTCGGATATTTCTCTAAATAAATACAAATAAATATATGGAACGCGTCCGTCCATTCATACACTGAAAGAGGGGCTCTAGTTTTTTGAGGATGTTTAAAATTGATAGTGTGTAATGGGATAGACACTGAAATGGGTTCGTCCTCCTGGTTAGGAAGTAATTGTTTTAAATCAATATACTCATTTTCCCAGATCTTCTGTTTTGATTTGGAAATTACTTCCGCTCCGAGGGGTATTCCATCTGATAAATCATAAACCAATAGTACAAGTACTAACACCTTGCTCTGGCTCACCTTCAAAAATGATTTCAATTAAATTAATAACATTCTGTGAGTTAGTTTCCTCTGTGTTGGCAGACTTCTGTATGTCCGAGGCTTCCATGCTAACCTCTGGTGTTCCCGGTACCGTTACGGATGAATTCATGGCCTTTGATGTTGTGTTTTGTGTCGATATACTCTGTTGCCGAATGATTTCACGTGCCAAGGCACTGAAGTCTATACTGGCTGCTACTTGTGTAGCGGACGGTGTTATTAGTATTTGCTATAGACATAGTTTCAACTGCCGCCGAAGCTGTGGCTACTTGAGACTTTGGAGTTTTCGATCTTTGCCGCCCCGCGGGAGGGTTGTAAGTCTGTCTTTGCTTTCTCTTACGAGGAGGCATTTCTAACTCTGAGAATGGGATATACTAAACAGATAATAACTGATTTGAAACATGTATAAAATACTGTGAACAAAGTAAGTTTATCAAACTTTAGTCTTAACATATGCTATTTATATTGATTATAAATGTGCATATGTTCTACATAACATGTGTAATTAAAGAATTATGTAATTAGTGCTCCGCTGAGCATGTAAGGAATATTGTGTCATACTTAACACAAAAGTAAAGTGCTAGATACTGAACTCAGAAGACTATATATTATGGTAAACACTGGTGAAGTGCTATACTGAGCACAGGAAATGTGTTATACTAAACACAAGTGAAGTGCTATACTGAGCACAAGAAATTATGTGTTATACTAAACACAAATGAAGTGCTATACTGAGCACAGGAAATTATGTGTTATACTAAACACAAGTGAAGTGCTATACCGAGCACAGAAAATAATGTGTTATACTAAACACAAGTGAAGTGCTATACTGAGCACAGGAAATTATGTGTTATACTAAACACAAGTGAAGTGCTATACTGAGCACAGGAAATTATGTGTTATACTAAACACAAGTGAAGTGCTATACTGAGCACAGAAAATAATGTGTTATACTAAACACAAGTGAAGTGCTATACTGAGCACAGAAAATAATGTGTTATACTAAACACAAGTGAAGTGCTATACTGAGCACAAGAAATTATGTGTTATACTAAACACAAGTGAAGTGCTATACCGAGCACAGGAAAGTATGTGTTATACTAAACACAAGTGAAGTGCTATACCGAGCACAAGAAATAATGTGTTATACTAAACACAAGTGAAGTGCTATACCGAGCACAAGAAATTATGTGTTATTCCAAACACAAGTAAAGTGCTATACCGAGCAAAGGAAATTATGTGTTATACTAAACACAAGTGAAGTGCTATACCGAGCACAAGAAATTATGTGTTATACCAAACACAAGTGAATTGCTATACTGAGCACAGAAAATAATGTGTTATACTAAACACAAGTGAATTGCTATACTGAGCACAGAAAATAATGTGTTATACTAAACAGAAGTAAAGTGCTATACTGAGCACAGGAAATTATGTGTTATACTAAACACAAGTGAAGTGCTATACCGAGCACAGGAAATTATGTGTTATACTAAACACAAATGAAGTGCTATACCGAGCACAAGAAATTATTTGTTATACTAAACACAAGTGAAGTGCTATACCGAGCACAAGAAATTATGTGTTATTCCAAACACAAGTGAAGTGCTATACCGAGCACAGGAAATTATGTGTTATACTAAACAGAAGTGAAGTGCTATACCGAGCACAAGAAATTATGTGTTATACTAAACACAAGTGAAGTGCTATACTGAGCACAGAAAATTAAGTGTTATACTAAACACAAGTGAAGTGCTATACTGAGCACAAGAAATTAAGTGTTATACTAAACACAAGTGAAGTGCTATACTGAGCACAGAAAATTATGTGTTATACTTAACATTAAGATTAAGAGCTTATAAATATAACATGACTATAAATTCAGTGTTCTCTACTTAGTTAGAATATCAATTTAATTCATACTCATTAGATAACAAAATTGTTATTATACATGTACTGGCCTTAATGACTTGGTATGCACGATTACTGCATTACGAACACTTCTCCAGTACTTCTTCATTGGTGATGATGGATCCGAGGCCCTACGTCTGGTGTCAAGATGAATTCCATCCCTTCCAAGATGTGAAAAATTTGTCCAGAATCCTCTGTGTCGCAAAAAATGAATATTTTGTTTAGACGCTGTTTGTCTACACAGTTCTGTGTTGATTCTTATCACATGTTCGTTGTAGCAAAGATTAACAACTTTAGGACATCGTCTTAACAGCTGTCCAATGATCACACATTGAACGCCAACACCGTGTACTAAATATTCGGCTAAATTCATAAGTTTTTGAACTATAACATCATCCCCAAGACGCTGTATATTATTTCCCCCAAACTGAATGAAGCAAACATCTGGCGACCCAACAACTGGAGGATCAGCAAACGGATAATGTCCGAACTAAATTTATCAGAAAGACGGAGACCTCCGCGGGCTTTCACTAACATGGTGAAATTGTCCTTTAAACCCAGGTTCAGTAACACAGGATTGGAGGACATAAACTGATCGAGACGACGAATGTACGAATGTTCTAGTAGGCATATTTTCAACATTATGCTTGGATCCACCACCAATATGAAAAAGTCCCAATATTCAACTTATATGTAGAAAAAAGTTGAACCAGACAATGTATTGCAGTACACACTATATGGTCAGAACAAACTTGTAACTGTATGATGAATAATTCCACAGGAGTGAAGTAAAAAGTTACTAAGGCTGATCAAAAGTGCAATCGTGCAATTAGCTCAAGTCAAACAAAGAAACTGACGCTGAGCGCGACCTCTGTTAATTAGGCCAGCCGATATGCTAATGAGATATAATCAGATTGGTTAATTACAATGGAATGCGCTACTAGTCAGTTAAACAATAAACATTGGAATGACCAACTGGTCAATTAGATAATGGAATGCGTTGGACAGTTACACAAAGAATGCACCGTTAATGTCAATCAGCATCATGTACATAAAGTATATTATTTTCTGAAATAATACGGTTTTGTTATCAAATTAGTTTTCGCCGTGCATAGCGCTTATAACACTTCCTACCATCATCAAATTCACAGCGTCGATAGCCAAGTGGTTAAGACATATACCCGGAAATTATAAGATCTCGCGTTCAAGCTGTGCTCACACCAATGAGTATATTTTTATGCCCCCCCCCCCTCCTCTTTCGAAGACGAGGGGCATATTGTTTTGCTGCTGTTGGTCGGTCCATTTACACTTTCTGCTCATTATCACTGGAACCAATAAAGATATTGAATTCATATTTGGTATACAAATATATCTCAAGGATATTTAAGTCAAGTTCAAATTTGATAATTGTTCAATAATTTTTGTCATAGTTACCCTTAGACTTAGAAAATTTCTCAAGATTAGCGGTTTCTACTCATTATAACACCTCCCCCCAAATTTGTCCTGGCCATATCTTCTCACCTTGTACATGGATTTCAATAATATTTCACAGAATTGTTGCTTATGATCCAAGGGTGTGTCCTGACTTAAAACCAAGGTCATATGTCAAAGTCAAGGTCAAAATAGACACAATAAGTAAAACCTTGTCTGGGCCATAATTTCTTCCCCTTCGCACGGATTTCAATAATATTTCATAAAATTGTTGCTTAGAATACCAGTGTGTGTCATGACCTTGAGCCAAGGTGATATGCCAAAGGTCAAAATGGGCACACTAAATAAAACTTTGAACGGGCCATAACTTCTCACCCTGTGCACAGATTTCAATAATATTTCATATAATATTTGCTTAGGATCCAAGGGTATGTCATGACCTTGAACCAAGGTCAAAGGTCAAGGTTATGATAGACAAAATAAGTAAAACTTTGTCCGGACCATGACTTCCCACCCTGTGCACAGATTTCAATATTTCACAGAATTGTTGCTTAGCATCCAAGGTTGTGTCATAACGTTGAACCAAGGTCAGAGGTCAAGGTCACAATGGACTCAATTGTTATAACCTTGTTATACCTGTTCTATGGATGGATCATGGATAAGGCAATGTGTTGTGTACCAAAATTAGGCCACTGTGACCTTGATTTTAACCATGACCTTTCACCTCCGTGATGGTAAAACCTTGTTTATCTCAAAAATGGTTTAGATTTCCACCCCTAAAGTATATATTTTTTATTCCTCATGACAAGACGAGTTGTATAGCATAAGTTGGGGATCCTCAGGTCATCCCCCACCTCATTTCAGGGATCTTAAATAATCTCAAAACTGGTTCAGATCCCCACCCCTAAACCACATATTTTATTATTCTTCATGACAAAACAAATGTGGATGCATCATGGGAAAAGGATGTGTCATGTACCAAACCTGTGACCTTGACTTTGACCTCAGAACTCTTATAGTAAAGGGAAACCTAGGATTATTATACTCGCTCTATGGATGCCTCATGGTTTGTCATAAAGGGATGAATTATTGCATGTCTCCACTTTGTTGTCGTATGGGGTATTTGTCCCGTTAGGACAGCACTAGTTATCTTAGGAATGTATAGAAATATTGAACTGATATTTTGCATTTAGATTCATCTTAAGGATATTTAGGTCATGTTCAAATTTGGTTATGGTTCAATATATTGTGAGAGTTATTCCCCTTGGAAAATTTCTTAAAATTAGCAGTTTCCGCACTTTCCGCACGTTATCTCTGGAACCAATAAACTTACAAAGTTATTAAATTCATATTTGATATACTGATGCATCTAAAGGACATGTAGGTCAGGTTCAAATTTGATTATGATTCAATAATTTTTGTGAAAGTAATCCCCCTTGGACTTATTATCAGTTTTCATCATTTTCTCAGGAAAAGCTAGATATATTAAATTGATATTTGGTATACAGATACATCTTAAAGATATCTGGGTCAATTCAATAAGTTATAATTAGGATACCTGCCTTTGGCATATTTATATTGATTTTGTTTTATGTCAGTTAATACTGATACCTAAATTAAATGAAGACAAGTGATATGCCTGTTAATCATTAGACACAAACGTTTGAATGGAAAACTTCAGTCAAGGTCATTTCAGGTAAACCTACCTGCTTCTGTTAACACTTTTTATTACCAAGTGCTTCTTTAAGTATTTAAAACACAATGGACTGTTTACTTAAGCAATTAACCATAAACTAGAAGTAGTCAAGAAATTATCCAATCTTAATTAGTGTTTATTTCACAATTAAAGACTGGTAAATAGAAAAATAATAAATCCGCCGTCATTTACATTGGAACAATGATATCGATTTGACTCAGATCGATGGAGAATATACGGACAAAGAAAACTTTGTGTTTGAAGAAAATGATGACGAATCGTACATGCCACCGCCCAAACCAAAAGTAGCAGTAGCTGCAGCTATATTTGTCCCGTATGCAAGAAAGCCCTACGTAGCATATCCGGGTTCCGTTGGCATACCCCAAAAAGAGAAAAGTGAAGACATCTGACAAAGCTGTATGACAAAAATCACCAATGACATACACACAAAGCATGATAATAGTAGAATATACACGGAAAACGACATTAGACAAATAGTCGATTGTGCTAAGTTTACGATGCCGACTTATGACGATCAATTGAAGTAACAAAGCAATATGAACTTGCTTAAGTCAGAGGTACGTAGCTTTGTACACTTTATCATTTTCAGCATAAGCGTTCAGCTAAAAATCATATTCATTTAAGCCAATACAGCAATGGTAGTTTGAGATAAGAGTTGACCATTGAGGGGTGGAAGGCAAGGGGTGGGTAAGGAGAGCCTACCCCTTCTCGGCCCCTTTTCGACTCTAACTACCCTTATATTGGCCTCTGCTTAACATTCTCTCAGTCATGCAAACACATGTTGGGATAGCACTTCTTTGTCACGGTGACAGTCAATAAATCAAGACCAGATTGTGCCTTGAACTCCGATTTGATGAAGTTTTGATAATAATGTAAAGATGATGGATAAATCCAAACCATAAGTCTAAAAATCAAGAAACTAGAGGACATACAAAATCGGTGAAAATGAAAAACAAGTGAAAAATAACAAAATGTGTCTACTTGAACAGCATAGGTGAACCCCTGTGATGGAGTGAGATCAGTGTCCGGGGAGAGTGAGCATCTCCTGCTTGCTAGCAACACCCGTCACATATACCCAGTAGAAACAGTTAAATCGTGTAAATTCCATATGCATTTATATATGGAGAAGTCGAAGTAGGTAACCTTCTAGTATAGAAGGTGTCAAATCTGTGTAAAATGATCGGATTCGGTTTCAGTCCAGAATATCATTTAAAAGTCTGGATAACGAGATATACGGAGTAATAAGAGTCTCGTAACGTCCGTAGACCTTCCTCAGTGACGTTGCTAGTCTAGCACATATATAACCCTGGTTGAGCAGCTTAACTGAAAGTCGCATAGCCCTCAGAACAAAGTCATTGTAATTTGAACATGCTCTGGAATAACGTATTAACTGAGATATGAAAACGCCGTATGCGGGCGATGATGGAATGTTGCTACTAAGGAAAGGAAATTTTGTGATAGCGAAATTGAAATCGTCACGTTTGTCATAGAGTGAGGTGTTCAATTGACCATTAATGTCGAAAGACAACATTATATCTAAATACGAAGTAGAATTACTACTTTCTGTGGTTTCTTTGACCCCCAGCTCACTTGGATAGATAATGCTTAGGTAATCCGCGAACGAAGGATTATTAATTGAAAGCAAGTCATCTGTATATCTGTAAGTAAAAATGAAGCCAAGAGCTAATTGTTTTTTTTTTCTCCTAGTGAAAGCAAAGACTGAATGAATTCAGCTTCGTTTGAGTAATGGAATATGTCAGCCAGAATCGGAGCACAGTTAGTGTCCATTGGAATACTGACAATTTGTTGAAAAACCTTTCCTCCAAACACCACAAAAATGTTATTGATAAGAAAGTTCAGTTTACAGTTTACAAAGTAAGTTTTATCATGGCCTATAACTATATTTTTGAATTTGCGGCTTCCGTTTTCACTAGTAAATGCATTTTGAATAATTTTCGCTAATCTGTCTTTTAATTTCTGATAAAGGATCGTTGTGTATAGAGTCGAAAAGTCAAAAGACTTGATGGAGTAAAGTTTAGTAAACTTTTTGATTTTAGATGTTCTAACAACTCTTTTGATTTTTTAAATATCCACATTTGATTAATTCTACTTCTGGAATATACTGTTTCGCAATTCCTATGAAGGCCAGATTTAATTTCTGATAATATTTTTGTGAGTAGCATCGATACAGATTTTGTGGAACACTTCGAGGAACCATCGATAAAGCGTTGTTTCTAAGGATTTTTGTGCATTTTTGGAATGCAGTACAAATACGGAAGTTCTAAATTTAATTTATTTGTGTCAATGAAAAAAGAGGAGTTACCGGCTCAGTTACCAAACGTATTGAGGACAGGTTTATGATTCTCCAGTACTTCCGAAACCGAAAAATTCGTGAGAGTATAAGTAGGATTTCCTGGAGCTGAATTTAGTCCTAATTCTTTCACTAGGCTGTCAAAGTAGTATTTCTTACAAGTAAATGTATAATTATTAGACGCTTTGTCTGCTGGTGTAATGATATAATGTTCTTGGAGGAAGGTAAGTTCTCTGACAACATCAGGATCGAATTTGGTGTTTACAGAGCCTTTTAATTTTTTAATTTTTGATCTCAACAGTACTGCAATAGATTTTATCCATTCCGAAAGAGTGTCGACCTGTATTTCCTCTCTTTTTGCCCATCGTGTAGCATATTCCTCGCAGCACTTCATGATATTCTCAAAAGTTTGGCTTCATGTGAATGATCTAAGTTCTCTGTAATTTGGACCTTTAAGTAAAAGTTCTCTTAATTTGGTGTTTTTAACAAAAGCAAGATCACCAGTAATGACATGGCCACAAAGAGAATATACAAAATTAGACGAGGAACGTGCACACGGTTGAGAATGGCATGCAAAATTCCTAAGAGCAAGACGCAGTAGAAACCCTTTGTAATTATAAATTTTGGATTCAACTGATGGTGTGTAACTATAGGAAATACATGGCAGATCTTTGTTTTTGAAATATGGAGGTATTTTCTCTAAAAACAGACTAATGATTTCAAATTTGGCCAAAATTTAAATAATCAATGCCTTTATTTGCAAATTTAATTTTGATGAAAGGGCAATTAGATTTTTCCATAGATATATCTGACTTGACGGGACGAAAAAGTCTAGCGGTCGATATGTCTATAATAATGCCATCTAGTCTCTACTCCGCAGAGCTTATATCAGTATATATACGGTGTCTTGACGATACGTATAACTCTTGTTATTTTCTAAGTGAAATAGAATAAAGTTTTGTACGAATGTGATGAAGACCCAAAGGGTTATTTATAAATGGCAAAAGAGAATCAAAGGAAATATTATGTATTTCAGGTTTGTTGTATTTACGTGTACCATGACTTCGATGCCTCCTCTGGCCTTTGTTGAATAAACCGAGTACGTTAACTGATTGACACGCAGGACTAGTTAGAATACCAATACTACTAATATTGTCATTGCATCCATAGGGCGAGGCAGTGCAGAGACGTCTTATCCAGTATTCTTCTCTTTTCTGACGAAAAGGAGTGCTCAAATTGACATTGTTTGTGGGATGATATATTTTTGCTATATTAATATGGAGAAGTCAAAGTAGGTAACGTTCTAGTAATTTGAGCATGCTCTGGAATAACGTATTGACTGACATATGAATTCGCCGTGTGCGGGCGGATATTGGATGTAGGGTGTTTCTGACAAGAATGGCTACTCCACCTTTGCCTGTGTAATAAGCTGTGTGAGCGTTGCATTCATGCTCATCGTTGGTTGGTTGGTTGGTTGATTGGTGTTTTACGTCGCTTTCAACAATATTTCAGTTATATCGCGACATGGAAGCAGGAGGTTACCAACCTCTTAAACATAGTGGCGCAACCCGGGAATCGAACCCGGATTGTCGGCGCCGCAAGCCAAGCGCTTAACCACTACACCAAGCCTGCCCCTCATGCTCATCGTAAGTATCTAATTTGACAAAACTATGATAGTCACTATGCATAATATCTAAATACCTGGATGAACTATTTCTCAGCTTTTGTTCAGACATAATTGCTGAATCACAATTCACACAGTCCATTAAAGAGGTTAGACATAAAGATGAAGGGATTATACCTCTTACATTCCATGTAAAGAGTATTCTGGAGGCACATTGTCTTTCGTTGTTCGAAAAGATGTCCTCGAGCGAGGTTTGAATAACATCAAGTGGGATACAATGACCCCTATGCTCTCGATGTATTTCTGGATAGCCGACTGGGTATTGTTATAAATAAATGTACTGATTTTGGAATAAGTAAAGGCATGGTAACAGTTCTTTTACCAAGAAGAGATAATTTACGTTTATTCCAGGAATGTATATTTCTTTCAATTTAAATTAGTTTTTTTTTTATCAAAATTTAATTGTTCAATATTTTTTAAATAAGGTGTGATATTTATTCCCAGTGTATTGAAATGTGTATCGGACAATCGTAAGTCGTATATGTTACACAGAATGTCCTCACAATCTTTCGAGCCAATCAGGGTCACGTGATACGATATGAGACAGACGTGTGAAAAAAAAATCAAGAAGAGATTGTAGTTTTGTGTATTTAAAAAGGACTTGAGAACAAAGGAATTTAAATTAGTGATCAGGTAAATACCTACAGTACGCACGAAAATACCCCGCAGACATTATGTCAATAGACAAAGACGAAATGAACAAAGGTAACGAAATTGAAGAGGTAAAAAGCAAAAAAAAAAAAAAAAAAAAAAAAAAAAAAAGAAGTTAGTTCACCTCAATGTCAAATCTGTTGTCTCAAACAAACCTGCAAAAAAAAAAGGGATAAGTAGTTCAGATTCAACACACACACACACACACACACACACACACACACACACACACACACACACACACACACACACACACACACACACACACACACACACACACACACACACACACACACACACACACACACACACACACACACACACACACACACACACACACACACACACACACACACACACACACACACACACACACACACACACACACACACACACACACACACACACACACACACACACACACACACACACACACACACACACACACACACACACACACACACACACACACACACACACACACACACACACACACACACACACACACACACACACACACACACACACACACACACACACACACACACACACACACACACACACACACACACACACACACACACACACACACACACACACACACACACACACACACACACACACACACACACACACACACACACACACACACACACACACACACACACACACACACACACACACACACACACACACACACACACACACACACACACACACACACACACACACACACACACACACACACACACACACACACACACACACACACACACACACACACACACACACACACACACACACACACACACACACACACACACACACACACACACACACACACACACACACACACACACACACACACACACACACACACACACACACACACACACACACACACACACACACACACACACACACACACACACACACACACACACACACACACACACACACACACACACACACACACACACACACACACACACACACACACACACACACACACACACACACACACACACACACACACACACACACACACACACACACACACACACACACACACACACACACACACACACACACACACACACACACACACACACACACACACACACACACACACACACACACACACACACACACACATTCAGTGTCTGAGGAGTTAAAAACAATACAGAAAGATCGAATTGAAATCAAAAGCAATATGATTTAAAACTCGGACATACAACAAATTGTAAATAGCGCCATGACGGAGATCATTACACAAATGAAAAATGAAATTAAAAAAGAAATTGGTTAAAGAAAAAAGAGGAGTTACTGGCTCAGTTATGTGGCAGAAGTCACCATGGAGCTATACAATAGAATCTAAACAAAATCGAAAAAAAAAAAAAAAGAATTTAATCAAAATCGAAAAAAGAACTCAAATCAGAAATAATCGAAAACATAAACAAAGGAAACGAAGATTTAAGACAAAATCAAAGAGAAGAAATAATGAAATAAACAGACACAATAGACGGCTTTAATCTTGATATGGTCATAAGCGAAGATATCAGACAACCAAACAAAAAGGTAACAGAAAGTGAGAGGATGATGAGAACTGTAATCACCATGGCTAACCATATGGCTGAACAATACTCCCAGAAAAACTGGCGAGAATCCCCCCGAGAAAATCTGCGAGCAGAGCTTTGTCGCTCACTGAAAGAGAAAGCTGAAGTAAATATTCACCCAGTCGATGTCCTAGCAATTCACCGTATTCCGGGCAATAAAAGTGGACCGAGGCCTGTTATAGCGTAATTAATTAACTCAGGAAAGAAAACAGAAATCATAAGGAAAACGTTAGTTATCAAAGACACTTGCCTTATGTTTGATCGCATTACACAGATAGATGCAGAGTTGATTAAATCTCTGAAGCAGTGTGGTTCTATCCATTCAGCATGGTACCGTATAGTTGTTTAATTTCATGGGGTAAAAGTTTCGCGTTTTCAAGATCGGAGCTTATTCGCGGGTATAAATTTTCGCGTTGAAAGCAAAGACAATTTGCATATTTGATGTGTTCAAAGCACATCTCGGGAAAGAACTTATTGATCTGTTAGCCCGCTGCATGTACGGATCAGTTACAACCATTAGACTTAATACCGAACAATGTTTTCAAAAGCCATCTGAAATCAGAATTCCAAACATTTTATGCAGAACAAGTTTCAAAACAACTAGAAAAGGGTCAAGATGTCACCGATTTAAACACTGACCTGCTTTTATCACACATCAAACCGTTACACGCGTCATGCCTTGTGCCTGCCATAGACAAACTTTCCGCGGACAGAGAAATGATTAAAATAGCATTTACTCTCGTCTGACTGTAAATAGCCTACGGTACCAATCAAACATAATTACCGCAAGTATTGTGTTAGATGAATTAACTGTGTGTTTACCGGTGTAATGTACATGTGTTTTACTAATACATTTGGAAATATAATGTTAACTTTGTCTCTTTTTCTCGTTTTGTTTTTTGTAAAATAAATATAATGCGTTTTGTAATAAACAGTTTTAATATGTATACATCATGTGCAGTGACGTAGTTTAGTTTTTCGATAAACAATTTTTTCAGTGGGCATTGTTATATAAAATTTCACGAGGTAATTGATTTCGCGCTATTTTCGTTGACCGCGAATATAGCAAAATTAAATCTCCCGCGAATAAAAGCAACTATACAGTACTTCAATGGTAAAGTGTTCGCATTGGATCTAAAGGGCGAACGTCACAAGGTTGATCTGTTCGATGATCTCAGTCACAAGTAGCTTAAACCCCGAAGCGTATATGCCTCGATACCACGGGTGAGTAAATAATTCCACCAGGATTTCTATGCGTGTTGTGTGTTGTGCTCTGTATTATGTTTTGTGTATGAATGTTTGGATATATGGAAATTATTTGGGCATTTCTTACAGTGGTAAGCCTTCACTTCTCAACTCTCATTATTTGTACTCATTACAGTCAGCACTACACTTTATACGTATGTCGTATAGATATCAACATATATATATATATTATGTTTTTGTAAACTTTAAACCTTCATGAAAGTCAAGTTCTTTACTCTTAATTGTAGAGGTCTTAATGGCATAGAAAAGAGGCGGGATGTTTTAAATTTTTAAAACAAAAGAAATGCTCTATATAATTCTTACAAGATACTCATTTTACCTCAAACGACCTTCAGATTGTTAAGGGGCTATGAAGATTACTTGAGTCCCGGGAAATTTGATTCAAGGGTGTGACCATACTGTTGTATAATATCTTTGAATTTAAAGTCTGCGATGTAGCCACAGATAATTATGGAAATCTCATTACCATAGAAACTAAATAGAAAATAAATATAACACCCTCCTTGTTAAAGATTACGGTCATAATATAGATTCTTCTGAATTTTATGTTTAGCTTTTCGACACCCTCAATAATTTCAATGGAGGATTTGTAATTTTAGAAGGCGAATTAAATCTTGTACAAGATCCGGGGCTTGATTACAGTTAATATAAAAACAATAATAATTGAAAGTCAAGTGAAGCGTTGTTAAATATCATAGAAATATTACATTTACAAGATCCATGGAGGGTGAATAACGAGAACACAAAAAGCGTGACTGGTCTATGTTTCAAATGAACTTATGACTTTTGTAGATAAGACGGCTATTAACCGTGGCTATAAAACTGATCATTCTATTGTTGAAGTTAGTATTTAACTATCCAATTTTGAAAAAGCGAAAGGATTTTGGAAATTTAATAATTCTTTATTAGAAGACCAAGAATATATTGAAAGTTTGGTGTTAAAACAGCAATACGCAGTCACACCCTATGCACCCTATGCACGTGATAAAATAAATGAAATTGATATTACAGATCTGGTATTATATATTGATAATCAGTCATTCTTTGATCAAATCCTTTTACAAATACGGGGATATACCATCAAATTTAGCTCAAGAAAGAAAAAAAAAAAAAAAAAAAAAAAAAAAAAAAAAAAAAAAGAAAGAAAAACGTATCCAAGAAAAGTTATTAGAACAACAAATATCTGAACTCGAAAAATCAACATTGAAAATCGATCAAGAACATCTTAAACGTCAAAAATTAGAACATGAAAATATTCGTAAAGAATATATCAACGGCTTATTTTATAAGAACACATGCTAAATGGATCGAAGAAGGTGAAAAGCCAACTAAATAATTCCTCAGCTTAGAGAAAAGAAATTACATAAATATAACAGTCAACAGATAAAAAAGTCATAACATCACTGATCAAAAAGCTACTTGAATATCTTTATCAATCGTTTTATCCTAACAAAGACTCTGATTTAGAAGATATTGATTTAAACACTATTATAGATAAAACGGATATAATACTCTGGGTAAAGAAATGTCTTTATCTATAGAAGGTTATATTACTAATGCGGAGGTCAAACTTCCTCTAAAAATATGAAAAATGGAAAATCGCCTAGCTCTGATGGGTTTAATACTGAATTTTATAAGGTTTTTTTTTTGGCCGAAATTGGCTATTTTGGCTACGATCTGTTAATACAAGTTTCGATAAAGGCGAATTAACTTTAACTCAAAAACAAGGTATAATGACAATACTTCCAAGGGGGATATAAAGAGAGAATTTCTAAAGAACTGGAGGCCTATCTCATTAATGAATATATCTCATAAAATTTTATCTACTATCGTTATTGCAAACCGATTAATATAGAAATTAAACGAGTATTACTCGTAATATGAAGTTTGATTGTTATTCTACCAAATCAACATCATACTGAGGGATCACATGAGATGTGACGTAGGCTATCACGTGATTCAGTCTTTAGAGCACAGGATGTCGTGAGCAATCAACACATACTAAATGGGATGGGATAATAATAAGGGAGGGCATGTGATCCCTCAGTATGATGTTGATTTGGTAGAATAACAATCAAACTTCATATTACGAGTAATACTCGTTTAATTTCTATATTCTACCAAATCAACCATACTGAGGAATCCCATGAGATTTTAGAGCCCTTGCTTATGACATCCTGAACTAACTCTCCATTAACGAATACCAATAATCAAGTAAATGAAATGAAAATTTTGTATGAAATTTTTAAATTTTAATTACTATACAACAGTTGATTCAAGTAATGATGATGATAAAGTACTTGATGTAGAACCTGAATTGTCAATATGTTTATTATAATGGTTGAAAAATGTCTTTTCATTCGACCATCCTGCATACTTTAAAATGTCTTTTATTGGGACACCGGCTCTCTTAGCAGCACTTGTACTAGCAGCCCGTGTAGAATGTGCTGTAAACACTGTAATATCCACACCAGATTGGGCCATGACTGTTTTTATCCATCTACTAATTGTGTCACGTGACACTTCTTTATGAGGTTTTACTGTACTTATAAAAAGTTGGTCTGATTTTCTTAATATCTTTGTCCGTTTTAAATATACACTCAAAGTATGAACTAAACATAATCTAACATCTAAATTAAAAACTTCAATATTCATACTAGCTAAATGATGATTAGGTCTAGATGTTTTCAAAATGCTTGAAAAGATAATATGTACAAAGTTTTCATGAATCTTTACATCACTGATTTTAAGTAAATGGATGCTTTGTCCTCTTTGTCCTGTCAGCAAAGACATTAACATCACGGTTTTCAAAGTCAATTCTTTCAAATTCAAACTATCTAAAGGAAACATATTACGTAATTTATCTAAAACTAAAGAAACATTGCAAATATGTACATTTCTTGGTAACATTGGCCTTTTGACAAACACTCCTTTTAGAAACCGTTGAATAAGAGGGTGTGAGCCAATATGTTCATTATCACTTGACAATGAGAATAAACTAGAAATTGCAGATTTAGCAGTGTTGATTGCACTATAACCTAAGTTTATATCTAGTAATGATTGAAGGAAATTCAATACATTCACTACAGATGGCGCAAGTGGATCACATTCATTCCTGTCACAAAATAACAGCCATTTCTTGATATATGTCCAATACTGTTTTCTCGTTGATTTGCGCCATGAACAAACAATTGTGTTGATAGCTTTGTTTGATATTCCTTTATTTTCCAATAATTTCCGGACAGTCTGAAACATCCCAGATACATCTTCTTTAAGGGATGTTCACTGTTCATGTTTGTCGGCATTATGAGAGTTCTCGTTGTTCTCGGTAATATGTACGATTGTTCGCATATCATGCTGAGAAGTAACGGGAACCAATGTTGCGTTGGCCAGATTGGTGCAATTAATACTGTTTCTGTCTCGTCTCTGTTGATTTTGGCTAATACTTGTCCTAATACACTGAAAGGCGGAAACATATACATCATATTAGTATTTCATGTCATTAGGAATGCATCTACAGCAATCGCATTTGGATCAGGTAGATATGAAACATACAATGGTAAACGATAATTTAGTCTGGATGCGAATAGGTCTATTGCATTATGTAAACCATATATGTTCTTAATTTTATCAAAAATGTTCTCGTGAAGCATCCATTCTAGGTCATCATTAAGTTTCCTTGATAATATGTCTGCTTGTACATTCTGAACACCTGGTAAATGTTTCGCACTTAAAATTATATTGCGGTTAATGCACCAGTTCCAGATCTGTTTACACAGTGAATTGAGTTCAGATTTTCTGCCACCGATATTGTTAATATATGATACTGCAACCATATTGTCCATTTGTAGTGAGGCATGAATATCACGTTTTGGTGTACAAAATGATTGTAAAGCAAGAAATGATGCTTTAAGTTCTAATATATTAATATGTGCATTTTGTTCAATGTAGGACCAATGTCCTCCTGTCTTCTGTTCCGTCTCAATAATGAATGCTCCCCAACCTAGTGAAGAACTATCAGTTTGAATAGTTAAATCCACGTCTTTTGAAACTAAATTCCCATGCGAATCCTGAATGTTATTTTTCCACCAATTAAGTTCACTGATTGATTCCTTTGATAATGTACATTTTGCTTCATAATCACCCTTTGACATTTTTAATTGTTTGTCTTTCTCAATTTCTAAAGATTTGTAATGAAGCTGTGCATATTGTACTCCTGGTGTAGCTGCTACAAATTTTCCTATAATTTTTGCAAATTCCCTAATTTTTATCTCTTTCCTTTTGATTATTGAACCGCAAATATCAATAATATCTTGCATTTTTTGTGGTAATAATTTGACACACATATTCAAAGAATTCAAAGTGAACCCCAAAAAAGATATAGTTTGAGTTGGAATAAACACCGATTTTTCTGGATGAGCAGTAAATCCAAGATTGTCTAAAATTGATAAAGTATTCCTAACATTGTTTTCACAATCGTCAAAGGTATCCCCCACAAGTAAGATGTCATCAATGTATATAACACTCGCAAATCCCCTTTAATGTAATGTAGCAAATATAGGTTTTAATAGTTTGGTGAACACTCTTGGGGAACTTGTCAATCCCATGGGAAGGCACGCAAATTCATAACAATTCCCCTTCCAAAGAAATCTAAGATATTTCCTGTCTTTCGATGCAACATTAATAGAATAATAAGCGTCTTTCAAGTCTATTGTGGCGAACCAACAATTCGGTTTTATAAGTTGCAAAGCGGATTTTAATGTATCCATTTTGAAATGATGGTATGTAATATCCTGATTAAGTTTTTTCACATTAAAAATAATTCTAGAAGTACCATCTTTCTTGGGACGAACAAAAATGTTTGAAATAAATTCTCCATTACAACGTTTTACTTCACATATTACACCTTTTGTAATAAGTTTGCTTATTTCAAGAACTATCATTTCTACTTCCTGTTCAGAGAATTGTATTTCACGAAGAGGCACATTTTGTTGGGGAATATTCTCAAATTCAATGTTGTAACCTAAAATTGTTTTCAAAATAAATGGGTCTACAGTCAATTTTTTTCCAATTTTCGCAAAAGTCTTTCACTTTACCACCTGTAAAATTTTCAGGGGTATTTATTATCACAAAACTGCGGTAATGGAAACAAATTACTGCAAGTTTCTGATTGTTTACATGTACATTTACTTACATGTGTACAGTCAATATCCAAGGCGGTATCTTCATTAGTGTTTATTTCTTGAACATTTATGGGGGGGGGGGGGGTTCCTGTCTCTCCTCCCCTTGTTTTTGCCTAAAAAAGGCTGCGACTGTGTTTGATTTTGATTGAAACGAGGCTTGAATGATTGCCCATGACCTGTATTATTCCCATTGTAGCCTTTGGTAGGAGGTTCGTGTCTGTTGTTGTAACTCTGTGACATGTAATGTCCTTGTGTGGTGCTAGATTTTCGTTGATTTCCTTGATGCTTATATCCTGATTGTCGCAATTTTTCCACTCATGCGTTTTGCGACTTCCAATTCTTTCATTTTTTCCTCCACTTTGTCGCCCAACAAGTTTTTTGTAATTGGGTTAGAGTCATTGCACAATTGTTTGTAGGGTTCTCTTAGTTTCCCTTTCAACAGGTACCTGCGACGGTATGGTATGTCTGTAAATGCTACTTGCATTAGTTGAAATGCATCTTTAATCAATTTCAAACTATCCACGGTCTCCGAATGTGCAAGTCCTTGTTTGTTTTTGGATGCTTTGTACAATTTGTCAAACAGCTGATGCACTGGATACATAGCTTTCAGTTGAAAGTTTTGCACTCTTTGTAATTTCGCATCAGTGTTTTGGGTAAATTTGTCAAGTGTAAACCATACCACGTCATTAAGTTTGGGAACATAACATTGTTCACAGTTTGCCGGTCTATTATAGACTTTTGCTAATATCTTAGCCTTTTCTTCATTCACCCTTTCGTGAAAATTTTCCATAACATGATCGGCTAGTTTTTGTCAATGTTTTGACTGGTTTTGTCCGCTGATTCGTGAAATTCTTTCAGTGATTGAAACACGTTATCTACATCTTGCATTTTCTCACTTTCGGTTTCGTGTCCTTCACATATATTGGCAATTAAACCATCAAGACCCGACAAATTCGAGCCTGTAACATCCGTGTCCTCGTTTGTCGTGGTCAGAGGAAACTCGGTCCTGGATTCGTGTGAATGACATGCCGAGCTCGAGAATTCTTTATCATTCTCGGTCCTCTGTCTTTTACGAGCGGTTGTTTCAGATGTTGTATTTTAGCGCTTGTCGTATAATAATTGTGATATAAGTTCTGATTGTTGTTTCAGAAGGTTATTGTTGTTGTTAACCAGTTGTTCCCATTTATCCAGGGACGTATCAGTATCAGAGTGCGCAATTGATGGCACAGCCATTGTTGATGTTTGGTACGCATGTGCAATGTTATCATTTCCGCTCACTTCATGAATATTCAAGTCTTCTTCTCTGTCGAGACTTCTGATTTCTGCCAGAAAATCATGGCGTTTAGTGCGGGGTCTATTATCCCCTTTAAACTGATAATTTGAACAGTTATTTGTCTCCGATGATGGAGAAAAATTGGCGATGATGCCTTCAACTGTTATACTATGTTCTGGCGATGATGCCTCAGATTGACCCTGTTCTGCTCCGTCGGCCATGACACACGACCTTTGAACTAATGTTAGTAAAAATAATCCACTAGCATCCGTGCTTACGGGTCATAAAAAATGCTGAAATTTACAGCAAAATGTCACAGATGAATCTATGAGTTCAATTGACAATATCCAATCTTTGTTGAATGAGTAAAGTACGAATGATATCCAAAATTAATACGTCCAAAATAATCATGTATAAACTGAATCAAAGAAGCTTTTGTCACTGAATCACGTGATAGCCTACGTCACATCTCATGGGATTCCTCAGTATGGTTGATTTGGTAGAATATCAGTTTTATCTTTTATGATACATGAAAACCAACGAGGTCTCGTGCATTTATGTGATATAATTATATGTGATATGTGCTATTATTCTTAAATTGTTGCAGATGTCCACTTTGCAGGGAAGCAAATAATTTATACCAACAGGTGTCCATAGCCAGTGTATTCAACAGTAGGGTTTAGTTTCTTACAGCTGCCCACAGTTCTTAGGTCCTGTTGCTACCAATAATCAGAGTGCTCGGCAGTACGCCATAGATCTCTAGCTGCTCAAAACCATGGTACGCGGCATCAAGTTATGGCTAATTATAGCTGCTGTTAAGAGGAATGAAGGCCAATGGTAAAAGTACTGATGAGATATTAGAACCAATGTATATTTTCCCCAAAGGGTTTAGCGTGATATATCAGGAGAAATCTGCAAATGAGTTGAAAATCAGAACACATGTTTGACACTGAAATATCTTACGTATTTTTATTGTTTATTTGTTTTTGGTAATATTCACTATTAGGGAGAACTTATGATAACCGCCTCCCATGTTTGAAATTCCCTTTCAGTAACTTTGTCTGGTAATTTAACCTCAATATTCTTGGTGGAATGTGAAGGCACACTTAACAAAATTCGAACAGCATTATCTAGAATCAAATTCTGCTCAAGGCAAATGTTCTCACAAAAATGCCTCATCCCAACAGGAAACGGTATAAACGTCAAACATTATCAATAATCTGTTGGTCCCTATACAATACTGTATTATCCTTCTTTCAACATGAAACATCTCACTCAATTACCTTTATGTCGCAGGTTGGCAGGACGGAGGCATTGCGTTTTATGTACAAAACTATCATCCCGATTCTTGTGGTTGTTCTACATAATATAAATATTTTATAAACAGATAACGTGTTGTCCATGTTGGAAAACAAATGCCGATCGATCATTCTCCCCAAACCATGGTAAATGGTACGGTTTAAAGTTAGTCTTCTTTTGAAATAATCTTCTTGCTTTTAGCCAATATAGTCATTTATGTTTTTTTTTTAATTCTAAACGAATGTGGAAGAAAAAGAAATATCGCAGAAATAGGAATTACAAAATCTGAACCACAGTGCACAAAAATTATGTTTGTCCACAAATCTGCAAGCCCCATCATTTCGCTATCATTTTTCTCTACACATCAGTGTTAACTTGTATTACATATGAAAAATGCATTGTTGTTAAAAAATATTGTATTTAAAATAGAGACTTCCTCCATGGTATATACTATTTCAATCTACGAATTGTCACCATATAATCTTGAATATGAAATTCACATTAGCTTTACAAGGAAATTGTTTGATTATTTTCATTTATAAAGTTACAAAAATAGAATATTTCTTCATATTTCCTGGTGTGATGAACTCAAGTTTAGTTATTAAATGACTGGGAGATGGTAAATGGAAACACTGAAAATGAAAAGTTTTGCATGTATTTGTGAAATTAACATATATATTTTTATACTTACCATGAATCGCGTGTCCACCTGCCCAATGGACAAGGCAACGTGGAATAAAAGAGGAAGAGACTTTAACTGTTCAAAACTTTTGTCGTATCATTGTGGATTTACGGACCGTGGCATTCTACAGGAGTTATGCTTGACTAGACGCAAAATGCCTTCAAAAAGTAAGAACATTATAATTAACATATTACACAAGGTATCCGAATATGTTCTGTCGTAAACGTTTTCCATGACCAGGATTTGGTATTTGTGTCATACAGCTTTGTCAGATGTCTTCTGTTTTCTTTTTCGGTGAAGGCGAAAATTTGAAACTACTAATGTCGGCCATTTCGTTCTTAATATATCTACAAGGATTTGAATATGACTTTATTTTTTTTTTATTGCAATAATATTTATATTTTAAAAAATACAATAGTTTTAAGTATCAATCATGACTTCTGTGATCTGTAAGTGGCAATCATTATACAAACAACGTGAAACCCAGAAATCCAGAATAACGAAGGGGAATACATCACAAAATAGAGACACATTCAAATATTAGATGAAAGTGGGTAATCCAATCACATGTTTACATACATGATGATTTTATATAATGATTTTATATAATATATACCTTTATAGATTTAATGTTATATCATAACATATATATATGCTATATTTCGTATTTAGTATGTCTACAAGGATTTGAATGTGACTCTAATTTTTTTTATCGCAATAATATTTATATTTAAAAAATACAATAGTTTTAAGTACTCATCTCAAATAATTAAAGTTTACAATAAATACTTCTTAAAATCATCATAATTATTTCCACAAGAAAGGATACGTTACTCTATGTGCCTCTTATAAGATCAGATAAAGGTCAGGTCACAATACCATATTTATAAATCTTATACATAAAATCTATTTCTTAAGCATGGGATGTTTCATTTCTGTACTTTTATCCAGACAAATTAATAGATTACGTTTATATCAATTGACCGTTATTAGTTGGTATTGCAACTGCATTTAATCGAACATTCCTCTGTTGTTGTATTTTATTTTATTATTTTTTTTTTTTGGAAGGGGGGGGGGGTGTTTTTTGTTTGCTTGTTTGTTAGGGGGGGGGGGGGTGTTTTTTTTTGTTTTGTTTTCCTTCATATTATTTCATTATTAAAAGTGGATTTCATCGGTGACTTCTGTAATACGGCTGCGTCAAATGTTTTTTTTTTTTTCCTTTTCATTAATCCTAAGTGTAAAGGGACGTAACTACATTACAATAGAAGATCATCAATGAAATAAAAGAAATCTAACAGAATCATATTTGATTATGTACATAGTGTGTTAGGGTAGTTCCATGTCATGCACAGGAAATGTTGCGTTTTTTTGCAAAGAAATTGTTATTGTCAGGGATCATAAGAACTGCATATAAGTGGTCTACAAAAAAGCAATCTGTTTTTATGCGTTGTCACACTGGTTGCATATCATTTGTAGTTAGTATTGTTCAATCCAATATCATATTAAATTGATATATTTAGTTTAAAATCATATTCTAGATAATCTACGGTGTCAGATTTCAATGACCATGTTTGTCTAAAGGAAATGTATGTACATTTTACTTTGACCTTGGAATGTATATTTGGATGAGGTTGCGAAGTAATATTTCTACATATTATAATATAATTGGGTGAATTATGAGAAGGATCTATATTACAACTATGGTTTTATGGACTGGACGCTATTTTAGTGATACGTTTACTATTACAGTCAAATTATTCTAATGGAATAACTACGATATATCAGTAAAACGGGATATGAACATATATAGCACACCATCTAATGATTAAGTTCGGAGCATTTTGACAATTGAACATGATCATCGTCTTGGCATTTAGCTGTATCATTTGATGTAATAATGGCAGTGTTTTCTGCTGTCTCCATTGATTTCAAATGTGAAATCTAGTCTGTGTTTTCAATCCTTTTGTTGATATACTGCAAAGTCATTTGTTTTGGTCACATTTCCCAGGATTATATGACTGGCAGTATTTGTTTCGGCACTGCACAGGAACTTCGATCCAAACAACAGTCCCCCTGGGATTAAATGTTCTTTTACATCCCAATGTTTGGACAAGTGTCTTTTAAGTGCATTTCTTTTTATTATTTAACTAAATTAGACAAAGAGCATGAATAGATATTATAAAGTTCAATTTATGGAAATCGTATACTTTTAAGACATTTTTCATTTCAGGTTGTCCTATCTTTGAATTCAATTCAACATATATCTTTCGATTTTGGAATTGTACAAGCCATGTACCAATATCCTATGAAACATGTAATGAACAAAACCTGCCGCAAAGTGGAGTACTAACTAATGAATTATGGCAATGTAAGTTTTAATTTTTTGTGAATCTTTATATTTCGTTCATATTTTATTATTATAAAATGTACTGTTATAATTGCTAAAATCTTTATATCTTATCAGCAGAGGTACGAATTCAAAGCTGCACTACATTAAGTCATCACTGTATGATTTATATGTCTGGAATGAGTCCAAGCTTAAAATGAATGTTTATTTTTTTCCCAAATCTTCTACTCAGGGATGACGAGTAGCTGGCCAATTTGCTTGATATCCCTTGAATGAGATAGCAGAGAGAAATATGTTGGTCCTGTTTAACTAAACATACTGGCCATTAATGTTCGATATGCATGCAGGATACAATATTTGGAAAACACCACAGCTACGCATTACAACAAGAGGGAAATAAAAACACTAAAGCCCAGGAAATGAGTTTTTATTTTCGTAGATGTTATTCTGGAAAACACGAGCATTACCTCACCCTTTACACTTTAAACAGTAAAGAAAGACACCAATTATCGTCGGCCCTGAAAAAATCTTTCATATTATGATTAAATTCACCCTGGATATGTCAAACACTGATGTTTCGAATACCATGCTTATCTCGAATACATTTTCAAGTCCCGAAGGTTTTATTTACCCTGTTTAGATCGAAGTTGGCTTCTTATTGACGCCGTGTTTACCTTAGATGACAGGTCGCTCGAGTGGTGTTATTAATTGACCATGTCGGTGTACAAAACCACAGTAATTACGTAATCTTTCGCGTCCATGCATACCGTTTTATTTATACCAAATGTTAGTAAATGATGATAGCTTATTAAATTCGACATAGAATTCAATAATTCTCATTATGTGTATTTAGCTGCATTTATTTAAATTTTTTATGGTATTCTATGTATTTTTATGCAGAGTACTAGTAGTAAAATAAAATTATGACGTGTGTCTATCTTGTCTTATATGTTAGCTCAACCTCGGTTTGGGTGTAGTATAAGACAGATATGTCCAGGATTGAATTTAAATTACGATATTATTGAAAAAGAAACCTGGCCTTTTCGGGTTTGGAGTATATTTCTCTTATATTCATAAAATATAAAAGGTATGATGTTATTTAGATTAATTATTTAGGAACAATATGCAAATCTTCATGCGTATTTATTATAAATACATGTATATCTCGAATATCTACTAATATAATCTCAAATGTCAAATGAAGCGTTAACAATAGGAAGATATTTATCCTACCCTCGAAATTTGGATATCTTGAACTAAGGATATCTCGAAGTATTTTCCACGGTCTCTTCGACTTCGAGATATATATACGATTTACACTAAATGATAAAATTACGAAATATGACAATGTTGAACACAGAATTATGCTGACATTTGGTTATTTGTAATATACAATTTGTAATGTTGTACATTAAGCGTTTTATCTTTGTCGTTTCATTCTCCATTTACCTAATGTAGACGTGTCCATGTAATTGGATCAGCTATATAACCTTATCGTTGCAACGAGTCAGAGATTATTATAAAGACCAAAATAGATACTTAATTTGAACAGATTCATAGAGTATCTCAGTGTTTTGTCTTTCGTCTCTACGTATACATACTTGTTTAACCACGTTCCTACTGCATTAAATATGAATAATCTGACAAATATATCGCTCATATATAATTTTGTTGTTTGATAGATTTTAGACTCAGTTTAACTCAATATGTTATTAGTTTACTTTTTTATATTACGACTTCCAGAGCTTCGCAGCATTAGTGTAGAATCTCAAAATGTATATGAAACAATAAATAAATAAATACCAGTACATTTGTTCTGATAAGTATGAAGAATAAGATATTTATAAAAAATTATTTTACACATTGCTTGGAAAAAATACTATATTAAGAAGGAACTACTCCTAAGTTATCGTCTATGGCTACAAATGTATTTTTATCTTTAAAGATCCGGTTTGTTTCCTCGGATTGAAACTCGAAACAATTTTCACGTGAGTACGTAGTAGAGTAATACGCGCTGAATAAATTGACTGCTCTCTAAAACAAATATATGTTAAGTAATTTGATTTACACACATCCATAATGAATTATTCGGAATAATCAAAGTATATTCATTACAGTACTGATTCATCATCAAAACCTTACTCCACCTTTGTCGAAATACATGGTGGCTATCTAACAACAGCAAACATTGTTAGCAACAAGTCAACCAGTGACAATTTGAGTTTTGAACGGAGTGCAAACAAAACCGTGACAGGTAATAATGGTATTATAATATGTACATAGATAGAAATTATTTATCGTTGGAAATCGTAAAATCGAAAATATTATATTTATATTCAGAACCTGAAGCCTCCTTGTAGTGCTGGAGATTTACTGTTTCCTTTTCCGTGTATTAGTTGTATGGGGAGATTTTCATCATAATCCTTTCATCATAATTTCCATGCTGCATCATAACGCATTCTTGATTTTAACCATTTCCGGTTCGATCAAGCAGACAGTTTACAATTGTCTGAATTGCTAGCTTTTTGTGTGAAGTTCTACGAAAGTACAAGAGAACATTAAGAAGGCTCATTACTTTTCCCTCCAATTACCTTCTGAAATTAATTTGTTATTAGACGAGAGAAAAATATTCTTTATCTCTAAACCAATTCGAATGACAACACTCATTCAACACAAAGCATTTTATCTTGCATCTATGGCATGAGACACTATGAAATTTACCATATTTAAGGAAACCGTGGTTTATATACATAAAAATTCGTCATAGCAATTTCAAGGTAATGTCCAATTCAATAAATATCCATCTGTTCACATTTTAACCTTTATCAATCGGATCGAAATCTATTAATAAATGACAACGATTTGTAAAACATAACTAAAAATTGTAAGCTTAGCCGTACTTATTGCTTTTTTGGCATTCTTAGTTTTCGGGTGAGGGTTTCAAGATTGTCGCTTTCAGCTCCTCAGCGCAGTGCGAACACGATCCACGTCCGGCGTAAAATTTCTAGATTTCCTGTCATTATATCATTTAGCTAAAATGTACGAAATCATCTTAAATCCTACCGTTTCATTAATCCTGTATAAATCTCGTGAAATCTTGCATAATCGACTTGCAGTATTATCATGCGGTTTAAAAAAAACTTATGTATACCTTGTGGATGCTACCAGATTTCACAGGACTAATAAAGGATAAATTATAGGAACGGAAAGAATTAACATGCCTTGTTTACGTTTAGACAAAATAATCATGCAATATAATAAGACATTCAGAAACGTTATGTCTTACCTTAATTTGGTTTACTCTGCGCGTAGCAGCGGAAGGGGCAGTAATGTAGCCCAAACCCCAACAACCGAAAACATAACAATAGCGACAAGTGGGGTTGGGGTACATTGCAGATAGGCAAAATAAAATATTTCGTTCGCAATTTTCTCCGGAAGTATGATATATATGTCAAATTTAACACAAGCAAATCACGTTTTAATAAACTTAAAGTCATATGTTTTTACGACACATTAAACAAAGATCTGTCGTTAAAACTTGAAAGGAAAATTTCCGAAATTATCCGAATTGGCTTTTTAAACAAGTTAACGGCAACATTATTTTGGCAAGAGACATTCTCTTCATAATATAGATTCTCTGAAACCAATGTCAGAAATATGTTGAACTCTCTGTTCGTTAATATTAATGTGGTGTTTTTTGGAAATGTTTTCCATCATATTGGCGGCATTACTACTGTCTGTAAAATTGTGTCTGTTAATGGAACTTTCTTTTAACACAATATCATTAAAACAGGTTTTCAGATATTGAATAAATCAACAGTTAAATATCAGGTAATGGTAAGAATGTTTTAATCACACCATACAATTTAGATATATATTAAGAAACAAAATTCCTATAATATTCGATGTTCCGAGGTATGCAAATGTGACTGCCATAAGGAATTTAATTTCTTAAAGCATCTTATCAACATTAAAATATCAACATCCCACCCCCATCTTATCGTTTAATTAATATTTGTGAGAGTGCTATAATGCCGTACCACAGACCTTGAAGTCGCAGACATAAATTGCAAATTCTCATTTCCTTCGGTACGTTTAATGAAAAAAATGATGTTAACGATGCCTCTGTTTTTAAGTAACAACTTTGATTGTATGAACTATGTTTTTTTTCTCATGAAACTTCTGTTACAGACTTCTTTTAATTAATGTATTCGAAGTCTTCATTGAACTCTCTGTGAAACAGCGAATGTAAAACTCAGGGACAATAATTCATTATCGACTTTAGCCACAGTGGCGAATGGGAAGAATCGAAGCGCTTATATATTATAAACTTTGGGAATCATTAAAAGTTTCGGGGGACGTTGAAGCTAATCTTTTTACATGTTCACCGTTTTGAAGAATAATATATAAACCATTGAATCCATTATAGTAAAGACCTTAGTACTTAATGCTTTTCTAAAAAAAAAAAGGTTAACTTCATACTGGAACCTAACGCATCAAGTATTGGGAATAGTAACATCAATTGTATTAAATTTACAGTAAAATTCTTCAGATACATTTATATACAATTATCCAAAATTAGGAATAAACTACATATATTTTAAGTAATATTTTTCGTTTGAAGAGCATAATGTTATATTACAGGTACCGACTCTCAAACATTGAATAAAACCACCATTGCAGTTATATCAGCTATTGGTGAGAATGCTTCTTGTAAAATCTTACATAAAGTCACAAGTACAAAGGTTGACTACACATGGAAAAAATTTCCGCTCCTCTAATATAATGTAATAATTTAACATTTCTGAGATCTTACATCTACGTGTATTCGAGTCAATATTTTAATACATATCACATACATCTACATGTATTTGTCCTCCCACACATTATTGCAGTCTATTAATTATCGAGAAGAGTTCAATGCCGTCTTATAATAGTGCAGCCTGTTGTTAATCTAAACCGTAATATTTGAATGATATCGAGAAATTATGTTGAAAATAAAACGAATCCCACATACTGAGCATGCATTGAATTGGAATTCTAAATTTGCTGTGTAGTCATTATTTGTTTTAGTAAGTGTTGGGGGGGGGGGGGGGGGGGGGTTAAAATAATCATAACAAAACAGAACAAAAACAAAAATAAACAAAATAGTACATGATACATATATGTACTTGCCACCATCCGATTTCTTTGAGGGAAATAGTTATGCTATCACTTTGGTAGGTGATGTTTCTGGGGTAAAAACCATCAATTATTAATGAAAATAGAAAAACCCAGAGAATGTATACATTTATCATGTAAAGATGATGGATAAATCCAAACCATAAGTCCGAAAGTCATGAAACAATAGGATATACAAAATCAGTGAAAATAAAACCAAATGGAAAATAACAAAATATGTCTACTTGAAGAGCATATGTGAACCCCTATGATGGAGTGAGATCAGGTGCCCGGGGAGATTGAGCATCTCCTGCTTGCTAGCAACACCCGTCACATATACCAAGTAGAAAGAGTCAGATTGTGTAAATTCCATATATTTTAATATTTCAATATTGTTTGGACAAAGTGGTGATTTTTGTCCCCAAATTCTTAAGCGACCCATCGGACAAAATGTTTATTTTGATTTCAGAAAATCTACCCTTCAAAACTTTCTGAGATTAACAGGCGTTTTAGGGTGTGTCGAGGTCTAAAACAAAATAGTCTGCAAAAAAGGCTTGTTCTCAGGAGTGTCGACATTTTAAATTCCGTTAAAAAGTTTTCATCACACTTTGACCTTTGTCGACTATTGCCCTCTTTCTATGATGAATGGAATGTGGATTTTAAAAGATGATTTCTTAATATTTCTTATGAGCTTGTGAAAATAAAAATGAAAATTTAACGATTATAATTTAATTCTAGTTTGCATCAGTATGGTCAAAGGGATGTGATTAATGACATCTCACAAAATAGATATAAACTTGAGAAGGGGAATGTTTGATGCTAATATATCCATCTATCACCCGCCTTGAATTAACATTATTGAAAACCCTCAGACCACACAAGACTGATATATTCATAGAAGATTAGTGGTTTCTAAATCAATAATTGACATTATCATTTATGATTACAGCAAACTATTAGTAAAGCTACTGGTATGTTTCTTCTACGTTTTATCCGCATCATACCTAACAACCTCTTTCGAGATATTTCTTAAACATCTGGGTAAACAAAACATTTTATTTTGGTCTCAAATGTGGTAGTCAAGGGTCAATGAATGCCCATCGTGGAACACTGTTATGAGTGCCAACGTCACATGATACCATTTTCGTTCATATTTTACATTGTCACACTCATTGCTGTTGCATTCTGGAGCTTGTAAATATTTTCATATCTGATAACTTTTAAATTCGTTTTTACCAAACTCTCCAACAAGTACTCACCTTCATAGAAAAACTAAAGAACTACAGTCATGGAATTGAAAATAAAGTAAAATTTACTTGAGAGATGCCTTAGTAAGTGTTAGGTGAATGCTCCACTCATTCGACATGTTTACGTGAAAAAAAAAAATAAAATAAATTCCACCAGGTACCCAGAATAAACTTTGCTATCTTCGTAGATTACCTAACTCGCCAAAATTATTCAGAAACAAAAATGTCAGAATAACACATGCTATAATATACAGATATTCATGAAAGTGTAAATGTTAAGTAGATATAATACTATCATATCTGCATCCTTAAGGTGGCAGGAAGTGTTTTCGAAAACCAGACTTATCGGAGACCACGATCAATCTCAAAAAGTCTCCTCCGAAACTTTTCCTACCAACATCTTAACCGAGACTTTAACCACACCATTTGTTTGACTTTTGTCAAATTAAATGACCGTCCTAAGTCGGTATCGTAATTGCACTACAATCTTTCTATTTTGTAATGTGTTATATGTTCTAGAATATTATTTATATTCATTTATTGTATAGCTCCATGGTGACTTCTGCCACATAACAGAGCCAGTAACTCCTCTTTTTTCTTTTACAAATGACATACTTTCTCAGTTTCAGTATCCTACTCTATGAGTCTTTGTCAATTTCAAGTTATTTATATACAGAAAACTTTCTTTGTAGTTGCTGTCTTTATCATCATCTTAACAACCAATATTGTATTCTGGATCATCAACCGCAAAATGGAGTAAGTATCCAATACATTATCTTCTTTATGAATATTTAACATTATCTTTCTAAATGAATTCATATTTTTTCATACTTGACATGCATGTATAACTGTGTGCGGCGGATGTCAGAAGAACGTTTCAAGACAGACATTTATTAACTAGTATGGTATATTTGCGAGAATATTGTGAAGTAAACATCTTCTTTTTGCTATAAGAAAAACTATCACACCTATAGATAAGTTCATTTAACATTTCAGATCTGTATGACAAAACCTCTTTAGCAAAACATATGAGAAAAAGCACATAAATAGACATTCAGTTTGAGTGGGAATGTTATACATGCCTATCACCATGAAGGCAGGTCAATCAAAGAACATGCATATAAAAAAGTAAAAGAAATTAATAAAGCTTTTTGTCTTTTCCGTATGTTTGCTGTTTAATATATTACCGAATTATTCGCTGATATGGGTGCAACCACTGTTTAGTTAAGAATGAATCATTCACATTCAATATGTACTCTAGCATATCGTCAATAGTATACTTGGATTCCAAAGGGGATATTCTTTCACGGAAATCAAAACAAAAAATCCTCACGCAGCTCTTATCTATAGTTAACCCTAGATTCTCTTTACAAATACATATCTCTTTAAATGAAAATCATATTGTATTTTATCTTGCTCTTTGGAATAATATTTACATGGTTATTTTCATGACATAATATATCTTTGTAAATTTTATATAATAAGAGGCAGTTCATATACACACAAATGTACAAAAAGATGGATAAATCGAAACTATAAATCCGAAAGTCATGAAACCAAAGGACATACAAAATCAGTTATGAAGCATTTTAAATGCTTATGTTTTAATTATGAAGCACTTTATATGCTTATGTCCGTCGTGTACCTTTTTAACAGAAGGATTCCTTTCATGCCAATTATATTTCTTCGTTGTTATTTATAAAAATAATATTTGTTGCAAAGACAATTTGGTTTTGTCTCGTTTCTTTCTTTTCTTAGGCATATATTAAGCCCTTCTGGAGTACAAAACTCGGAATCGGTTAATGAGGAGGAAATACAGGATGCAAATACGTATGAATGTATAGATGAATTAGATATACAACCAAATGAGATTAAGGAAATTGACAATACGAATGTCGATGATAAGCACGATGATACTGATAATCCATACGACCATCTTAATTCACGCAGAGTCATTGTGATGTAAGGTGTAAATCATGTCTGCAGTGCACTGTAAATTTTGTGACAGTTTTGATATATACTTTATTCTTTCAGCTTAAATATCAAGTGCCTTTGATTGTTCCATGATTCACAATATTTATTCACAATACCCACGAGAAGTAACAACATTTTAATAAATTTGAAATAATAAACTTGATGAATATTATTTGAAACACATACATGAATGAACATAGGTTGTATTTCGCTGTACAAAACCATTATTTATTCCGCAAGACCACAAATGCATTATTTCACATTGATATACAAGGACATTAATATGATGGCAGTGACTGGATGAGCGTCATTCCTGGTGTACCTTATTTTCCACCCAACTCCCTGTGGTTGATAAATTTAAGAAAGTATGAAAATAACTTTACGAATATTAGGGAAATAAAATACCATCATTACCGTAGTAACCGAGGTAATTCTACTGATTGGCTGTCTACAGTGTATACTGGTGCCCAACCATGGGCAATTTGAGAAATTCACATAAAGACATTTATTTGTGTTAATATCCTGCATTTCGTACACGTCACGTTCATTGTTTTCCTGCATATTTAGTATATTTCACAATTAATAGATGAAATAGAACACACTTCACTATAACCTTCATTTACAAACTTTACTCAATGGCACTTCTGACAAAAACTGTGAGAGTTTTAAGATGTAGATCCAAATTGAAAAATACCTATCAATACATTATGAAAATTTTGTTTATCTTGTCATAACGTGTCGTTTGTCGTCCATCCGTTAGTCGTCCATAAACTTTTAATTTATTCAACTATTTGTTGAGGGATTTTAATCAAACTTGGCAGGAATTCAATAGTAAAGGTCAAAGGATTTTGCGGTGTATATAATATTTGTATGCAATGATAGGTTTGATGTACTTATCCTTCAGAACTTATAAAATTTTCATACAGTTTTGTAGGTATAAAGTACTCAATGTTCGCTTGTTTTCTGTTCTGATTTTGTTTTGTATGTTTGTTTGTTTGTTTGGGTCTTTGGGGTCTTCGTTTGCTTTTTTTTTTTTTTTCTTTTTTTCTTTTATCTTTTTTTTTTTTTCTTTTCTTATTAATTTTTTTTGTCTACCTGTTCGGTCATCTTTTATCAAAATAAAATCTTATTTCTTATTTTAGAAATTAAAAATAGTAAAAAAAAAATCTGAGTGTATGATTTTCACATATATGCGTATCATTGTCTTGATTTATGGTTGATTAATCGAGTCTCACGTTTCAAAACGTATTGACAAATAATACATTTGTGCCATGATCATTAATTAATCTAATAATTAAAACAATTTAATGATAATTGCATGGTCGGTCATATTAACAGAAATTCTACTCATAATGGCAATGGTGCTTTTTCTTTACTGTTTTGTATACTTCTTTATTCCTTATAAGATTTTCAATCTCGTTTCCTCAATAAACACACATATTCCTTTTACAAATGTTACTAATTGTATTCTAAAGGAAAGTGACCGACACAATTTTCTTTATCAAGTGCCCATCTGCATATTATCAAGTATCTAATCAATGTAGTCTTGTATTAGCGACAATTTAAGCACATATATCTTGAAAAGAGCTTATGATACTTACGTAATGTGAATTCATTATGGATAATCGAATTTCTTTAAGCACAAGTATTTCCGGTGACATTTTCCGAAAACCACGAAACGCAAGAAGAGTACAAAGGAGTCTACATTTTAATCTGAGAAAATACTTTTCATATGTTATTCTATATACCACATTTTCTGATTACTACTTCTGAAAGAAAAAAGAGGAGTTACTGGCTCAGTTATGTGGCAGAAGTCACCATGGAGCTATAAAATACATGAATATCAATAATATACTAGCACATATAACACATTACAAAAATATTTGATTGTAGTGCAATTACGATACAGACTTCGGACGGTCATTTAATTTGACAAAAGCCAAACAAATGGTGTGGTTAACCGGTTTACGGGCCCACCTTCCCACTCACCGTAACAGCAGAACAATCAAAGGACGTACATTTAAAAATCTATAAATAATCCTCCATGTAAAGAACAAGGGTCAACAGGTATCGCATATTGAGAGGTCATAAAAATATAAACATGTAAGGTATTGTAAAACACATAATGATATAAAATATATGCGACATCAACATGATAAACTGTGCTGTGCCAGTAGAAATACAGAATGCCAACTAAAGTCTCAATTCGTCGGGAATATGATGTAGTTCTGATCGTTCTACTTGAGGTCCCAGGAGGGGCATGGTTTTCTTACTTATAATAATGGTATAATGGTATGTGGTAGTCATCAGACGATTATGCAGGATTTACATTGAACCTTTACGGGTATGATCTACAAGGAATACTTCACATGCAGTGGCAACATCTTTATTCTCATAAAATGCACACACACAGACAGACACCACCACCCCACACCTCTATATATATATATATATATATATATATATATATATATATATATATATATATATATATATATATATATATATATATATATATATATATATATATATATAAGGACATATATACAAACATAAAGCGTAGCATGTTTGTGTATTGTAGTTAATGCAATGAATTGTGATGCGATTGTTAAGAATATTGGAGAACAAACGTCGAATATATCTTTTCCGCGACTGAAAGTGTGCTTGTGCATACATGATTAAAAAACAAGGGTGTTTTTTTTAAGAAACTTAATTATATGTTACTAGGCAACTGCAAAATACTTGCCTACATGATACGAATCACCCTTGCGTCTTTGATACATGTGTACTTTCATTTCATTTATTTACTCATTTGATTTATCATTGATTCATTTACTTTTTTACTTACAACATAATACTGAATTATTTTTATATGAACGTATCGCGATGGCCCGTATAAATTCTTTTTATATCTCACTATATCAATATTGAGTTCTATGTATCTATGTCTATCAGATGTTTCAACAGACTGTCATGTCCTATATCACATGCATTATGCACACTGATCCGACCGTTAATATCCTTACCATATAAATCACAGCCGGAATCGATCTGATACTGCACTAGCGCTACTGATCCAGAATCAAAGTGCTGAAAGTACTGTTACGAGTTAGTATTGTTTCAATATATCTAAAGAAATAATACAAATAAAAAAAATCTAACGCAGAAACACTTTGAATTAATGTATACTTTGTACACCATTTTTCGCAAGTTTTCATTGAAATATACCTATTGTTCCCATGGATGTTTTTGAATATTGATAACTGCATGCACACTGTATGTGCTGCAAATTAGTAACCATGCTCAATGGAATAATACACTTCCAGCGACAAAAATCTTTGTATATACGGGATTATCTTTGTGGCTTGACATTATGTGCCGCGTGCTTTAAATGCTAGGTAAAGCTGCCGCACGGATCTTAAATGCTACATTGTTATGATCACCCCTTGAATGAACATTCTTTAATTTAAAATTTAAACTTAAAATATTTTACAACGATTAAGAAACAAGTTAACAACTTATATAAATCTTGCTCGTTGGCACGGATCTTGGCGTAAGGGTGTCGTTTGTGAGAGGAAACCGGAGTACCCGGAGAAACCCCACAAAGCCAGGTTGATGACAGCTCCACCATCTCACGTACCACACCGGGAATCGAACCCCGGTCTCATTGGTGAGAAGCGAGCACTCTACCAACTGCACTACATGGCCCCTGTTTAATAAGAAGGATGTGATAAGTGATCACATGACTATCACTTTTGATAGATATCAAAAGTTATGAAAACGGCACAACATTCAAGTATTAACGAATTCACTGTAGGATATGTATTATACAACAGAAGTTGTTAATCATTTCAAATATATGAAAAGAAACTATGCATATTTTATTCACATATTATATAGATTTATATCTAATTTAAGAAAAGAAGCCCTACATGTAACAATCACATAATCAAAACATAGAAGTATATGTACATATAAATGCTTATGAAAAACAAAATATTTAGCGGAAAAGCACAGAAGTTCTTTTAAATTAAATACTGCAGCATATTGATAAAAATGCAGAAAATATCTGTAGATACTTTTAGATATATTACTAAGATTATTTAGTCTGTGTTACTGAATATCGTTAAAATATAAATCATGTGAATGAGTAAAAGAGTTGTATCCGTTTTTAACCCAACCCCTCCCGACTGTAGCCTTTAAGGTATAATTACGGACAGAGTCGTCTCTTTCATACCGAATTAAAGTTGTATATATGATGACTGTATGATGTATAATATCTTATGATTTTATTTCGTTACCGGTTTGTAAATATAGATTCCACTCATCAAAGAAGCGACTAAAATATCTGTTTTGCGACCAGAAATAGCTACAACTCGCAAAAATATGTTCAATTCTCTGTAACGGATCTTGTCCTATTTTGTAGGTTTATAAAAGATGTCCGTATTTAGACCACTAAAATTTCGTTGGAAAAGTAGAGTTTCTTTATAGCAGCGATCACTATGATGTTCAACTTGTTTTATTGCAACATGCCACAACCGTTCGAGTACAATACACATTTTGACATATTCAATAATACGCATGGAAAGTATATAATCTTGTGTACAATACGCATTGAAAAAATATAGCAGTCCAACGTGATTACATAGCCCCTATATCTCCGATTCCAGATATTAAATTCGTCAACGAGGCATTGCAATATCATCGGTAGAGTTTATTTGACTACAAACCAAGCGAAATACGTTTTATAAACGTAAATTCTCGTCTGCCGCAGGAGAAATTTCTACAGTATATCTCCAGGGTGTTAATGCTGACCATTTAAAGAAAAGCGATTCTATGCCTTTGTGTATCAATGTAAAGATGATGGATAAATCCAAAGCACAAGTCCAAAAATCATAAAACCAGAGGACATACAAAATCAGTGAAAATGAAAAACAAATGGAAAATAACAAAATATGTCTACTTGAAGAGAACATGTGAACCCCTGTGATGGAGTGAGATCAGGTGCCCGGGGAGAGTGAGCATCTCCTGCTTGCTAGAAACACCCGTTACATACACCCAGTAGAAAGAGTCAGATCGTGTAAATTCCATATGTATTCATATATGGAGAAGTCGAAGTAGGTAACCTTCTAGTATAGAAGGTGTCAAATCTGTGTAAAATGATCGGAATCGGGATATATTAGGGATATATATGCATGCGATGTACGTCCCTGATTTAACTGAACTGATAATCATTATCATTAGATCCAAAGAAGGACAATTTACATTGACTTATGAACTCAGCGAACATGATTCGAATCCCATGATTTTATTTTTGTGCTCTCGACATTTTAAAGGTAAAACTATTTGTTGCATAATAGATAGTTCTATAGTATTGTATATATGCATCGGAGGCATGTGTATATATGTCTCTGTAAGTGTGTATATCTGTATGTATCTTGCTGCCCTAATGAGTCTTGAAAGATCTTAAACTCGGTAAATTCAATTATATCTCATACTATGTTATGTATACGTTTATGTATAAGTCTTTCGAAGACTTTCCCCACAGTACTCAGAGGGGCAATTGGTCTATAGTTGGAAGGTAGATGCCTATCTCCCTTTTTTAATAAAGGAATGGCTTTTGCCTTTTTCATTGAAGAGGGGGAAATGCTGTTAGCTATTGACATTTTGAAAAGTATAAACAAGGGTGCGCTAACAGTGTGTGCGGTACATGTATTTTTTAACATTAAATAGCTAATTTCATCAAACCCTGTTGCTTTATTTAACTTTAGGGATTTGAGTATGTCAACTATACCTTGAACTGTAAATTGATTATCATTAATTGTGTTATCAGTGCGGTTTTCGAAAGTTGGGGTTGCTATACCTTTATCATCAATGCTAGATATTTTTGAAAAATAGTCATTTAGAAGGTCAGCTTTTGTTTTATCATCGGTTTCAATTTCTGCAGAAAGTGAGTTTAATAGAGGAGGTATGGCATATGAACTACCACCAGTTTTAGTAAGAAAACGCATCAACTTCCAAAATTCTTGTTTATTATTAATTGATGCATCATCAATGAGACCGTTTACTTCAAGATAGAATGATTGTCTAGCAAACTTCTTAAAATTATTCACATGATTTCTCTGTTTTTTTATAATTAGAATATGAAGGATCGGAACCTTTTTTTTTTTTGCCTTTTTTCTGAATCGATCCCTTTAACTAATTTCCCTTCTTAATTCCGATGTAAACCATGGTTTATCATTTGACGTTATAGTTACAGATTTTCTAGGAACATGATTACTAGCAATGCCAATAAAAGCTTTTGTAAATTTATCACAGGCAATATCAACATTTTCAGAAGATTCCAAAAGATCAGACCAATCAAAATTTGCACTTTCATTATTAAATGACTGTCTATATAGCCATACCTCCTTTTTGTATGATTTATTTATTTTACAATTAACAATAATATCAACAACTATGGCACTATGATCCGATATTTGACAATCAAAATCTTTAATTTCGGACTGTCCTACCGAATACTCTCTAACTAATATCGGTCGATAACTCCCAAAACGCGTTGGACCGTGAATAACATTATGAAATTAAAAGAGATTGATAATATCGTTCAATTTATGGGATGTCTCGGTAAGTAGATCAACATTTAAATCGTCTAAGACGACAATATTTGGAGTATACTGTACAGCATCTTCAAGTGACTTTTGAAAAGTTTCCTAAAATGCCGGCGCACAACCAGGGGGTCTATAAACTGTGCATAAAATAAATGAATACGCATGAAATTTTATTTCTATCCAAACATTTTCACCTATACCAGACTCAAAGTGAGAAAGTTTGTTAACTAGTAGTTGTTCAGAGATATACAATGTTATTCCAACCCCATGGGATGCGCGATCTAATCTAATCGGATCAGGATAAAATCCGTCAATTTGAATATCATGATTTTCAACTTTGTCATCTAGATGCGATTCAGTAATACATATAATATCATAAACTGATGCAATATCGCTAAGGTACGCAATTTTGTTACGCAAACTTCTAATATTTAAAAGAAAAATTGAGACAAGTTCAGTAACAGGACCCGGGTTAGGATGAATATCCATACATAACAATAAAAGTAATGACAGGTAAAGCTTATATGCTGAATTATCCATACACGCCAGCAGTGAACAGAAACAAACACGTACTATTGTAACTTTGAATTGCAATATCAAAATATCCAGTAAATTACGAAAAGTAATACCATCAAGGAATTTATCAAATTCTATCCTAGTGTGACCGAATATGATTTCGTGTGTATTATTGTAGTGTGTTCCTATTGCCGCTCTATATTGTGTTAAATCGTTACCCAGTGTCTAGATTGTAAATGTTTAATGGGCAGGGGGTTAGCGGCGATAAAATTATGTACCGTTGAGTGAATTCAAGAATATAGACTGTGTAAATATGTAGGACGTATAGACGATGATGCGTGAAATGAAATGTACATGAAAGGTTGGTAAGTGGAATGATGTGAAAGATTTGACAAGATATATATAGGTAAAGTAGAAGTGCAGGTAGACGAACCATGTCATTCAATAATGAGGCTGAGTGAAATAAGCTATTATTATGTAACGAAGTGTAAAATTCTATCAATATATAGCAGTGATCGACTATGTGGTACAATATTGTAATAAAATACATACATATTGTCCTTTTCCAGCTTTAAACCCTTGTGATTCACAGTGAGCCAGTCTTGTGCTCACTTCAAAACAAAAATAATTTAAAGCAAGAAAAAGACAACATTAATTACTCTTTCATATATGCATGAAATGTCATAATATACAGTTAAACTAACCTTTACAAATACTCTGTGTTTTTGTAAACATACAATTAAATAAACAAATGGAATGTTACATGCATTCCCTTTTATCTCACAATCCTTATGTACATATACTCTGATATACTTGCATTCATAAACAAAAATCATTCTTACACATAAATGTATTTAAGAACATTATTTAAACTGCCATTTCAACCTAATTTTCCAATCTAATTGTTTTACCTCAATTGATGCATATTTATACAATAAATATATTGCCGAAAACTCGAAGTTCATATCAAATGTAGATAACGAGATATTTGTGATAAGCTAATGCGCGCTGCTAAGCCACACCTGGTAAATATACAGAAACGCCAAATTCTGTGACGAAGAGATGCTGACGTCATGTTTTGTATTCAGTGCTAAACTTTAGTAAAGAAGTGTCCGACGAGCAGAGTTGTTTAATAATATTGAAGAGAAAAAATGCCTCGTGAAAACAAGGGAAGGTTAAACAAGGTCGGGGTTGTTTGTTGTGTTGTGGGAACACCATTGCTGATGGTGTGTCAATGCAAAGTTTTCCAAAGACACCCGATGAACGACGGCGGTGAATTCAGTTTGTTAAAGAAAAGCGAGTAAAATGGGACGGTCCTACAAAATATTCGGCTTTATGTTCTGTGCATATACACCAGAAAGTTTCCCCATCCAGACATCTCTTTGAAATGTAACAAAGTGGGACAAAACCAAAGAAAGTATAGTTAATTCCCGATGCAATACCTACTGTCCACTGTCGACTAGCAAACGCATTTGATTCACCTGGGCCTCTAAGTAGTTTAGGAGCAAGTAAACCTAATTTGGAAATTTTAAGCCCGGATGAGAAAATGGCAAGTCAAGTATCAACTCCAAAGAAAATCAGAAAAGTGTATTTAAAGAGGGAAATATCAAGAAGTATTGTATTATCACCTTTTTATATAAGAATATACCGAGACACTGATCAGGAGGAACAAGACAGTGGTCAAGCCGAATCAGATACCCATGTAGATACAATAGATGTAGATGAGGTAACCAGAATATAGGTGATGGATTCAGGAGGTCAGTGGGAGGGCGAAATCCCAACTCCTCACTCACCCGGAATTCGTAGAATTATATGGATCACACATAGAACTCAATTCTTTAAGGTTCATTATTTTCATAAATATGTATGTACATTTACATAAGATATCTGTACTCATGAGTCTGTAGTTCAATAGACTTTTTCCGAGTTATATCTACATTTCACATAATACTGATGAATTACTTACGGCCCGTGCAGAATCACATACTACATACTGCGAGAAACATATTATTGAAATCATGTTACGTTTTTGAATGTTACAGAGCAACATGGAAAATGAAGACTTGCCCCTAAGCCGGTTTGGCCTAGTGGATAAGGTGCTCGACTCATGATCGAGAGTTCCCGGGTTCGACACCCGCCCTGGGCGCACCGATGTTCTGTCTTTCGGATAAGACGGTAAAAAAGAGGTCCCGGGTCACGGTAGGCGTGGCACGTAAAACATCCCTCACAACATCGGGTGGTCCCTTGCAAAAGTCTAAATTTGTATGCAATGCATCAAGCAGATGCCGTCACCATATACGTGAAATAATCGTGGACTGACGTAGAACAATATTCAATAAATCAATCAAGACTTAACCCAATCAACAAAAAATACCTTTTTTTGTTTTGGTCAAGTTTCAATAAAACCGAACAAACGGTCGAAATCATGTCAAACAACGTCAAAAATTGATTACTGGTATGACTCTACTGACGTACGCAAAGTACCTTGGATTACATCACTTGCATGTTTCCTCGTCGCTATCATTTTCGCCTTCTTCGAATGACGATAAATCGCAAGAAAGATGAACATCACTCTCGTCTGATATATAAAGAACCTCTGTCCTCATTGGTTTGCTTACTGCATTGTATGTAATAACCGGCATACTTCTGTTATAATATATCTTGTTTCCATGAAGTGACCACATATCGTGACGTCAGCGATCTCGATTCCATACAACAGAGATTTATTGATACACTTGCACGCGCGGCTGCGTTAAACAGGTAAACATCTGGAGTTTAATCAGCAATAGCTACTTATTGCAGCATCTGATTGTAAAAGTTTTGGCACGATAGGGTTTTATTTACATCAAATGATTGATGTGATATGAGAAATGATCATCCATTCAAAATGTAGATGCTAATGTAAACTACCGTGTAAATTCAATGATTTTATTAGATATTGTTTTTGAAATTCCAATTTAGCGACTACTCGATCAAGAATAGATAATTTTCCTGTCTATGTATATCACGGGCATACTGTGTTAACCATTTAAATTGAATTGACAGGTGATTACGACTCTTTTGAATAGGAATTGCTGTATGTATATATACACAACCCATTTCTCTAAATAATATGATTCAATGAATATTAGTACTTGATAAAGGGATCTTAATGTGGCACATTAGTCCAAACATGGTATAATGTGTAGGGTAACTTGGGTTCACAATAATAGAACACAATGAAACAAGTTGTGTTTGTTTGTGAAACATAAATGCCCTGTTGGCAACAATTTCCGTACCGTTTTCTTGAAACTCTGTCAAAGGTCAAGGTCACAGGGTCAAGGTCATGGTATTCAAATAAAGGACTTGTCACAAGGATTGTGCATATTAAATATCAAAGCCCTATCCATTACGGTTTAAGAGATATGACCAAGGTTAAGTTTTCTAAAAGTATGTCAAAAATCTTGGTCAAGGTCACTAAGTCAAAAGTCAAGGTCTCAAATAAAAGGTCTCGTCACAATTAAGGAATGCGCATGTGAAGCGATATCCCCTAAAGAATACAGTAGATACACGATACAAAATTGATAATAGATCTATATATACTTTGTTTTAGGAGAGCTCGGCGCTTATATAGACGATCACATCCCAGGTAGCACAAAACATTTTCAAAACATTTTCCAAGGGTCGCAAAGAGGTTTCCTTGAAACATTTTGAGCATAATATTATAATAACGTTTTAAAAATATTTCAAATTATAGCAGCACATTTTCAAAATGTTTTTAAAGATTTTAGTAAAACTTGAAAAATAATCTATAGGTGATTTTCGAAGAATTTTGTAAATATGTTTTTAAAACATTACAATGTTATAAAGAGGCTTCAGAGAAATATTTCAGGTAAACATTTCTAAAACGTCATTGAAATGTTTTTCCGTTTATATGAAAAAGGTTGGAAATTGGTTGGAATGTTATGTTATTGAGAAATGTTTTAAACATGTTTTAAAACCAATTGAATGCAAGATTTGAATATTGATTAAATATCAAAAAGATATATGAATTGCAATGTTATGCATTTGAAAAACTTTTGACACATCAAATCACTCATTATGAATCATGTAAATGTCATTTCGAGAGAAAGCAAAATTTCATATCACTTTCACGTTTTTACAACATTTTTGCGAAATTTTTATACTATGTTCTTAAAACATCGCAGAAACATTTTACACCTCTACGGCGCTCTCCTATAAATTTTTAATATTTTGACGATATTTTCTAAAAATGTACAAAAAAGTTTCAATACACACATTTCAACAAATACATGTATTTCGAACAGAAGTCCCACTTTTCCAAAGTAAAAAAAAAAAACAATCTTTTCTCATATGTGATGGATTTGAACAGGTATTTTATAAGACAGTAATTTATTCTTGAAAGTTTTACACAAAAATCATGTACATATTTTATATATAAACACAGATCTTGCGGATGTGATCTTTTCGAACTCGTCGGAATCGATATATGAAATTAAATATAGTTTTCACTTTGTAAAATACGCAGGATGTGTTGCGTAACAGCTCTCGCTAGTTTCAGGGAGGGATAACGTAGTAATGTTTATTCACTAATCTAAGAATTAGGTCAGTTTCTCTCACAGTATGGGATTGGCCAGTTACTATGGTAACCTTGATTTTATTTCTTGATTCTTGACCATCCCTAAACACATATTAGATGCGCGGTCAAGACATTTCAAACGTCCCATTCCGTGTATATTATACGAGCCAAGAGGTGTTGACTAGAACAAAGAAAACTACGAAAATAATTTAATTTAAGTATTCAGATTATGTATTTACTTCTTTCAAATCATTTAGAATTTGCTTTTTAATGTGTATGCAGATTATGTGTTTAAAATTAGTTAAATCGCACGAAAATTACTAGTTATAGGAAGTGTTGTTTGACTCTGAGTTCGTTGATGTGACCGAAACACCGCCGTTTACTTAACTGCTCACGGGAGGGAGTGGGATGGGGCTAATGACAGACAAAGCGACAGACAGAGTGTGTTGGGTTTTAATGAATTGGACACTGTAAATAAGATGTTTTAATTTCGATTTAATATAGGCCCAATATAAAATCTCTTAAGATTTACTAGCTGCCGCACTAAAGACATCTAAATAGACGAATGACAAGAATGGTATGCATGAATTGGGGCAGCAGTAATTTAATCATTTAGAATTAATATTGTTAAATTGTAAAGTATTACATGTATATTTAGCCTCAACGGAATAAGACATCAACGTATGTACTGTACATTATGGTTCTATGTCATATTGATATCTATGTTGTCTTAGACGGTATTGATGTTATTGACTGTAAAATTGGGGATTGTACAATATAAAAGCCCGTATTAGATTTATCTCCCCTTGTTGAAAATATGAAAAATTTTAAATGCAGAAATTGTGATGGATGAGCTTTTCTTTTTATTCGTGAGTCTTGATGAATAAAGATATTACTGAGCTTTTTACCGGGAGGTATTGATAAATTTTGTCCTTTTTGAAAAAATATAAGCAAAACATAGGTACTTCCTATAGGGTTCAATAGAAACTTTAACTGCCCCTTTGTCAGTGGAATAATGTTATTTTTAGAAAATCTTCCGGTGAAAGGCTTTCTTTTATAGAATGCTTCAGAATGATATATTAACTTTAAAGTTCATTTATGGAGATCTAAAAAGGGTTCAGTATACATCTAACACCTTAATCCTTCTTTTAGAGTAAAAGAAGGAAAGGAGGGGCACATGTCCTGAGGAGGAGCAAATGGACGACTTGGATTGAAAGTTGTGTTAAATTAGTTTGAATAAAAATTCAAGTGATGAGATGTTACTGTTATTATCTTAAAGAAAAGATATACTAAAATAAGAGCTAACTTAAAGTAATTCTAAAGAACTCTTAATCAGTTCTCAGCTAGCTTTTGTTGTTGAAAGTATCAAAAGAATACTGTATTCTCTCTCTACATGAAAAGAAATGTATATGTATGAAACATTGTTTTTAAACTTTGACAAACTTTTGTCCAGATAAGGCATTTAGAATTTTTTAAAAAGATAGTTTTAAATAAAAAAGTTTTTAGAATATTTTAAGAACATTACTTCAAAGCATTTTCACAAATGTTTTGACGACATGACAAAAAGGTTTACAGAAACGTTCTTCAAAAATGTTTTGAAAACATGATGTAGATGTGAAAATTTTATTTTCAAAACACGTTTTTAAAACGTTTATTTAAAATGTTTATCAAAAATGTTTTAAAGATGTGAAAAAACCATTCAAAATCACGTGAATAAAACATTTTATAAAAATGTTATTGAAGCATTTATTAAATGTTTTGGAAATGTTTTTAAAATGTTTTTGTGTTAACTGGGATTCAACACCAGAACCACATTTCGTTTGGCATGTACCGGTAGATGGTTACGATAAAATCAAACTTGCTTACAGCCACCGTACACTCGTGAGACGCCGCGAGCGCCAGATAGATGGCTTGGATCGTTGCAAATACAATTAATCTTTATAATGTGTCAATATGTATATTATAAAGTATAACATCATTAAGGGGTTCACCGAGTTTCATTGCAATCAGTTCAATATTTGAGAAAAAATGGACGATAAAAATATCTCCTATCCGACATTTCATTATCCGACTCCGACTACTAGTTTTAGGGAGAGCGCCCCAGGTTGCACCCTTTGGGCTTCCGGTTAGACTGGCAACCGTTCTCGATTTTCTCCTTTACGTTTCACTTCATTTCGTTAGTAAAAAAGGAAACCGAGAACGGTTCTGCCAGTCAAGCTTCCGGAGGTATTATAGTAGTGTACTGCTACATCTTAGCACCAGCCTAAGCACCATGAAGAGCGCATGCGCGTAGCTTACTTTCGAATTTGAATAATAATATAAACAACACATTCTCAGGATTCAGTTGGTAAAATGTTTTATTATTTTTTATAAATTCCTTTGACGAATCACAGCCTATCTCCCTATGACCAACTATTTAAGGTATCAGTAATATTCGTCCCCAAGACAACTCGTCACAAGATATTTTGTACAGTGCAGTACTGTACTGTCAAACACCAGTGGCAGATCCACGATTTCCGAAAGCTTGGACCGCGTGTGAAAGTCAAGAATTACCCATAACACTCGGCCATTTTGGGTGCCAAATCTGGAGTTTTACTCATTGTTTGAGTGTTTCAACCTTATTATCAACCTGCCTTGTACATTTATGGCTAAAAAGGGAGAGGGGGCAGGCCACATGGATCCCGCTGAATCTGCCACCAAGCAGCCTACTTATATCTGGTGGACACTACTAGAACTAGCAACATGCATATATCTGTACTATGTGACTACAAAATACATACAGTACTGTGGCAGATGGGGGCACATTTGTATTATCCAACCTTCCTCCCCCCCCCCCCTCTAAATCTTAACAGTCAGAACAGACCTTCCCATCATGTCCAGTGCACATTGCAACTACATTTGCAAATCATCCAAACATAACATGACTGTTGCAGTTGCCATACAGTGTTACTGGTGCCATGCATATACATGTATCTGTACTATATGGCTAGCAAAATATAAATATCTGTATTACATCACTAGTACCATCCATACCGGTATATACTACATGACTACTGTATACTACATGACTGGCACCATACAATACATGTATCTGTACTATATGGCTAGCAAAATATAAATATCTGTATTACATCACTAGTACCATCCATACCGGTATATACTACATGACTACTGTATACTACATGACTGGCACCATACAATATATGTCTTGTACATTTATGGCTAAAAAGGGAGAGCAACATACATATATCTGTACTACAGGACTATGGCAACATACATATATCTGTACTACATGACAAGAACCATACATTTATCTCTACTAGTACTACATGCCTAGCACCATACATATATCTGTACTACATGACTAGCACCATACAATATATGTCCTATGTACATATATCAGCACTATACATTAATCTGTACTTCAGGACTAGTGCAATACATTATATCTGTCTAAAGAACTAGCACCTTACCTATTTTATGTTCTACATGACTAGCACCATACATACCCGCGGCATATACACAGGACTAGCACCATACACATATCTACTACACAGCAATCAGACCGGGATAATGCCACAATTATGTGGTCTTTCACTTTAATGGAAGAAAAAGAAGCACCATACATATACATGTAATAAATAACTTGCACCATACATATATCAGTACTACATGACTAGCACCATACATATAGCTGTACTACAGGACTAGAACCATACATATAAATGCACTACATGACTAGTACCATACATATGTCTGTACTACATGACTAGACCCATACATATATCTGTGCTACAGGACAAGCACCATGCACATACATATTCTAAATGAGTAGCACATGATGCATATAGATGTGTTGCTTGACTAGCACCATATATACGTACTACATGACTAGCTCCATACATTTATCTGTACTACAGCACGAGCACTTGCATTATACATATACATATTCTACATGACTAGCGCCATACATATACATGTGTTGCATGATTAGCACCATACATATATCTGTGCTACATGACTAACACCATACACATACATTCACTGCATAACTAGCACTATACATATAAATGTCCTATATGACTACTAGCATGCATATATCTGTCCTGCAGGACTAGTACATATGACATGCTTATACATCTCCTACAGGAATAGTGCCATTCAATATATGTACTACATGACTAGCGTCATGACTAACACCATATTTTTTACACTTAAGGACAAGTGCAATACAGATATCTGTGCTAAAGGATAAGCATTATACATATATCTTTCCTACACGGCTAGAACCATACATATATCTGTACCACAGGACTAGCACCATACATATAACTGTACTGCACGACAAACACCATATATATATTTGCACTACATGCCTAGCATCATTCATATATCTGTACTACATGAGTAATTCCCTACGTATGCATGCACTACATAACCAGTGCCATACATATATATGTTTACAGGACTATAGTGCCATACATATAGCTGTACTACAGGACCAGAACCATACATATATCTGTACTACAAGACCAGAACCATACATATATCTGTAATACAGGACTAGCACCATACATATGCATGTACTACATAGCTACACCATACATATATCTGTACTAGTACTACAGGACTAGAACCATACATATACATGTTTTACAGGACTAGCACCATACATATATCTGTACTAGAGCACTAGCATAATACAAATACATGTTTTACAGGACTAGCACCATACATATACATGTTCTACAAGAATATATATCTATATACTACATACCAGGACTAGTGCAATACACTAGCACCATTCATATATCTGTCCTACAAGACTAGAGCCATACATATATTTTAATACAGGCCTAGCACCATACATATATCTGTACTAGAGGACTAGCACCATACATATACACGTTCTACAAGAATATATATCTATATACTACATAACAGACAGACTACAGGACTAGTGCAATACACTAGCACCATTCATATATCTGTCCTACAAGACTAGAGCCATACATATATTTTTAATACAGGACTAGCACCATACATATACATGCACACACAAATGTACTACATAACCACACCATGCATATATTTGTACTACATGACAAACACCATACATATATCTGTATTACATTAACAACACCATACATATATCTGTACTACAAGACATTCACCATACATATATCTGTACTACATGAGTAATGCCATACATATTCATGCACTACATGACTAGCACCATACATATAGCTGTACTACAGGACTAGATCTATGCATATATATGTACAACATGACTAGAACCATACATATATATGTAATACAGGACTAACACCATGCACATACATGTTTTAAATGGCTAGCACCAAGCATATGCATGTGTTGCTTGACTAGCACCATACATATATATGTTCTACATGACTAGCACCATACATATATCTGTAATACAGGACTAGCACCATACATATATCTGTACCAGAGGATTAGCACCATACATATACATGTCCTACAGGACTAGCACCATACATATACATGTTATACAAGAATATATATCTATATACTACATTACATACAGACTATAGGACTAGTGCAATACACATGTCTGTGCTAAAGGACTAGCCCCATACATATATCTGTACTAAATAACTACACCATACATATATCTGTCCTAAAGGACTAGAACCATACATATATCTGTGCTACAGGACTAGCACCATGCACATACATATTCGAAATGACTAGCACCATGCATATAGATATGTTGGTTGACTAGTGCCATACATATATATGTATTACATGACTAGCTCCATACATTTATCTGTACTACAGCACGAGTACTTGCATCATATATATACATGTTCTACAGGACTAGCACCATACATATACATGTGTTGCTTGGCTAGCACCATACATATATCTGTCTTACAAAACTAGCACCATACATATAGCTGTGCTACATGACTAGCACCGAACACATACATTCACTGCATAACTAGCACCATACATATAAATGTCCTACATGACTATTAGCATACTAGTTAGACAGGTATAATTCATGAAAATGATAATAATGATATATGTACAAAAATGATGTGTTAGCAATGAAGTTAATCTATTTTAATAATACTAGTCTGTAGTCTGCCTGTAATGTAGCCCATGTATATAGATACATATTCCTGTACAATAATAAACAACCAGGGTAGGTGAAAATATACTTCAACATTTGTATTTAGGGTTTTCATGTGTGTTTTAAGATTGATATAATAGTATAGGTAATGTTTTATAATTACATTCAGCAGCCATGACTGATGGATCAGGTCTCAGCATCAGGAAACAATTTATCATTAAGTCAAAAGTTCTTGGACTTTAACTTTAAGTGTGAAGTACTAAGATATTCTCATTTGTATTGTACAATAAGTATCGGGTATTACATATTACATATGTTAAATTTCAAGGTTAACTCTAAAGTTTAGAAAGAGGTTTACAATTGTTTCCCGATACTTGGACTAGATCTCTTCATCTACATGTTATGTACAGCTTGTTTCTTGAGTAAATTGTCAGTGAGGATTTCCTAGTGTATTAAGTGCCAATACATACATACATACATACATACATACATACATACA